>NDFZ01005331.1:351405-438410 GCA_002192655.3 Mamestra configurata
AAAAAAAAAAAAAAAAAAAAAAAAAAAAAACGATTACCGCTGTCAACTAAATTATTCATGTTACACAACATCTGTTTGACTGAATTATTAGCACTCGCAAAAACCACGTGGGCAAGGCAAAAAGTGACAAATGGAGAAAATATGACGTCAGGCGGCTTGACCGTTCCATGTAGGTACAGTTACAAATGATGTATTTATTTTATTTGACACCTATCTTATGCCCGCGACTTCGCTCGCTTTAATCTACCTTATCTATACTATAATTTATACTAGCGGTCCCGACAGACGTTGTCCTGTACGAACGTTTGCTTTGTGTATGACGAAAAATTATAGAAATCGATTGCAGCGCCACCTACCGGATCCAATTGTGAATCTAAACCATTCTCGAATCCCCTTGAACACACACAAAAAATTTCATCAACGTTGGTCTAGCCGTTTAGGAGGAGTTCAGTGACATACACACGTAAACAAGAAATATATATATTAAGATAGTAAATCTGAAGAGTTTGTTTGTTTATTGAAAGCGCTAATCTCTGGAACTGCTAGTTGGATTTGGAAATTATTTTTGTATTTGATAGCTACATTCACGAGGAAGGCTGTAGGCTATACGGGAACGGGAAATTTCTACGGGAACGGGAACACAGGGGATATGCGCAGTCGTGTGCAAAATCTAGTAGGTATACTATAACCGTCTTCAAGTGCCATCTATCTCTGCACCTAAATTCATTTACATCGGTTCGGTGATTAAAGCCACGTATCCACTAGGCAACATTTGACGCGCAACACGTGACGCTCAACCTGTTCGGTAACGTTGCGCAACAGCGCCAGCTGGCGCACAATATGAAAACGATACTTAATAAGGGTTGCTCGTTGCCGTTAAACATGATGAGCAACATGTTGTGCATCTTGTCGCGCGTCAAATGTTGCCAAGTGGATACGTGGCTAGGCGTAGTCATAAAACAGCCAAGGGACGATTACATAATTATTTAAGACATGTTTATGACACAAAAGAATAACATTCCGCTACACGGCAGTCATATGCTCATCCCACAATACTCCATACGTAGGTACGGACAAGACCTTATATTCTTCCGCGAAAATATCGCATCGTATAGTAATTGTATATTTGAAATGCTTTTCAATCATGTTCTTTTTAAATGGTCAGGGGGGCTACTCTCTTAGCCCGAAGTCCACAGTTTCGGGCGTATTCTAGTCCGTATCACCTAACCACTAAGAATTAATGATAACACGATTTGACAGTTACTGTCAAATCGTGTTGTCTTTCATTCTTAGTTCGGGTTCGGAACTAAATCGTAAGTCCGATGGTGGTACGGAGTAGAAAACGCCCGCAACTAAGCCCGAAACTACGGACTTCGGGTTCAGAGAGTAGCCCCCCTGACTAGAATTGATTCTGTATTTTTCCGGGTGTTGGCGATTCACAAACAGAAATAATAAAATCCCTTTGACCCGGCAAAAACTATCTGGAGCCCCATTTATTTTGCAAATATTTGTCTCGGAACGGTTTTTACTGAACGAACGCCGGAAGTTCCAGCAGGCAAGCCAATCCCTTTGCTTTTCATAAAAGCCTGATAAAGCTTTAGTTTAGTACAGGAATGGTTTAGAAAACACCAAGTCGACCTTCATTTTTAGGGTTCCGTACCCAAACCCTATTACTAAGACTTCGCTGTCAGTCAGTCCGTCTGTCAATAGGCTGTATCTCATGAACCGTGATAGTTAGACAGTTGAAATTTTCACAAATGATGTATTTCTGTTGCCGCTATAATTAAGGGAGGGAAAGATAAACGGAAAAAAAACACGTTTGTTGTATGGAGGACCCCATACAACAAACGTGACTTTTTTGCCGTTTTTATAGATAATGGTACGGAACCCTTCGTGCGCGAGTCTGACTCGCACCTGGCCGGTTTTTTTTTGTTAGTTTTGATTGTTCCACTGTTTGGCAAAGTCCTCTACCCCCTTCCATCTTTTTCTCACCTGAGCTGCTAAGGTAGAAACTGGTCTTCCCTAAGGAGATTCTTATAGGTTTCCCACCATCTACGTCTGGATTCGAACGATAGGACCTGCTAGACCACATTGGTCCTTAGTACCTTCTGGGTCGTGAGTTGGGGCCATTGATCGTCTATTGTCCAGGCCAATTTCTGCAGCTTTCCATTTGGCATCAGTTATTTCAAACAATTAATTTTCACATAAACTTACATGCGCACGTATGAGACGTCTGAAGCTACTGCATGGTTATGGCACCGGAAAATTGCAGACTTCGTAAGATTGTAATAAATCTTTGTTATACTTTAATTTCTCGATATATTATGAAAAAAATCGTTTTGTAAACAATAAATCCCATCCAAATTCACTGGATTCCAATTAATCCGTGTCTTATTAAGAAAAAGTTGTTTACGATTTCACGCGATATTTTACAATCTTACGGTGTTTGCAATTTTCCGGTTATAGCTACACTAACAATACTGAATGGTTAACATGTTCACAAATCACTAATGAAGTAAGTTAAAGTTATTTTGTACAGTCAGTCAGCCATTTTGTTTTCAGTAATGGAACCGATTGTCGTATTACTAACCCAGACCACAAGTTCGTCGACCTTAAGGCTAACAATATAATTCAGCTCATAATATTTTACAAACGCACCATTGTGTGTTCCTATCCTTTGTTTTGAGAAGCTCATTCAGCCGCAACGCTTATACGGGATGGTTTTCAACTGCTGAAGACAAATGGTTGAGCATGAGAAAATGTAGGGTAAATTTTGAAAGGTGGTTTTCACACTTGAGTGAGCAAAATATTCAGGACTTAAACAAATGGGTGTTCACTGGACTCTTTACAAATGCAAAGTTGCTATGTCCCATGTTAAGTTAGTCACATTGTGAAAATCAGTCGCCTCATAGGAGGCTTCTTGAAGTTCAGAATTAATTTTTGTCAACATCACAGGCATTTACAAATATATATGTCACCGGAATATTGCAGACTTCGTAAGATTGTAATAAAACTTTATTGGATTACAATTTCTCGATATATAATTAAAAAATCGTTTACAAAACTAGAAAAAAGATGTAATCCGCCATCTTGGAGCGGCGGCCATATTGGAATTGGTCACCAGAACTAAAGGTGTATGCAAAATTTCAGCTCAATCGGATACCAACAAATGGTCGAAAAATGGTTAGCATATTTTGACGGACAACTAACGTACGAATGGAGTAAGTTAAAAAATTTCATATAAAAAGATTTGTCAACATCACACCCACTTACTCGATATACAATTTAAAAAGTTTTTTGTATCCTCACGAGTAAAGAATCTTGTTGAAACGTATGTTTAAGAAGTAATGTTTTAAGTAAGTGCTGTGTACGCCTGTAAGTGACTAATTCACCATAACTCAATGCATGTGTAATTTTTATTATGTTAATGTCCCTAGTGAAGAGGTCGTTGGTGTACCTAACAAATAAAATAAATAATGAAAAAATCGTTTACAAAACTTATCAAGAAAATATAGTTTACAAATTCATGCGATATTTTACAATCTTACGGCAATTTTCCGGTGACATCTCGGCATAGGCAATTAAGGGAACATGACAAAAGAATATGCAGCGACCATGTGTGTCCTTTTCCACTTTGTTTTGGGAATACTTTAATTGTGCGTACAGCTAAGCACTGGAATATCCTGCCCGAGTCTTTATTTCAGAGGATTTTAAAATAAATAAATTTGATGTAGGCATAATCCAATCCATCTTATCTGTACTATCTTCGGAGATTATTTTTAAAAATTTGTGCCATTTAATAATGGTCCTCCACGAATAACTCTAATTCATTAACTATTAAGTAATATTATAAACGAATACTGTTTAGGTAAGCCAATTAATGTAAAAGGGTATGATGGGGCATATCTTTGATATAAGTCCCTAAACAAAAATAGATAAAAAAAGTCTTTGTTACCTGATAGCTACAACCTGGGAGCTTTTATGTCAAGGTTACTTCTAGGCAAGCGTGCTCCATCGTCGACTACATCACCGCTTTCCATCAGGTGTGAGATTCGGGGCAAACGCGCCCATAAGTAACAAAACAAAATTATGCATTATGTCCGCCCATGTACCACTATTGTACATAAAGTTTAAATAAATAAATAAAATACGGCTTACACAATTTTAAAAGGGCGAAAGATTTATATAGGACTAGCTGCGCCCCGGTTTTACTCGCGGTTTATCAGTACATTTATGTATAAAAAGTAGCATATGTGTTAATCCAGGATGTCAGCTTCCTGCATACCAAATCTTATCAAAATTGGTCGATCCGTTTGCGCGTGAAGAAGTAACAAACACAATATATATAAGTGTGATTCATGGTCAATATTCTAACACAAATCTCCTCAAACTCTGGCACATACTTGTAGCGCAATCCTCATCTCCTTCCCAAGAACAATAACCTAAAACAAATACATCCCATGTTTTTCTTGTACCCAAGTATGGAAGCAAACACTTTATCAACGAGCTCCACAACTTTCATTTCGCCTTTTCCGAAGATAAACACCGAAGGCTGTTTTTCCAAAATTTACATGCCAACAGAGGTCTAACAAGCTCAGGAAGCGGTTGTCAACATCCAGGTCGGGTTATTTGATTTATTATATATCTTAGGACCCGAAGTTGGGGGCTCAAACAAATCTGGAACGTACCTCAGACAAGTAAATGTTGACTAAACAAGTTTGGTTAGTATTTATGTCTACAATCAGTGCTTTAGGCTTGTGAATGAGTATCTGTTGTGTTACGAAGGAACTGTGAAATATTGGCACTTGCATTTAGCATTGATATTTTGCGTGTAAAAGGTGTCTTCTATTTAATAAATTCTCCTAAAAATTGATTTAAAAAATCAAGTTTTTAGCTTCAAGGGAGTTGAAAAAATGAAATCCGCCATCTTGGAGCGGCGGCCATATTGAATTTAGTGTAATGTTATTAACTTTATCGTTTTCTAATCTTCAAGTCCTTTCATTTGATACCCACATTGGGTTTGAGAAAGAAATATGTAATCCGCCATCTTGGAGCGGCGGCCATATTGGAATTGGTCACCTGAACTAAAGGTGTTTCCAAATTTTGACGGATAACTTACGTACGAACGGTGCAAGTTAAATAAAAGCTTGTAATAAAGGGCTCCTAATCAGTAGCATAATTTAAAATAAAAAACGTCACATAGACTTAATGAATGCAACAATCCCATGAATACAAAAACGATCGGTCGTGGGTTGCCTGCATTCAACTTAATATATTTTTACTTTTCAGCAAATGTCACTTGTTCGTCGATGAATCAGCGGCCAAGTTATATTTCACTCGTACTGAGCTCATACTTACGAGTATTAGCAGACGTGACAATAGTTTTGATTAGCTCGTGAAGACGGCCGCAACTCTGAGAGGCATTCTCATAGCTTTTATATCGTTGATAAGTGAATCTACGGTTGATAGTGTGGAATTGATTTTTATTAAGATTTTGATTACGGGACCTTTGGCCACCAGGGATCATCTTTGCCAGTAACACAATAATGTTAAACTAATCCTTGAAGAAGCAAGCGTAAGGTATCTTTCTCCAGAACTGAACCACTCGCTCCGTAATGTCCTAATTTCGTTAGTTCGCGTTCAGTCTAGCCATAAATCCGCGGCGCCTCCCTCGGACTGTCTACTCTAGGGATGTTACGGGGCTCCGATAAGTCGGAACTTCCGAAGTACCGATTGATACACCTCCGGTTCTGACTTCGGATCCGGAGGGCGAAGTAAATTTGGTACTTTTAGAGTCAATTCATTTAATTACTGTTATTGAAAACATGATTATTTTTATTTTCAACGCCTAGTTTAAGCAGCTTTTTTATGCTTTCTTTAAAACTAAAGAGGCTGTCGGAATATTGTTTGTATACTATTATATTTTATTAGGCCTGCCCTAAGGCTCTAGGCAAGTGACATAATCAGCGGTTGCGTGGCGAAGGCGATTGTCAGTTTGTCAAAAACCTATGGGATTGAAAAACGCTGTCAAATGTCACGTGATCAATCCTTTCCTTACTAATATTAGTACCTGGATGACCGTGCTTGGCTCGGTTTTTTATTTGGTAATCGTTTTCTAAAAATGAAACCTAGCTAGATCGATTTATCCCTGCATACTAAATTTCGTGAAAATCGCTGGAGGTGTTTCCGAGATTCAGATTATAAATATACAAGAATTGATAGTTCAAAGGTATTAGATAAACGCAAAAGTTTGTATGTATGGATGTTTGTTACTCTTTCACGTCAGAACGGCTGAACGGATCTTGATGATATTTGGCACAGAGGTAGATTATAGTCTGGAATACCATATGGGAGACATTAACGCGGGCGCCGCTAGTTCCTTATATTTTGGCATTTCGTCAATCCCCATGGCTAGTAGTAGGACTTTGTCTAGAGCCTCTTAACAGATCTTAATTTTGCTACCACCTCCACATCCGGCTTTGATTCCGGTTCCGGTTCTGACTACAACAAACCAAGTTTATAAACTCAGACCTCGATAAAACCACACTCGTTACATCTCTGGTCTACTGTACCCGGTCTAGCCCTAATTCGTCAAGGACACGCGTCCGTTATGTCCTTCAGACGTTATTTATGTTTTGTATTAGTTCGTCTGTTTTTTGTATGGGGCTGAATGGTAGTATTCGTGGGTTTGTCACCGAAAAATTGCAAATGCCGTAAGATAGTAATAAATCTTTATAAGATTATTATTTCTCGATATTATGAAAAAAAAATCGTTTTCTATACAATAAATCCCATCCGAATTGATTTTTATTGTGCTTACTCATTACTTAATTGCTGTGCCCGGAGCTCCGTCCATGTCTATTTGTCGTTCTATCGGCAACGAGACGTCAAAGTTTCTATAGAAGTAAATTGTTAGGATTAGGAGATTATCCACTAACTGTTGATTTGTTAATTCTACTAAACATTGAATAGAATAGAAAACTCTTTATTATGGACACCATTTAAGTTACCGAAAAGATAAATGAAGAAAAACATTACTTGATTCAAATGAACCGCTACTCGGTCATTGAATGGTTCATTAGAAAACCAGAGTCAGACAGCATCTGTCTGTCTGACATATCGCTGAAATGGACCTTTTTAGTGCAGCCGTGAGACACACACTTTTTGTTATTTATTTTTAGCATACTTACATTTTTTATTATTTCTATGTACCGTGCGTGTTTCATGTAAGTGCTAAATAAATATTATTTTTTCTTTACTTAAATAAAAAAAAAAGTAATAATTTATTGTGTAACATTAATGATATGATCGTTATAGAGCTCGTAACTAAATAATAACAGCCGCATGGGTCGATCTTCAAGGTTAAGCTACGCTGGCCAAGGTTGGTCTGTGGATGGGTGACCATCTTAACGTACAGAGTTTCCTCCGTGCCTCGGAAAGCACGTTAAAGCGTTGATCCCGGCTGTCATTTGTAGATCTTTGGCAGTCGTTACGGATTGTCAGAAGCCAGTAAATCTGACTCCAGTCTTGCCAAGAACTGTGGTGTGTGTATGGACTTCCCACACAGGTATGGCCCTAAAATGACGACGGGAAGAGCATGTGACTCTGCGCTTCGTCAAACCTCTTTTAACGCCCGTTATTCTTGTACCTCTACTTAATTTATTTGGAAACACATTACAGAACAGCTTTAACCTTTTGAACGCCATTGTCACGTATACATGACAAGCAAGCGCCTATACGCCAAACGTCACAAATGTGTGACAAAAAGTTCGGCGAATTTGTGGTTTGGCGTTAGGGGCACGCCGATTCGTTTCTGATCAGGCGTTCAAAAGGTTAAGTCAATAACACAAAAGACTCCTTGCACAGTAACTGCTCAAGTAGGTTTCACCTCTTGTCAACATTCGCTTTTAATACGAAAGTGCAGTTCGTCGAAACAAAGATCCAAAAGGGCCTACTCGACATCGAGTGGACATACACACAACGTATTTTGCGTGTGTGTGATTGTTCATCATCAAATTGACAGTCTATTTCATCAAATTACCAGAATCACTGTAGATCGAGTCGGCCACGTGTGTCAGTTATTATTAAAATTGCCAGGCCATATCCCCAATTCATCAAATTACTAGAAACGCTAGACATCAAGTCGCTACCAGCAATTATCGACCAGTACACAGAATTAAAAAATCCAGCGTGTTAATAATAGCATCGTTGATTCGCTCCATCACGCGAACAGCTCCTGGTCATCAAGTGATACGCCCTTGATATTGATTACTTGTTAAAATGCCATCTGTTTGTGTTTATATTTCCAACTAAGGGTTTTGTTTGATGGTGATATGATTTCAGAAATATGGTGATCCATATTTCTGCAATCTATTGTCATCACATGCCTTCGACAGGTCCAATTGAAGGCCTTTAATATTTATTTGAGTATCAAAGACAAGGAACGCTTTATTTAATTAATTCCAAGAATTGAGTTTCTTCATTGGGTCTCTATAGGGACAGGGTTGTCGGAGTTACTTTTATCACCTTTTTAGGGTTCCAACCGTAGTAGGATCACTCGTGTGTCAGTCCGTCTATCACAGCCAATTTTCTCCGAATCTACTGGACCGATTCTTTTGAAATTTGGTACACATATGAAGTGTGACGGACTCATTACGTAAATAGATTTTAAATATAGGGGTAATTTTTTTCACTTTTTAATGGCTTATATTAAAAGTCTTTTGGTTTATATTTCCCCTTTTGCGTTCGTAACATGCCTAGCTGAAGTCATGGTAAAAGTTAAATAGATGGGCCACTAAGCTGTCATGTCATGTGATCTTCATGTCGTGATGATTTTACAAACATTTTGTGCGATCAGTATACCATGAGCAGATTGTAGCGTATCTAGCTACCTATTATGCGAGCCGAATGACGAAGTACCAGCGCTCGCAGAGAGTTTTTAAATTCAACATTTTTTGCATCGCAGGAAAAGTTTAAAAATAGCCTTTCATAATTCCATCCATACGATTGTGTCCATTCGTCCTAGGAATAAAAGCGAACCTGTGTCGTCAGTTGAATATAAAATAAAAGACTGGGCTGTACCGAACCTGTGTCGTCAGTTGAATATAAAATAAAAGACTGGGCTGTACCGGGTCGTTTTGTTCACTTTTGTTAAAGGCCTGCTACACGGTCGGAACCAACCACCGACAGAGGTCACCTTGGTTGAGTTTGCATAAAAATTGACCGTGTAGACGGCGGTTTACCCAACGACCTTGCAACGACCTTGGTCGTGAGCGCATCCCTCACTACCAAGGACTAATAGAGGGCATTGAGTCGGATCCCGACCGTGTGGACGCCTGTTGGTGGTTGGGTTCGTCAGTTGGGGCTTGGCATTCGACCGCTTGACAGCACCTTGACACGTCAAATTCAAAATGGAACGCCGAGAGCGGGAAATTTTGACGGAATTTGTATATTTATACTGCAATCTTCCATGTTTATGGGATATAGGGTCCGAATTATATAAAGACCGAAACCAAAAGACCCAAGCTTGATGTTTTGAAAGATATGGTGCCATATTTCAAGACGTAGCGTAGTAATCTGTGCGTTCGCAGTTACTTTACTCTGTGGTTCACAGTATACACTGACAAGTTGTGTCAACCACATGATCGTGTAGAACAAAATAAAATTTGGTAAAAAACCAAGGTGACCTCTGTCGGTGGTTGGTTCCGACCGTGTAGCAGGCCTTTTACTCGTATCAGATTCGGTAGCCGGCTACATCACCTAAAACTCAGTGTTGTGTTGTTTGAAAAAACCCGGTGTAGGAAAGGTCTACTGAATTTTACGGTTTAGCAGGCTAAATAACGCTTTCTGAAAATAGTATTGTTAAAGTGATCACAAAAGTATATTCACTGGTTTTAAAACTAATCTGAACCATCACAAATTATGTTGTGGATATAGAGCAGGGATGGCCAACCGGTCGTTCGCGATCGACCAGTCGATCACGGTTATTGGTCTAGTCGATCGCGGCAAGGCAAAAAATATAAATACGAATAACGGACTGTGCAACTATATAAATAGGTTGGGTTAATAAAATAAAAAATACTACATTCTTGCATACTAAACTATACTGTTTAAAAATAATATTTTTAGAAGTATGCAATTGGTAGATCGCACAGAGTTTCGTCAGTAAAAAGTAGATCTTGGGTCTAGTCAAGTTGGCTACCCTTGATGTAGAGCAAGACTTAAGAGAACTCAGTTTAATTAATAAGACGTTTTTTAATAAATAACGATCATATCATCTTCATCTGCCTAGCCTTTTCCAACTATATCGGGGTCGGCTTCCAGTCAAACCGGATTCAGTTGAATACCAGTATTTTACGTGGAGCGGCTGCCTACCAGACCTCCACAGCCCATTAACGAGTAACACGGTAGCTCTTGGCAAGACAGGAGTCAGATTTACTGGCTTTTGGTAATCCGTAACGACTGCCAAAGATCTACAAATGACAGCCGGGACCAACAGCTTAACGAGCTTTCCGAGGCACGGAGGAAACTCGGTATGTTAAGATGGTCACCCATCCACAGACCAACCTTGGCAAGCGTTGCTCCTGAGCTCCCACGAGCTCCTCAACTATCATTGTCACATTTAAAAGCCAGTTTACACAAAAGCTGATAAAATAAAATCATTCCGTCCGTTGGTGAAAACCGGATGAACATTCGTTCGGTAGTTTTTAAGTTTATTCTCTGTTTTACAATATGTACTGATTTGTAGATATTCATAGTAACATCAATATCAATGAACATTCCACCAAGCTCCACAGACATATTTTTTACATGTAAACTATTACACGAACTGCTTGCGATACATTATACCGCCCAGCCATGCAAGCACGACGTGCAAGTTTTAAGAATCAAAATCCTAACCAATATTACAAATGCGAAAGTGAGTTTGTTCGTTTGTGTGTTTGTAACACCTTCACGCCTAAATTGCTGAATCAATTTTGATCAAATTTGGTACAGAACTAGATGGGAACCTACGGTTATAGGCTTCATCATCACTTTTGCGGAAATCTATATTAACGCGAACGAATCCGCCGGCAAATCTAGTACATTATACAGCTCAGCTATGTAAGCAAAACGTGCAAGGTTTAAGAATCACAAGAATACACAAGTTTGTGTTCGAATCGAACACAAACTTGTGTAACTTGTAAATTCGAAAAAATAGTTCAAGTTGTACAGTAACCCGTTTTCCTGCATTAAACTCCAGGGAGCGGTGGAGAATTATAAGTGGTATTTTATTGGTCTTGCGATCTATATTTTGATCAGGTTTGAAGTTATCCTGGTTTGAGAGTAGGTCGTCGAAACCTCTTCAGCGCATTGTAGATCAACCAGTTCTGGATTTGGTTAACCATCAGAAAAGAAAATATCTCGTGGCTGTGAAACAACTGTCGCACGGATCAATCTTTAAAGTAGTGGTGTGGTGGTGTTGGTGGTGCGGAATTTGTTCGAAAGGGTCACCGCGGCCCTGGAACGCAAAGGGCCTTTAGAAGGAATACGGATGGGTTTTAGTCAGTAAGAGTCTGACACGCCCTTCCGCTCCACCCAGAGCGGAAGAAGTCATTTGATGATTTCCCATCCTTAAAAAAAAAGTGAGCGGTGGAGAATTATAAGTGGTATTTTATTGGTCTTTTTTTTTTTTTAACGATGGGAAATCATCAAATGACTTCTTCCGCTCTGGGTGGAGCGGAAGGGCGTGTCAGACTCTTACTGACTAAAACCCATCCGTGTTCCTTCTAAAGCCCTATGCGTTCCAGGGCCGCGGTGACTCTTTCGAACAAATTCCGCAACCCTGGCAGGCTCTGGCCCTAGCGGGCCCCGTCTTTTATGCTGACATCTCTTTGAGGCGCGCGTGAAACACAACGCGCCATCGACCTGGGCCTGGTGGTGATCGGACAGCGAGCCATTGCGATCTATATTTTGATCAGGTTTGAAGTTATCCTGGTTTGAGAGTAGGTCGTCGAAACCTCTTCAGTTCAACCAGCTTTGGATTTGTTTTACCTACCATCTCATTTTATGGTGGTTCACTTAATTTATTTGAATTAATTTATTGCAACCTCGAAACGCGTTATTAATATTTTTCGTGTTTTCTGTTAATAACGCTGTTGATTACTTAATTGTTAGTTTTATGTTTAAATTTTAGTTTTCATATTAAAAATTAAAAAAAAAAACAAAATAAAGTAAATATCTCGTGGCTATGTAACAACTGTCGCTCGGGTCAATCTTTGAAGTAAAGCAACACTTGCCGAAGTCGGTCCGCGGGTGGGTGACCATTCTTTATATGTATACTGAGACTCGTTCGAGCCTCTGAAAGCAATAAATTTTGGGAATTGACTATGAGTTTCTTTAAGAAAGTTGTTCATTATCATGTGCCCAAACAGTTTTACATTCTGTATAAGGGCTGCAAAGCCTACGTGCATACAGGGTAGCTGAGCCATGTGCAGTCATACAATTAAGCTAAACTAAAGAAAGTTGACCTATTCTATTTAACCTTACCATATATGGAATGACGTACATAGACGTATACAAGCTGAATTTTTGATAGTTTTTTTTCCCGCAGCGAAATGAGTTTGTCTTGGTAATACAATCGATTTATGAAAAATAATAAATTTAAAATCAATGGCAGAATAACTATTATGATAAACAAAAAAAAAAAATACTAAAAAAACCATTTAATTTTTTATGTTTCGATAGTACTACTGATGGCTAATCGTTCTATGGAGGTATGCGGTACAGAGAGTAAAAGTCCCGCACACCTCCACTGGAGTGGGAGGATCCTCCGAACCAGACAGTTATTGTGTCTGGTGGGCAACTGCCCGATAGTTGATATTCGGACTGTTGTATATGTTCAAATCGCACGGTAAACTTTGTTTGCGCAGGATTTCGTTGTTAGTTCGTCGTAGATGGTGCTGCGATTATTTTTGTTGCCGTAAAAATTTCGCTGCTTAGTTTTTCGTCATTAATGCCGCTACAGTTCTGCCGCGGTAAAACAATAGTTACAATTTCAGCATATACATATATACTCAGATACTTTATAACAAGTATTTGAATCAAGCGAAAGCAATAGGCCGTAAAGATTCCTGACGAGGAGTCTATAAATGAACAAATTGTTTCGAGAACCTTCGAAAGTCTTCGTTTAAAACTTTGTTGAGGTGACTTAAGACTTAGAGGTCAGAGGACAGACCTGATCTAAGTTTCAAAGTAGAAAAGTTTATAAGTTATTTAAATCATGTAATAGTTTTTGAGTCTTTAAAGTAAAACGATTTATTAGAAAGTACATTACTTTCTAATAAATCGTTTTTTTTACTTTCTAATTATCGTCGTTCGGGTGGGTAGCAGTAAGTAGAGGGTTGCGGAATTTGTTCGAAAGAGTCACCGCGGCCCTGGAACGCAAAGGGCTTTAGAAGGAACGAGGATGGGTTTTAGTCAGTAAGAGTCTGACACGCCCTTCCGCTCCACCCAGAGCGGAAGAAGTCATATGATGATTCCCCACCCCTAAAAAAAAAAAGCAGTAGGTAGAGACCATTTAGTTGTAGGTAAGTAGCTCAAACTTTACGATCAGACGCTCTGGGGCCCTACTATGACGTGCTAATGGCATCCAATTCCGATGATGGGGTAGTGCTATTCGCTATGTATAGCTCCGTCTCTCTCTAAGAGCGGAATCATGATCGTTTTAAGACTTCGTAGTGGGGCTGCTGGTCTGCTTGCAGAATACCTTACGCATATTGTCTGTTTCTTAATACTTCATGTAGTTAGCAGCATAGCTGAGATAGGGGCCTTTTTGGACATATTAAATTCATGCCGTTTTAGCTTTTGTTTTTTTTATGACTGTTAGTTTTAATTTAATTTACTTTTCTGTTTGTTTTGTGTGAGTCCCAAATAAATACTTTTCTCATCTAGCCGTTACTGTTCTACTGCTGGTCATAGGCCTCCCCCGAGTCCTTCCATTAATATTCTTCTGCCGCGCCGTCTCATCCTCATACTATGGGGACGAGACGGCATTTTCAAATTAACTTGCCACCTCTTTCTTGGCTGAGCTCTAATTCATATTTAAATCAAAATATTCTGAGAAGGAGCTGTCCGTTTCGACGTGATTTTTCAATGGATATTAACATCGGAGATCCAGTCAATTTTCCACGAGTGCTAAAAACCATCGACTTTTTAGTGTGTGGCTATTTCTCATGCCTGTGAAGTAGGCAACGGTCCCACCTATTTAAAGTAAGCGTGCTCCATTGTCAACAACATCATTGCTTCCCATAACGGGGCGATCTATCTATCTATCTATTGGGGCATGGTTTCCGCACTTAGTCCTGTTGTTGGACCATTGTGCGTGGGCCATGGCGGCCGTCATTCCAGCCAGCCAACCTCCCTCCAGAAGCAGATCAGTCCTCGTAATGAGTCCAGGATGTCTGTGAGTGAATTCGGTGTCCCTATTTTGTCTCCTTAACTCGGCGAAGGAGGCTATTCTCGTATTGAATTTTCCTCAGTACTTTTTAGGCATTTTCGCGTTTTCTAAGTCTCTGTCAACAAGACTTCTAATTTCCATACATTTTGACAAGTGTTTTTAACATTGTGATTGCGATTGAAAATTGGCAAATGAGATTTTTCCATACGAGAATGGGCCTTCACAATACATACCGGTTGGACATAAATAAGCCTATCCGAAAAAGATATCCCTTACAAAAAAAATAACTGCTAAATCAAAACAAAGATTCCCTAGTCCTTGCTCACAAACAAACTATTGTCACTGGCAATTTCGCAAGCAAAAAGGATGTATTGTCGTAAAATACTGTGGAACAAAGACTACTTTGCAGTCAGAATTCAGACGCCGTAATCACACGCCCGAGGCACTTCCAACTTAGAACAAAGTTATCACTACTGTATTTTCATGTCAAAGAGATTTTCTATATAATCGTAGTATTGTCCCCGACTAGGTCTTTCTAATTCTTTACAAATATTTAGGTAGTAGATTCTATGGAGAATATTTTGGTCGTCTAACAAGTATATTCTAAAACGCGTTCTGTACGGTGTCGAACGTAAAACAGCACCATCCCGTCTCTTCCCGTGGGTGTCGTAAGAGGCGACTAAGGGACTCACCAGAGAATTCTCTGTGCATTGCAACAGCTACACTGCGATCGCCAACCCGCCTGCCAAGCGTGGCGATTATGGCAAACCCCTCCCCTCCTTTGGGGGAGGGCCTTAACTTCATTTGAGGCCACCACAGGACAGTCCGGTTAAGTAGTAACCAGTCTTAGTGTGCTGAACTGCGAGTGGTCCTGTCCAAAAAGGAAAAGGAATGCTTGCCGACCTTGGCAAGCACTGCTTAACCTTGAAGATCGGCCCCTGCCGCTGTTATTATTTAGTTACGAGCTCCTCTGGGATCTGTAAATGAATGGAAGTCAGGCTTCGGGAAAAACCTAGTCATTAAATATAAGCATATGTTACCAACTGTGTGGTTTTAGTTTCTGCTACTATTTATGAAAGCTCTTAGAAGCAGGTAGATGGAAATCAAAATGTTTTCTGGTATATTTTGCAAAACATCGACTGTACAACTTTTTGTATTACATTATAGAGGGTATGCGGTACACCGAGTGAAGTCCCGCAATCCTCCATTAAAAAGGGAGGATCCTCTGACAGGACGGTTGGCAGCTTCCCGCTAGTTGATATTGGTGCTGTTGTATATGTTCAAATCGCACCGAAAACTCTGATACTGCGATGCAGGATTTCGTTAGTAGTTCACTGCTAGAAGGATAGATTTCGTTGCAGTGCTTTTTGTTGCCGTACAAATTTTGTAGTATGTCTTAAGGCGGCATTGATGCCGACTACAATATTATTCCTAAGTTCTATTTTGGGCATCAATTGAAATGCTGGTTTTGTAAACTTAAGCATCATATTAATTACATTTTTAAATATTTGCATAAAAAATACACAAACATTTAACAGTAGTCCACAGGGGACGGGAGCAGGGTCAAACCTACCAGACTCCAGAGAGACTCCATAGAGAGAAACCTCCTAACAAGATGACCTGTGTCCAGAAGTACCACTTCCTAAATCAAGCCCTTAATCCAGATTCCAGCTGCCTTACGAGAGCCTCCTAAGGTGTTGTTCGAGGCTCGTGGTTACTTAGCCATTGGCTGACACGACCATCGGTACAATGATCGCTGAGTCCAACATCCTACATGTCGGAAACCTCGCGAGCCAAGTAACGATATTTGATTTGCTTATCTTTCTCGGCTTTCACGAGGTTCTCGTCAACCGGGACGGTTATATCTCCAATCCACCACCACTATATCAGGCTTATTGGTAACAATAGTCCTGTCAGTCAGTGATGATGGACCGATCCCAGTACCAAGTGATATTGCTTCTGTCGAGAACAGGGCCAGGCTCATACCTATGGTACGGCACACCCCTTATTATTTGTAGTTAGTCAAGAAAAACATCTTGCACTTAATTTTGAGATTCTTATCTCTCCGTCTTAAGCATGACTTATTAATACCGGACCTAGACTTCCTTCACTAATTAATGCAGCTTCACTTTCATTTCTATTCACGTCAAAAGCATCTCAGTGGCGGCCATCTTACTTAAATTAAAATGTAATTTTCTGAGCTGCTGCAAGGTAATGAAAACATCATATTTATGTATATTGGCTTGAGATCTTGGAAATGGTGTTAGAGTGTGTCCACATCCGGCGAATGCGCCACGAACGCGCCGCTCACAAGCTGCTCGTGCGCCGCACGCGTGCAATTACTGCAATTGTTTTGTATTCAGCTTCCGGCAATCAGAAACGGACTGAGAGTGGGTGAGCGGGCGGGAGGAAGTACGTGCAGCGTGCGGGGCACACGCGTGCAGCTCTGGCGCCGTTAGCGCACGGCGCGTAGTTTGCGCGCGAAAGACGCGCGGGCGGCGCAGGGACGGCACACGAATGCACGCACGCGGCTCGCGAGCGGTTCGCTTGCGGGGCACTCACCAGATGTGGACACACCCTTAGAAAGATGACCTACAAAAATTACGCTGCATATTTTCAATTGGTTTTTAATCTGTGCCTTTTTACGGATTTAAAAGCTGTCTCAAGATACCTAGCGATAGTAAAGCTTTCAATTAAAGTAAGTGCCTATTTATTAATGAGACTACTCACCAGCTAGCGAAACAAACAAGTTGATTTAAGCCATAGCATGTAGCAAAAATAATCCTAGTATGTATATCGTTTATGTGATGTGACTGAACTTAATAATATAAATAAATAAATGAAGCGCCATGTGGCCCAGGAAGAAAAAAAAATGGGAATGAGAGAGTTTACTAACATTTTAGATTTGTAAACAAACAAACCATTGGATCTCTTTCCATTACCTAATATTATACTCGCAATGTAGAGTCTCACATGGGCGTGCAGTAGGGTACAGTAAGGGTAGGCCAGCCCATACATAATGCCCAAAAAAAAAAACACAATACTGACGATACGAACTTTTGTCCACTTTGAAAGTGGATGAAATTTGTTTTTTTTTTTTTGCATTATGTATGGGCTGGCCTACCCTTACTGTAGCCTACTGCACGCGCATAGAGTCTCATTAGAGCCAGTACGAGTCATAAAAAATACGAAAGTCATGACGGCCAGCCCCGAAACACCAATTTGATGACTGGCTAATCTATTTACCACACCTTAAGCTACATCTATACTAATATTATAAAGAGTTAAAGTTTGTAAGTTTGTATGTATGGTGTAATCTCTGGATCTACTGAACCGATTTTGGGAATTATTTTTGTATATGATAGCCACGTTCATGGGGAATGCCATAGGGAACTGGAAATTCTTACGGAAACAGAAAGAAACGGGATATGCGTGTACGAAGTCGCAGGCAACAGATAGTCCGGGCGTCGGGAGTCGCAGGGCGATCCCCGGCCACCGTAGGCGTGGGCCTGCGGACGGCGAGCGTTGGGTGGCTCGCTGTCCGATCACCGCCAGGCCCGGGTCGATGGCGCGTAGTGTTTCACGCGCGCCTCAAAGAGATGTCAGCAGAAAAGACGGAGAGCCTGCCAGGGTTGCGGAATTTGTTCGAAAGAGTCACCGCGGCCCTGGAACGCAAAGGGCTTTAGAAGGAACACGGATGGGTTTTAGTCAGTAAGAGTCTGACACGCCCTTCCGCTCCACCCAGAGCGGAAGAAGTCATTTGATGATTTCCCATCCTTAAAAAAAAAAAAAAAAAACAGGTAGTACATTAATATAGGGATGTACGCTTTGGAACGTGCCAATAGCTTCATCTTTGACTGGCCGACTTTGACAATTCAAAAGTGCCTGTAAATGGTTTAATTGAATTAAATAATTTGAGTTTTGAATCATTTCATCAATCATTGAATCTTTTCTCAAGAATTTTTATTTTATTATTCTTTTGACTGATTATTATATTAAAATGTGAAATTCATTTAATTGTTAATTTATTTGTGACTATTTAGACTTTATTTTAATTATAACGGACATTTTATTTTTTATTTTTTTAATGATTATTGTATTTATATCATCATTTTGCAATTTATTTATTTATTATATACTTTATTGTACACCTCATAATAAGAACAGGACAATCATACATAAAATAAGTGCACAATGGGCGGTCTTATCGCACAAGGCAATCTCTTCCAGACAACCTTTAGAAATAGTACAAATTGTTTTCAATACATTTTTTTTAATATTTGTATGCCTTCTGGCGGAACATTGTTGGGACTATATAAATATTTATATTTTTAACCGTCATCTTTAACCGTACCCTATGTTCAAAAACAAATAAATAATTTGAATAATTTAAAAATGTAAGAAATTCGTGTTTGCATACATCAACTCGTACTACTTTTCTACTTAGATTTTCTTATAATTACCGCCTTACCTAATTCAGCCGTACTTTTAAGACAACTAGAAGTCCAAGATCTATTTAGTATGTAAGAAATTAACTTCCTAGAGAATCTAATAAGGTGGCAGATGGTTCTCGGCAGCCTTGCTCTGCCAAATTGGCTACTACGTGTTCAGCATTAGGTCCATAATGGGGTAAATTGGGTACTATTAAGGATGCACCCTAAAAATGAGGGTAACGGCTGAAGTTTCCAATGAAGGTAATTGGGGGAAGTTCATGTGGGGAAGTCGCATTAATCTTGGAGTAAAGTGTTAGTTTTATTGGAAGCTGGCTGTTCCTTCTAGTACGTAAGTACCCCTAGGTACTTGATTCACAGGCTTGATTAAGTTAAGATTAATGTACCTGAGTTTTTGTTCCGGAAAGTTTGGAATCCGCAGGTCTGTTCTTATAACAGTGGCTTAGCAACTGTCGACGAAATGTTTTAATATTTTATTTTTAAAAAACGTTGCCCCACACTAGGAATTTCTCCTGTATCGTGGGTGCGTTTACAAACATACAAATTCACATACACAAACAGCCAGACCCGGAACAACTATCTGTAGGCCATACAAATATTTGTTCCGTGCGGGAATCGAAACATATTAAAAGTTAAAAAAAAATATAATCCGCCATCTTGGAGCGGCGGCCATGTTGAATTTAGTGTGATGTTACTACATTTGATATATATGTAGGTGTATAATACCTACGCTTCTGCCCACATCCAATCCTGCAAGAAATAACAAGCGTGATGTTATATAAACTTCTCACGCTCTTATAATTTCTCGAATTTCCATTTCTTAAAACATTACAAGCACATCGCTTTCATAGCCACAATAACAAAGGTTACGTTTGCTTCCTTGACGTAAACGTAAACCTTGACGTGCACGTTAACGTTAGCTGGAAACGAAACGTTTGTAACGTCACTCAAGTTTAACGAGTAGTCGACGCCATTGTGAGATGACATGCCCTCGTGCTCATTAGGAGAATTATTGCTATTGCGGAGATAACTTATTTTATTTCACTTGAAATGGGAAAAAAATGTGGCCAAGTCATCTGTGCCGAAGTTAAAGAAAGACATTGAGAAAACCAGAAAACGGGATCATATTAATCCACTGTCCGGCCGTCTGTCTGTGTGTCCGTTGTCACCAGGCTGTATCTCATGAACCGCCCTGCCAGGGTTGCGGAATTTGTTCGAAAGAGTCGGGTTTTAGTCAGTAAGAGTCTGACACGCCCTTCCGCTCCACACAGAGCGGAAGAAGTCATTTGATGATTTCCCATCCTTAAAAAAAAAAAAAAAAAAATCTCATGAACCGCGATAGGTAGACAGTTGAAATTTTCGGAGTGTGTATTTCTGTTGATAATAATAAATATTTAATCTAATTAAAAATTAGAGGGGGCTTCCATACAAGAAACGTGTTTTTTTTTCGGGTTATGGTACAGAACCCTTCGTGTCAGAGTTCGACTCGCACTTGGCCGGTTTTTTTAGACCCTACTAACTTTTGGCCACGACTTCGTATGCGCATATCCCGTATTTCCCCGTACCCGTAGGAATTTAATTCTAGTGCTCCCCTCTACGGTGTGTAGGGAAGGTACATGCCAAATTTCAGCTTTCTACGATCAGTATTTTCAGCTTACTCAGTCACTCACTCAGTAACGAAAGATTTTAATATACCTACTACGTATAACAGAATAAACGCAATTCCTCTTAAGGGGTCATTGTATTAATCATTATGAACAACTTTTACTATGGGACCAACACTGAAATGGCGCAAAAAATTCGACTCCCCCATACATTTCTGTGCGCATAACTCGACTTAATGTACTGAACAGCTGATATTTTTTGGGTTGGTCCTATAGTAAAAGTGGGTTGGCTCTTTTACGAGACGCGAGACTAAGCGGACGTGTGTTCTGTATTTGATTATAATGAAATAACGAAATAAGCAATTACGACAAATAAATATAAATATTGCTCCGTCAGCATAAAATTAAAGTGGGTCGCGTGTGTCTAGTAAGTTTTTACCGTTTCTTGTATTAGTAAGATGAACTAAATAATTTTACAAACAATAAGTGTTTCTGGTAGAATGTCCAACCCAGGATCGAGCCCGTTTGGTCGTAGCCAACTACTACGGCGAAGTCCTCCACCGACGCCTGCCGAACCATTAACCCCGAGCGACCCAAACCCACCAGCCCTCGCGGAGAATGAATTGCCGATTGAAGTTATCAGTACGCCGGAGATCCAGAAGTGGATTGGATCTATAGATGCCATTCTGAACGAAGTTTGCACTATTGTCGGTGATGGGAAAATGAACTCGGACCAGAAGCTTCGTGTCTCCACTCTTTGCCGGAAGGTCTCAAGTGGGACTAATCAGATGGCCGTCTTATACCAATCGTTGAAGTCAAAAACGATCCAGGCCCATACTACAATCCAGCACCTTCAGGTTCAGCAGAACGTTGTGAACTCTCTCCAGCAGTTCAGAGAGGTCGTAGAGACTAAGTTTAATCAATCGGGAAATACTTCTTATGCTAGCATGGTGAAGAAAGGTACCGATAACTTCGTCCGTCCTGCAAATTTGAGATCAGTCGCCATCTATCCCAACGATAAGACCCAAACAAGTGACGATACCAAGTCACTTGTCCAAAAGATCATCTCCCCGGAACAACTTAAGCTTCATGTCCGTGGCCTGAAAAAAGTAAAAAATGGGGGCGTTCTGATTAGCACCGAAAATAAAGGCGATATTGATAAACTCAAGAATTCGGAAAAACTGGTATCATCGGGCCTTACAATAGAAGAACCTTCTAAACGCCGCCCTAGGGTAGCTATCATTGGTGTCCCTGTAGCCCTTACTGAACAGGAAGTATTTGACTGTATTTACGAGCAGAACCTGTCAGACAAGTTGCCGAATATAACTCGTGAGTCCTTCCTTGAGTGCATCAAATTAAGCCATAAATCGGGTAAGAAAGACCTTCCTACTTGTAACTACATATTGGAACTACCCGCTAGCATTAGAAAAATTGTCATTGACCAAAGCCGAATTTTTATCAATTGGACATCATGCCCTGTGAGAGATTTCACGATAGTGACCAGGTGCTTCAATTGCCAGCAGTTTGGACACGCAGCCAAGTATTGCCGGGAAACTAGCCCTACTTGCAACCACTGTGGAGAGAGTGGACACTCTTTCAAGGAATGCAGCAGCAAATCGTCTCCCCCTCAATGCGCGACGTGCAAACGTTTCAAGAGGAAATGTGACCATCCAACTGGTGATGTAGGTTGCCCAGCCCGCAAACATGCAGAAATGAATTACATCAACTCAATCGACTATGAAGGCGCCTAAGAGCGCCACCTAACACTTTATTTACTTAGCAGATAAACAGGTAGCTTGTATTTATTTTCTCTTCTTTTGTAACTGTCATGAATGTCACAAATCAGCTAATTTGCGATCTAGATAGTTTTTCTGTGTCGGAGTCTAAAGTCTGTAATGTTGAGGACTGTAAACACCTTCTTCCTTCTGGTGACAAAACGTTAACCCTGCTCACTCAGAATATTCGCAGCATAAATCGAAACATAAACGGTTTTGAAGTGTTATTACAGGATCTTGACATAAGCTGTGATATTATTGTCTTAACAGAATGTTGGTTGTCAAAACAGACAGTCAACTTACCATCTCTTGACGGTTATTACTCCTACAGAACTGACAGAAACATAAACCAAAACGATGGATTAGTAGTTTACATCAAAAATAATTTAAGAACAGTAAAAGAAGAACCTGTATCCCAAGATAGTAATTGTTTAATAATTAAAATTATTCCCGACACGGTAGTTATGGCTATGTATAGGCCTCCTTCTCAAAATATTGACAGATTTTTAGACTCACTCGACACAAACTTAAAAAACATAACATCTTTTAAAAACATAATACTTTTAGGCGATATTAACATTAACATTGCTTCCGGGAAAACAGATACCCATGTACATAATTATTTGAATATTTGCGCATTTCATGGACTTCTACCAGCTCACTATCACTCCACGCATCAGAGCGGCTCATGCTTAGACCATATCATTCTAAAATCAAAAAATCCATCCAAAACATTAGTTACTAATTCTACGCTTACCGATCATCAAGCTGTTTTATTAACATTACAAATAAGTTCACCTAGAAAAAACTGCATGCGTAGCTACACTAAAGTCAATATGACAAATCTTGAAAATGATATACGCGGTATTGATTTTGACCCCGTTTATAATTCAGACGATGCAAATAGTTCTTTAAAGTATTTCATAAATTCGCTGCAATCTGCAATAAGGAAAAACACGTTCACAAAGACAATGCCTAGAAAGTTTCGTTGTATTAAGCCTTGGATCACACCCGGTCTCGTTCGTTGTATAAGGCATAGAGACAAACTCCACCAAAAATTGAGACTCGCTCCTGATAACGAAGTACTTTCTGTAACTTATAAAAGGTATCGGAACTTCTGTAATAATCTTTTGAAAAAACTAAAAAATCAGTATGATAAAAATGAATTACAGAAGGCGGGGAATAATAGTAAACTTGTGTGGAACTTTGTAAAAACTTATACCTTTAGATCGAAAAATCCCGAACCTTCGCTTGATATATTATCAACAGATATGAACCCATCCGAAGCAATCAATAAAGCAAACAACTTTTTTGTTAACGTTGGTAAAAACTTGGCTGAAAAATCACTTAACTCAAGTATAATTTCCCAACAAAACCCGACCACGACATTCTCTTCACTAAATTCTTTTGTTTTATTAGATACCGATGTTAGCGAAGTAGTTAGAATAATAAGCGGGTTAAAGGATGTTTGTGCCACTGGGTGGGATGACATACCTAATAATATACTTAAAAGATTTAAAAACCTACTTGCCCCTCCACTAACCCACATTTTCCAACTATGCTTATCTAAAGGAATATTCCCAAAATTACTTAAAAAGGCTGTGGTCACACCTGTATTTAAATCTGGAGACAAAACTTGTGTGAATAACTACAGACCCATTTCAGTGTTAACAGGCCTCTCAAAAATTTTAGAAAAAATAATTAACAGTAGATTGATAAAATATCTAGAAGATAACAGACTACTATCAGATAGTCAATTTGGTTTTAGGGCCAAAAGATCAACTAGCCAAGCAGTCCACGAATTAACTAACTATATTACTACCAACTTAGATAGGGGTATGCACACAATAGGGATCTTTCTAGACCTTGCCAAGGCCTTCGACACTATTTCTTGTTCGTTACTTTTGCACAAGCTTGAAACACTTGGGATAAGAGGAGAACAACTTCTACTATTTTCTGATTATCTCAGCGATCGTCAGCAATGTGTAAAAATAGGTCAGTATACAAGCTCTGAACTTAAAAATAGTTGTTTTGGAATTCCACAAGGTAGCATTTTGGGCCCTACTTTATTTTTAATCTATATAAATGAACTATGCAGCCTGTCGCTCCAAAATGGTGTTATAATGTCATATGCGGACGACACTGCTCTATTATTTTCAGCTAAGTCCAGAGCTGAGGTGTATGAATATGCTCAAAATGGTTTTAACATTGTTTCTAATTGGCTTCGTAATAATCTCCTAACATTAAATGCAGATAAAACAAATTATATTTTATTTACAATGAGAAATACTAACATACCGCTTACTAATCTAAACATTCACGCACATAATTGTTGCACGTATGCTGACACTGTATGTTCCTGCCCCACTTTAGCTAAAGCTGACCATTTAAAATATCTAGGTGTCACCATTGACTCAAATCTAAATTTCCGTAAACATATCGAATTACTGTGTACAAGAGTGCGCAAATTAATATATGTTTTTAAGAATTTACGGAACATAGCCGACTATAAATTAATTAAACAGGTCTATTTAGCTTTGGGTCAATCCATTATTACATATTGCATAACTTCTTGGGGTGGTGCAGCAAAAACAATTTTACTCCCGCTAGAGCGCGCTCAAAGAGCAATTCTAAAGGTTGCTACCTTTCGCCCTTTTAGATTTCCTACGCACGAGCTCTATATAGCATGTAATGTGCTTACAGTGCGGCAATTATTTATTTTAAACATAGTGCTACACCAGCACACTGCACTTCCTTTTGACCCTGTACCTTCGGACAAGAGAAGGAAGGACTTGGTTTGCATAAAGCCTCAAACTAGACATGCGTTTGCAAATCGTTTTTATGTGTTCTTGGGACCTTTTCTATATAATAGGCTCAACAAGGTACTAAACTTTTATAGTGTAAGGTTTACAAAATGTAGCAAGATGTTGTCGGAATATTTAATGTTACTCAATTACATGGACACAGAACAACTTCTAGAAATATTGGCATGATGATATTTAATCCCCTCGTAAGTGTTTACTTTTGTATAATTACATAGGCTTAGTTTTAGCTATTAATGTACCATTAAGCTTTTTCTCGTAGTTGCTTAATTTATTTTTTATTTATGTATTCATAGTTTAACTTTAAATTGTATTGTCCCAATGTAATTGGATCGTAGAGTGATGGCCTGAAACACAGGTTTAAAGTAACCTAGATCGGGCAGATCGCTGTTTAACAATGCAATTCCGAACCACCGTTAATTGCATGTTTAATAAAAATATCTTAGTTTAGTTTATTTTTAGGCACTATTATTGTAAGGAAAATATTATTACTGCTGACTAAATGTACATTTTTGTAGACGTTTTTATTTTGAATAAATTATTATTATTATTATTATATAATAAAATAATTATCTGTGCGAGGCCAAAATGCTATCTCAGCTTATGCTGCGATATCTAAAAAATAAACTATAGATGCGTTGCCCGTACTCTAAAATGGCAACATAAAAAAAACATTCAAGTCGGTTAAAAAGAAGGCAACTACCGCGATCTTATACTATACCCTATATATCTTTCTGCCGATTAGTACCGATAGTGCTTTAGCAGTTTTTTAGAACTGTCAAAAATCAAAGTCAAAAGTCATTTATTCAAATTAGGCTGCGTGTCAGCACTTTTTGTACGTCAAAGTTCTACATAAAGACAGTCCCCCAAAACGCCTAGTGTTATAGCTGGGAAGAAGAAGTGGCGCAACAAACTCCCCAGTAACACATCCGTCTGTTAAGTTTGTCATCTGCATGATGTGTCTATGTAAAATACTAGTTTTTTTTTTTAAGGATGGGAAATCATCAAATTACTTCTTCCGCTCTAGGTGGAGCGGAAAGGCGTGTCAGACTCTTACCGACTAAAACCCATCCGTATTCCTGCTGACGCCCTTTGCGTTCCAGGATCGCGGTGACTTATCGCGGTTACAATGACATAAAAAAATTTAAGTTGTTATGTCACTCAAGTGTGTGTTAATTAAATACTTAGGTATTCACTGATCCTGAAACCTAACCATTAACACTCATGTACTACTACTACTCTTCAAAGGATGCAACCGAATGTCAATCGCTCTGACATAGACAAAGGAGTAATTGGATTAGCAACATCTTGAACTGAACCTACATGGTACGCTGTTTCAACCGTGCCGTATCTAGCGATACATGCTCGGTGACTGGTCACTCACGGTTGGAGTTCGGTGTAGCACGGGTCCAACTAGCCAGTTGGACGATTGATTCGTAAAAGGGGAGCGAAGTTCTTTTCTAACAAGGAATTGATATAGAAAGAAAAAGTATTTAACTGCCACAAAACGACATACCTACATACATAAGTGTATTTTGCCTAAACTAAACCCTAAATGATAGTGTTAGTAGTTCTTAAATTATGTTAGTAAAGATAAGTTTAAAACTAAATAATAAAAAATACTAAAGTTTGAGTATAATTAAAGTAGATGCATGTCGTGGTTGTGGGAAAGTGCTTCTACTCAGCATAATGCTGTGCCGTGGGGGACCCACAGCACGGTGCTGATTTTCAGTAGTCGCCTAGGACATGACGTACGATATGAACAGTTGAACACCCTATTCTCGAAAAAAAACAAGGTTTTCGTTTTATCGCAGCAAACCCCTTTCATTTGATACTCATATCGCAGGGGAACGTACAAAGAGTCCGCCATATTAGATTTAGAATAATATCACTCACTCGTAGCTTGCTGTGCATTGTCAAACAAACCAAACACGTATGCAAAGTTTCAGCTCAATCGGTTCGGGGTACTATTTTAAAAATTCAGTTGCAAGACTGGAACCACGGTTTCAACTTTGAAGTCTAGCAAGTGCATGGTCACTGGTCACTGAACGGTCGGTAAAAGGCCTGTTGTCGGTGATGCATGGGTCTTCCTGATTGGACGATTGATTTGGAAAAGGTGTGCTCTTCTTTGCGGAAGGGAAATAAATGGTCACTTCCAGCTAATAGTTGAGCAAGATTTCGCCTATTGTTGAAGGGTGTCAGAAAAAGTGGATGTACTTGTTTTAACGCAAGTTTCATCTTCGATAATCACCAAAATAGTTACTTTTATAGATTGTTAATCGCAGTTGGTTGATTGCATAGCAGTTGTTCTGCAGCAACGATAGAGTATTAAAGTACTATCAAAAATATGCATGAATGAATACTTATTTCAAAGATAATATAAATAAATTGAACTAATGAAACTACTTCAAAATTGATGTCATATCAAAAGCCACTAAGAATAACCACTAAGAATTAATGACAACACGATTTGACAGTTACTGTCAAATCGTGTTGTCATTCATTCGGGTTCATTGTCAAGTTCGGGTTCGGAACTAATCGTAAGTCCGTACGTGATACGGAATAGAATACGCCCGCAACTAAGCCCGAAACTAGGGAAATCGGGTTTAGAGAGTAGTCCCCCAGCTCCAGCAAACATGCCCGATGCGCTAAAAAACCGCGGGAACCCCAACAGCACCTTAAAAGCGTTATTATACTGCACACGAAGAACGTTTGGGTTACATGTTGCATTATTTATTTATATTTATGTATTATAAGGCTTCTCAACAATTAGTACACCAAAACTTTAAAATTTGTACATTGCAAACTGGCGCTTAGTCTTAACTAAGCGCCTCATCACTTACAGAGAAGCACAGCATGCACTATATTATGCGCAGATAACATAATTAATTAAAATTATTAAAACATTGATTTTAAAATTACACAACACTTACAATAACAACAACACAACAACAACAACAACAACAACAAACACAACAACAAACACAACAACAACAAAAAACACAGCTACAACACAGATTAAATTAAAGTAGAAAAAAATATTAAATGTGAATACAATAAATTATATTAGTTTATGGTCACAATAAATTAAATTAGATTTAATTTTATATGAGATTAGGTAAATTATTATTGATAAGCCAGTAATTAACAAAATAATTCTGCCACGAAATTCTGAAACACCTGTTGTCACCAAAATGAAGCAGGTACCACAATTACACGACGTATTCCTATGTTAATCTCCACATATTAAATATTCATAGCTGGCCGGGACAATGCGGCCGACCTGATTGACGGCTGGAATTGGGAAACTTAATTATGTTTTGGCTTTACGAGGTCTCGTAAAAAACGGGTTAGCCGTTATTAGGTTTTGGCGAAATAAGAAGAGGATTTAAGGAATTTCTTGAAGTGTTGGATGTAGAGGAATGTTTGTTTTTCTTTGCCTTTTTGATAGGCGGTTGTTCGACGTCTATATGTCGTAGCAATATCGTAAATTTGACTAAAGAGGTTGGCCATTTTATGAAATGGTTGGCCACCTCAAACCTTACCTCGGCGACGGAGCCCCGCTATGTGGGAGTTTAATTTCTGCCTGGTTTAAAAGATTCTTAGATGAATGGGATGACGGGAGCTAAGTTCGCTCACTCTAGCCCCCGTCATCCTATTCGAACCTAACTCATCCGTGGGCACCTTGACACGGATGAGCTACTTTTTTTTTCACGGTGGGAAATCCTCATGGATGTCCTCCGCCCTAGGGCGGGCGGACTGTCTGTCAGACTCTTACTGACTAAAACTACCCCAGTGTTCCATCTCCCACCTACGCCGGGGATCGCGGGAACGTATGCGACTTCCGAACCTAACCTGACCTAATATTGGCGGATATGTTTACGACATATTTATTATTATTATTAGCACTTTCCTAGTAGTCACCAACCTCCCTACTATGATGTGTCAATGCCATCACGATTCCGGAGTGTGAGGTAGACGGAGCTATACAAGACGCATAGCATTGTCCCTTTTTCACAAATGGAATCATGACGGCACTGCCCGGTTTAAGCGTGATTTCAAGATTCCGATGGACTTTTCAACCTAAGATGCCTTCAGAATATAATTAAAACTCTATTTTGGCATGACTATTAACTGGACAAGTTTATTTTTTTTTATCCTAAATAAAAAATCCAATTACGCATAATGAAATACGCACAAAATCGCAACATCAGACCAATTTGTTACATTAGAATCGTCCGATACGATCAGGCGTGACCGCAGCCAAAATCCCATGTTAGATTTTACAACGAATCGAGGACTTGCAACATTTGCTGATGGAGTGTGCTCGAAACGGAGTAAAACGTGAGTTATTCGTGAAGAATTTGTAGGCATAATCCAATCCTTCTTATCTGTACTGTCTTCGGAGATTATTAAAAAGTTGTGCCAATTAATTATGGTCCTCCACGAATAACTCTGATTCATTAACTATTAAGTAACATTATAAACTAATAATGTTTAAGTAAGCAAATTCATGTAAAAGGGTACGATGGGGCTTTGATAAAAGCCCCTAAACAAAAATAGATATAAAAAATAAAAAAACGAATCATCCAACAGTCTATGCATTGTACACGTTCTGTGGTCACGTCTATCACTTGTGTCTATTGTAACCTCAAATAAACAATGGTCACCTCGAGCTTCTACCAACAGTAACTGAAACGTCATATTTGAAAGGCAAACATGACGTTTCGGCTACTGTTGGTAGCTAATTTGACAGTTGGTTAAAGGTAGATACGATATTGAGACCGGTCGTAAGTGCTCTACAAGTTACAGTTGCATGTATACAGTATTCTGGATCAAATTGAATTTGTTAGCAAAACTTCGAAGACGTCATGGATATGTTGATCGCTGAATAGCTGTTTTACATAAAGCGGCTGCCTACCACACCTCCACGACCCATTACCTGGGTAAAACTACCGTTTTACCCAGGCCGCTGACGTACTACCATTGGCCACTACCAGTGGCCGTTGACGTTTATTTAATTGTTCTTATAAACTAGCTGTCGCCCGCGGCTCCGCCCACGTGAATGTCGAAAATTATCCCAAGGAATATACTTCTAGGATAAACAATCCAGTGTTATTCCAGACTGTAATCTACCTCCGTGCCAAATTTCATCAAAATCCATTCAGTAGTTTTTGCGTGAAAGAGTAACAAACATCCATCCATCCACACTTGCGCATTTATTATATTAGTATAGTATAGATTGATACCCATTACGTTTTCGGAGTATTGCTTACCAATTTATTTGGGGAATAGTCACTATCACTATCAATTCATTCTCTTGTACAAAGAAATCTTTTTAATTCAACTATTTAAACCTATTCTTGCCTTTTATACCCATCTTCTTGCATTTTAAAAAACATTAATACCCGTTCCACTCCCCGTTATTTGCAAATTAATTTTATTTGAGGGTCCTCGAATAATTATTCTGCCTTCTCGGTTGAGTCCAAATTAATTGACATCACTTCAGATGAATGAGAAAGCTTTTTTATTACAAACCATTATCTTGATAAATATTGTTTCATTTAACAGCTAGAATATTAAGACTACCAGTACTACCACAGACTGCGCGAAACTGCGCGTCAAAGCGACACCAAGGGCCCCTACTATGAAGTCTTAAAACGATCATGATTCCGCTCTAAGAGGGAGACGGAGCTATATATAGCAAATAGCACTATCCCGTTTACATCATCGAAATTGGATGGCGTTAGCACGTCATAGTAGTGCTGCTGTGCGTCATTGTTTTTTTAGGGTTCCGTACCCAAAGGGTAAAACGGGACCCTATTGCTAAGATTCGCTGTCTATCTGTCCGTCTGTCACCAGGCTGTATCACATGAATCGTGATAGTCAGACAGTTGAAATTTTCACAGATCATGTGTTTCTGATGCCACTATAACAAAAAATGAAATAAAATTAAAAATAAAAGGGGGCCCCCATACCAGAACCACGTTTTTTTCGGCTTATGGTACAAGTCTTCTTGTGCAAGTCCAACTTGCACTTGGCCAGTTTATTTACTTGTGAGCTGATGGAAACCATTTATTTAAACCTAAATCTGCATCGATCTCGGGTCAAAATCCAAACCATTTTAAGTACCATTTCACTTTAGCAGATACACGTGGGCATTTCTAAGGTATCCGTTGAACGCTCATGCAAACGTCAATCAATTTATAAGGTCATGATTGACGAATGATTGATGGTGAGTGTTGGAATTACATGAAAGTCTTACTTCTTTGAAGTAGACCTCCTTCAAAGAAGTAAGACTTTCATACTAAGTACTCCCTCTCATTTCCCCACGAAAAATCCTTTCTTAGCGGAAGCTCACGTTATAAAATAAACCTATATTCCAAATTTCAGCTTTCTGGTTTTAGTAGTTTTGGCTGTGCGTTTATAATGTCAGGTTTCCGAGATTTTTATCGGTCGTTTATCTGCCCGTTAACGCCATTGGTTGGTTAGTGGTTAACCGACAGATAAACGACCGATAAAGTACCTCAAAAACCAGGCATAAGTCAGTCAAGACAAAAGCTATTACAAGTAAAATAATAAAACCACAAACATATTATCACGCTTTCTTTGAAGGGTTAGGCAGAGCTGTACCTAAACTTAACCCACCCAAAGACAAAGTCATTGCATTATGATATCTTAATTGTCATACGACTCAAATTAGAACGCCTCTTAGCCAAACCATTCTATTATGAACAAAGTACATACCAAATTACCTTCATAACAAAACAGTCATTTTCCGAATCACATCATAATCCGTTCCACACATCAGAATCAGATAATCTCGTCTCTAATATACGTTTCTTTCAAAATGGAGTCTTCTAAGTATTATTTTTATATGCAAGAACAGTGCCGTTACTTTTCGAGGGAACGCCGTTGCTATGGCAACGTAATTCCCGAATAATCCCCTTTATTGTAGCTTCCATCCCCTCGCCTTACCTTCGCTACCCCTCTGGACATTATCCGTCAGCCCTTGTCAAAGGGTGCCTGTGACACCGTAGCGAGCAATCGACCAGTAAATTTTATTATTGAAATATTGGTGTGCTGGGAGTTTTAAATTGTTTAGGGATTTTAGGGACGTTTTCCATGGTGGCACTTGCCTGTTATTAATAAGATTAAGCTTGTTAAGTTATTAAAACAGTTGGTTTATACCTATAAACCTGGGAGTATTTCAGTCAACAGTCAATAGTTTACTTCCAGGCAAGCGTGCTCCATCGCCGACCACATCATCACTTACCATCTGAGGGCCAATTCTGCAATTTTTCAGACAATGTTCAAATTCGCATCGCAGTCGCAATTTGTAATTTGACAGATTGCAACTGACATGCGAATGCGGACGTTGCTTAAAATGAGTAGAATTAGCCCTCAGGTGTGATCGTTGTCAAACGAGACACTTGCAATAATTAAAAATAAAATAATAAAAATCTTTTAGCTATTGTGATTGGCCTAAAATAATTATACTCAGATTTTTAATTGCCCTGCACGTGAACACTTAGCCTGCGTGTTCGTGCTCACTGCAAACAAAATTATCTCTGAACTCTTAAACAAAAATATGTCAAACACATAAACTTCTAACACGGAAGCAATTAACTTATTTATGTTTAAAAATACCTATTTGTTAAAACAATATTAGTCTGACACATTGAACACCCAGTGCACCGATAAGTAGCCATTTAAAGTGTCATAATGACACTAGATAGTGCCCTTTGTCAATTAATTACCAAACAATAACTGATAATGGGTTTAAAAATGCATTACCATATTTTATTAGAAGGACGATAACCTTTGACAGCCATGCTTAATTTTTCTAGTCCGTGGTTTTATGAGCTCTAATAATATTAAACAGTATTTTTTCGGTTTTGTTTCAGATTCTACAAGAGTTTGAAAGACTTTCCTATGGAGGATAATCGGTAAGTTTTAAACCTTTTTAAACCTTTTATAATAATGACATTTATATACTATCACATGATAAATCCTGAGACTCTTAACAACAATCTGTCAGCGGTAGCGTGCCGAAAGCGATTGTCACTATGTTAGAATTATATGGGACTAGCACTTCGCCCACGACTTCGTCCGCGCGGCTTTAGTAGGTACTCCACAAACTTCAACGCCCTCTCTAACCCTTTAAAGGTACCTAAGTTTTTGAAAATTAAGTACTACGATATCCATTCAACGGTCTCAGGATCAGCCTACTAAACACCCCGTTCACCCGTCAGGCTTTGATTGAATAATTTTAACAAAAAGCGGTAATTGTAACTTAACCATAATAGTTAGACATAGCCTCCCGGACTTTTTTCTAGGTAATAATGAGTACTTTGATTATGTGGTACATTATTTTTATGTATCATCAATATTTTTCGCAGCGCATGCGATGAAAGACATTTTATGACAATTTTTTTACACCTTGGGTTACATTATTCAAGTATTAGTAGGGATCCCTAATAATTTCTAGAAATAAATATGAACTATGTTACTCGGTAAAGATGTAGCTTTCCAACAGTGAAAGAATTTTAAAATCGGTCAAGTATTTTTTGAGTTAAATCGTAACATACAAACAAACAAGTTATTAAGTATAAGTTTAGATTAACAAACACTGTCGAAATGTTGAACGTGGTTGAATTCCTTTAAATTTAGACATTTCGATAATCGCCATCGCTAATGTAAGGGCACTTTGGCTAGATCCTCTGGTTAACTTATCTGCAGGTAGCTCTATTAAAATTCTGTTATATTCTTAAATAATATCAAGTGGATAGTGCCTATTCGGTGGTTACATATATACATGACCGTTTTCAAAGACCGCCACGGTTTTGTTAAAACAAGCAAATGAATGCAGAATAATATAATCGTTAATTTGCTAAGCACATGTAGTAAATTAGGAGTTAGCTTAAACAAAAATGGAAATGCAATGACTCCTTACTGTGTTTGGTTTGGCATTTAAACGGTTCTGAACTGTGTTCTCGACGAAAATGATCATATTTCTTAGCTAGAAGAAATGGGACATTCATTGAACTATGATCAACTTAATACACTCCTATATGGGAGTGTATTCTTTGGCATACTGAACGTAATATAATGTTTGATGTATAGTATCCAGGTTACATCTGGAGTTGTTTACTATACGGACCTTGTAGATTTTGCCGTACCTATTACTGGAATCAAAAGTAACTCAAAATTTAGGACCCATTAGTATTAGTGTTAATATATAATACGTGGTGCTTGGCAACTGGGCTTAACCCAGTTGTAATGTCCCTTGGTGCCTATTGGCCTAGCTCAATTCTGTCTCTTGCGTATATGGAGGGAAGTGGAAATTATATTTTTTCCTACTCCTTCGCTTTGCTTTTCTGATTAATTTCGTTGCGGGATTCAAGACAGTTAAATCGTTTTTCCGGGACACGTCGAGTTTTATTGACTTGGCGTTTTTTCTGGTGGTCGCCACTATGGATTCTCGCTATCAGGAGTTACAGTGGTTGGGAATGTGTGGCGGGCTTCTCAACTTAATTTAACTTAAGCCTTGTTTCTGTAACGAAAATATCGCTCAGTAATGCCTCAAATCCAACGTGCAGTAGCGTGCTTGGAAGCTGTGATTGGTTGAAAATTTGAGCAGCCAATCGCATCACTTATAATTTGTGATGCAGCGATTATTTCTTTGCAGAAACCTGGCGAAGGAATGGAATACTGTAATAGTTATTTAAAAGATGTTACTAATACAGGGTGTTTCAAAAGGTGGTTGTCATATTTCAGAGTTACGTTGTCTCTGATATAAAGTAAAGAAACAAAAGCAAAAAAAAAAAATATTGACTTTTTTAAAATACGACCGCAAAAATAAACTACAGAAATTCCAAACAAATTTTGAAATAATAATAAATAAATAATTAGAGTGAACAGGCTTCTTCTGGGTAAGCTCGCTCCATCGTCGACTTTGTCTCTGTCATCTATGACCTAGACTAGAGTCAAGAGCAAACCCATATTAAATAAAAAAAATAAATAAAAAAAAAATCACTTTTCAAGCAGTCTGATGCATTTGTTGGCATCAAATCTGTTATTGAACTTACATATATGCCACTAACTGCATGAAACTGCTTTAAAAGTGACTTGTTTGGAACTTTAAGAATTTTCATTCATGCAGGATTTTTTGAAAAAAAATAAAAAATATTATTTATTTTTACTATACCAGCTTCAGAACGTCATCCTGAAATATGATCATGCACTTCTGAAACACCATGTATCGTACAATTTTAAAACGCCCCGTCATTTTGTGGTGTTTTTTTTAAACTGTGCTTTCTCTTTTTTAAGATTTTCTGAAACGAAAAAACAAAAATATCGGATAGTATTTAAACAAGCGAAAATAAATTCAAATTAAAGGTGTCTAAAATAATGGAAATGCCTTACTGAACTACTAAGAGGACGAAAAACAGTGGGCGAATACAAATAAAAAATTGACTTACTAGTTATTTAATACGATCAGTATAATAATTCTTGAGCGATCTTCTTTGTATTTTAGTGACAATTTTATAGCTTACATTACATTTAACATTTGACTTATATTTAAATCAAGAGTGCTGCATTATATCCTACTTGAAGTGTTTTAATATAATTTTAGGCGAAGTATTGAAAAGGTAATAAACTTTTCATTCGGTTCCGGTCGACGGAGCCCCGTTTACCAGGGCTACTATTTCTGGGTGGTTTAAAAAAAAAATACTACGAAGGGGATGGCGGGGTACATCTAACCTATCCTGTCCGAGTCAGGGTGCCCCAAGTCCCGAGCTCATAAACTTTGTTTAGTCGCCCATTCAGTTTATTTTTCGCCCGCTCTAGTATTTTTCGGTTACTTGAAATTTTAAATGCAATCTTAGATTAAGAGCATTTAATTATATTTCCCGCTTTAAGCAGCTCATTTCACTTATTTTAGTAATACATCATTATCGCCGGTTAAGTTACTTTTTCGTAAAATAAAACGCCTCTCGGTTTAGTAATAAAGTATCCCATTAATAGTCTCACATTAAATTTATATTCGCCCGGTTAATAATTTCCCATTAAAATCTGTCAAAGACCCCACTGAATCGTTCTAAGACCGAGTGGTAATAAAAACACTTCGGTGTAAACGCAGCCACGTCTACAAGTCCAACCTAAGAATTTGTCTATTGAAATGCCCCTTCAAACGCTCCCCCGTTTACACTGCAGTGCATTTCATACCCGTTGGTAAAATGCAGTTTAGCGTGATCGTAATATAGATTTGATATTTCGGTATTATTACACTGCGTGCCATGAGAATGGAACAGCTGGGCGGTAAGAATGTTTGTTTTTGTTTACTTTTTATTATGTTTTGTTTGATTCTGGAATCTCTGAATATACTGAGCTAGACAAAGTTATGTTATATCAGCGGTAATGATTGTGGAAATGCCAAATTATTCTAAGGTTACCGTACCGTTAGCTGAGGAGTTGAATTCCCTGTTGGAGATTCTTTCCTGATGCTGAGCTAAAAACTGGGACTGGACTTCTGTCAAGAGTAAGTAACCTATTCACTTCTAGGCAAGCGTGCTTCGTCGTCGAACACATTATCTATCTCCATCAGGTGAGATTGTGGTCATATGTTACATGATCAATAATTATAAAAAACCGGTCAAGTGCGTGTCGAACGTGTACGTGTCTCGCGCACGACGGGTTCCGTACCATTATCAAAAAAAACGGCAAAAAAATCGCGTTTTTTGTATGGGAGCCCCTTAAATATTTATTTTATTCTGTTTTATTTTTAATATTTCTTGTTATAGCGACAACAGAAATACATCATATGTGAAACCGTTTTTTTAAGTACCTTTTGGTACAGTACCCTAAAAATCAGTATCAATTCATACATTTTAACTTTTTGACAATCTTCATCTTAATCCAGTCCAGTGTGCATCATACTAGATTATAAAAAGTTTCATATTTATAGAACCCTTATCTTAAGTGTCCACTTAAGCTTATAGTTCTACGCTACTTTTATCTCGAAAAATGCATAGTTCCAGTAGGATAGATCGCAGGAGTAAATTCCCGGGAAAATGCTAGGGTGATACCCATAAACAAACATTTTGCAGATATTCATTGAAGAGCTCCATTCTTCATTTCCGATGTTCCTCAACAGAAAACTTTGCATTCAGTTGAGAAGTTCCGGAAATATGCAGTGAAATGAATTGTTCCTTCAGTTTGCTAAAGTTTCAGAAAAAGTATGTCAGATACTCAAAACATCTTGTCACGGAGTAGATCAGAGTTATCAAGATAAGAAAGGAGGAGCTCGTGGCTAAAGAATATCAGCCGCAGAGGTCGATCAAGGCTCAACGCTTCCCAAGGTTGGTCTGTGGATGGGTGACCATCTGAACATACCGAGTTTCTTCCGTGCCTCGGAAAGCACGTTAAGCCATTGGTCCCGGCTGTCATTTGTAGATCTTTGGCTGTCGTTACGTAATGTCAGAAGCCAGTAAATCTGACTTCAGTCTTGCCAAGAACTACCGTGTTACCCAATCAATGAGTTGTGGAGATCTGGTAGGCAGCTGTTACACATAAAACACTGGTATTCAGCTGAATCCGGTTTGACTGGGAGCCGACCCCAATATAGTTGGGAAAAGGCTAGGCAGATGATAAGTAATATAACATTACCCTAAAGGTCCCTCAGACCGGTGAAACGCGGCAATGTGACAAGGTAACTCAATTTTAACCCACCTTCCATCGAAAGCACAACTTTTCGGTGGAAGAAGGGCTAAAATTGACTAGATAATAAAAAAAATAAAACCACTGCAAAAAACGACAAAATAATTCTAAGCAAGTCACTTATCACGCAGTCTGATGCAATTGATGGCATGAAATCTGTGATTGAACCAAAATAAATACGGCCCTTCATATAATTTATTTTTTTATTTAATATGGGTTTGCTCTTGACTCTAGGCTAGGTCATAGATGACAGAGACAGAGTCGACGATGGAGCGAGCTTACCCAGAAGAAGAAATTACTCGTAAACAGGTATTGAACATTAAAATTGTTCAGCGGGAGCCTCAAAACCTCATATTTTTGCAGTAGAACAATTTTATTACAATCAGTTACTATCGTAATTTTGTTTGTGTACTCAGGGCATATAAATCAACGATTGTATTGGATGTACTGCATGCAATAACATTTGTTTTGCTTGTCAGTTCGCGTGATAAATCAGTTTTAATTTTATGTGGCTTTATACTTTGCAGATAATGGTTTCGGTGTAAGTTATTATGTTTAATCATTAACGGCTCGTTTCAATAATGTATCTACCTTTAACCAACTGTCAAATTAGCTACCAACAGTAGCTGAAACGTCATTTTTGCCTTTGTGACATGACGTTGCAGCTACTGTTGGTAGCTAATTTGACAGTTGGTTAAAGGTAGATACGTTATTGAGACTTGTCTGTAGTGATATTGTTGTTTTTTTATTTGATTTAATATGGGTTTGCTCTTGACTCTAGTCTAGGTCATAGATGACAGAGACAAAGTCGACGATGGAGCGAGCTTACCCAGAAGAAGCCTGTTCACTCTAATTTTGAAGAGATTAGGGTTGTATGCGTTCGGAAACACAGACGCAGGCAGAGAGTTCCACTCCTTTGTTGTGCGCATTATAAAAGACGTTTGGAAACGTTTAGTGCGAATTGGTGGAATGGCAACAAGGTGGGGATGGTAACTTGCAGTGCGTCTAGATGTCCGATGGTAGAATGGGGCCGGTGGGATAAGGTCGTGGAGTTCCTGGACACTCTCCCCGAAGTACAATCTGTAGAAGACCGACAAGCAGGCAACTTTGTGGTTTTTGGAGTGAGTGTAATCTACTGATTTTAGCCTATAGAGGTAGTAATAATCTTCTTGTCCTCGTCCGGTGTTCCCTACTTGGGGTCGGCGCAATCAGTTTTCATCTGCGATTCCATACTTTAATTAATCAAACATTCCTATGTTGTAGGAGCTGAGTGCAAATTTATTTCGCCACTTCTCCGAAGCTCTCCGACAGTTGTAATGATGAGAATTAAGTGCCCAGTTCCTGTTACACATACTCAGCAAATGTATTGCAAATGAAAAGAGAAGGCACATTCTAGGAAAGGATATTTTAATAACAATTATAAGTAATCTCTCGTTGATAGCTTTGCATGGTAACTTGGTCAAAAAATGTGAGTAGGTCCTTCAGACACAACAAACAATAATATGATTAAGTAAATACAACCACAGCATTATCTTAACTAATTGAGTATCGAAGTAGAGGACTTGTCGTGGAATGTACTCGTATGTTAATTTGTAAATTAATGTCACCATGATTGTGTAGCAATACACTGATTTAAATAGAAGAGTGTCCATAGAGGTTCTTCTCCTTAAGGTCTACTCTTTGGAACGGGCAACTGTCGCGATGGAGCTATCTCCAGCGCGGCAGTTGCACGTTCCAAAGAGTCAAAGCAGCGACAAAACACAGCGAAAAGTTCTCCTCTGTTGCCTCTCTCTCACTCGGAAGTTGAATGCTATAGCCATCTTTGTCTTTCACTGCGTCTGTTTTTCGGAAGAAGCGTGGACTGATAGTTGTGTGTTTGTTATGCATAAATGCTGTGTGTCTGTTTGTGTTAAGCTCCTTTCCGCTTTTGGATCCACTTCTTCGGTTTCATCAAAATAAATGAAAAAGTTCCTCCAAACTTTCAAAATCGTAGCGACAAAAGCAGTAAGTGTTCTCCCCTATGGGTTACTGCTTTTGTCGCTAACGTGGCACAACTAGCTTCATCTTTCAACTAATTGATCTTGAAAATTCAAAAGTGCCTGGAAATGGTCCATTTGAAGATTCGACTGGAAGGGGAAATATTTTAATCAACGGCTCCGTATCCTACGGACGAATCCGTAGATAAAAGCTAGCCGAGTACTTCAGAGCACAATCGAAAAGCCTTTTAAAAACCCATCAAAGTACAAAATTGGATCGACAAAATAATATACCTCACTGTACACAATCGGACACGAGAACGTTTACTCTGGCTATTTCTGTACGCACGTGCGTTTGAACACATGTAGTGTCAAGCACCTCTGTGTAGCACAAATAGAATGGACCAGGGTCAGTTTAACCTTTTGAACGCCAGAGCATTAAAGCAACGGCGTGCCCCCGACGCCAAGCCACAAATTCGCCGTTCTATTTGTCACATAGTATTTGTGACGTTTGGCGTACAGGGCACGCGCTTGCTTGTCATGTATACGTGACAATGGCGTTCAAAAGGTTCAATGTTACACCAACTTTGGTGTTCGGGTTTGTTCACTTAGAGTTCGAGTTTACCCGTGTTCTTCAGGCAGGAGGGATTTTTCCGAGAGTATGTATGTATGTCTCATTTATTTGGCACAAATGAGGTATCATTAAATTTTGAAAAAGAAACAAAATGGCGACTACCACTAGGCAAGTCAAGTCGTATTTTTAGTGGTATAATCATGTGGAATATCAAAATAAAGGGCTCGAAAAGATGATTCCTTTTGAATAAGAGGTTAGGAAAGGAAGTCGTGGAAAAAGTTACAAGAAATAGTCTTGCCCAGCATTGATTTCAGGGACTGCTTCTGTTCATCCCGATTTATTAACCCCCGACGCAAAACGACGGGGTTTTATAAGTTAACGTGTGTAAGGGTGTGTGTGTGTGTGTGTGTGAGGGTGTGTTTGTATGCGTGTGTGAGGGTGTGAGAGGGTGTGTGTGTGAACGGATGAACAGATTTTGATTTGTTTTTTTTTTAACATTTCATTCACAATTGCTTTGATGGTTTAAAGGCTTTATATTTTTTTGCATTTTGGTTATTTATTATATTTTAAATACTGTTTTCTAGACCTTATAACAAGCACAGGAAACACATTTATAAAACAAGTGCAATGGGCTGTATCTATGAAACTTGATAATACTTGATAATACGACTGCAAGGAATAATAGACTAAACGGCAACACATAAATCTCTTTCTTTCCCCTGGCATGAAAAGAACTTTATCAATTAATGTTAGTTCCTATTAATTAGAGTAATAGCCCAATAGAAATAATATATGGCTAGCTTACTCTGCAAGAATTTGTGAAATACGGAAGAAAAACAGTGATCCACTTTACGGTTTTCATTCACAAATTCTGTATTTCCAAAATGGTTGATTATTGTTACTCGCCAGAATTAATGTCGGGTACATTAAATTACTACTAGCGCCATCTAGTATCGATTAGCAGAACTAGTAGAGTCAAGTACCTTCTAGACATTTCTTTGCCAGAAAATTCTACACTTCTCGATATCTCGTCAGTCGGCAGCGGTAGATACGAGTACTCTCCAGATGTTTCTAGAATAGAAGTTTCTAGAATTCACTGACCTATATAAGGAGCGCGTAGTCCGCGACCGAGTCAGTATTGGATTTGCGATACAAGCAAGTACTTCGGAAGTGATCAGTAGTGAAATTGTGTTTTATAATTAGTGAGTTTAAAGTTGTAATTATTGTTTTTAAATTAAAGTGCCATTTCGGCTGTTTTTATTGTCACGAACCCCAACCTCGTAACATTATATTAAATTAGGAAGTTAACTATTCTAATAATGTCTATTTCCGCGAATGACTAAAATAAAGACGTTTATTAATTATAATAAGATATGTCTAATTTTATTTTCGTTTCCCGGATACTTATTTGAGAGCCAATCAGGAAGAATCGGAATTACCAAACAATACCGTCTCATTTACTTTGTAGGCCCCCATTTATTTCTGTTTTTGACGTTCTGAGAAGTAAACAAACACATTAATAGCTTAGTAACAAACACATTGCCAGCTAAGGCCGACGGACAATATATTTTTTGTGAAGCTGCTAATTGAAAACTGCTATTACACGTTAGACCAGTTTCTGAATGACAAATTTAATTTATCATAATTTTGGAATCATTATTATGTTATTATTTTATTTTATTTTATTATAATGCAATTGTAATTTTTGATAATTTTAATCTCTGCTGACATTGTATTTTTTTTTTAATTTTTTTTTTATGACATTTAGACCATTTTAATTTAATTAATTTTGACGACTGTAGTATTGCTGACATTGTTTTATCTTTCTTTACTATTTTATTTAACTTTTGTCAATTTTTATTTGTTGACATTGTGAGATTTATACAATTAATTTAATTTTGATCACAGCTTCACTATTTTGTCTGCCTGTCGGCGGAACATAGGTTGGACCAATCACTTTATATACATTAGACCATTGTACCCTGTGTTCACAAAATAAAATAAATTTTGAAAATGAATTTGAATTTTGAAATATCAAAGGTATTTCAGTACCTGCATACATAAAAATCAGCATCAAGACTTAAAAAAAAAAGTGATATAATGGCTTTAGCACCTGGGGGCTTCTCTCTAAGCCCGAAGTCCGTAGTTTCGGGCTTAGTTGCGGGCATATTCTAGTCCGTATCACCTAACCACTAAGAATTAATGACAACACGATTTTACAGTTACTGTCATTTATTCTTAGTTCGGGTTCGGAACTAATCGTAAGTCCGTAGGCCCCCTGATACCTGGAAATCGGCCGTCGGCCTAAGCTAGGAGGTATGGGTATGTTAAAAGTATATACTAACACTACTCTATCCCACATACTTTGTTTGTCAGAAAATAAGGGAGGCAGCTCAGGCTGGCCAGCTCTGGGATCTTAATCCATAATGAACAAACAAACTCACTTCCGCAATTATTATATTAAGGTAGGAGATGTTCCTCCAATCTCTTCCCGTGGGTGTCGTAAGATGCGACTAAGGGACTCACTAGAGAATGGGCAGCAGCATTCTCTGTACATTGCAACAGCTACACTGCGATCGCCAACCCGCCTGCCAAGCGTGGCGATTATGGCAACCCCCCGCTGGGGCAGGCTTATGTCAAGAAGTGGACCTCTTTCGGCTGATATTATGAAGATGATGAGGATATGTTTTTGACCAATACAGTTCTTTTTAATTATTCATGTACACACACTTATTCATGCACACAGAAATGTCGTAATAAATAACATTATGATTATGAGTACAAAGGAACTGCTTGTTTCTAACGAAATTTCTTCCAACAGACTTGTGAAAGGAGAAATGAAAAAAATAATTTATACAATAGTATGTCAGAACAAGAAAAGAAGAGTATGTAAAGCCTTAAACTAAAGAATCAAATAAAATACGAAAATATACTTATAAAAATATGCCGAATATTATACTAATGCAGATATATAATAAATAAATATATATACATAGGAGCTCGTGGCTAAAGAATACCAGCCGCACGGGTCGATCAAGGTTAAGCAACGCTTGCCAAGGTTGGTCTGTGGATGGGTGATCATCTTAACATACCGAGTTTCCTCCGTGCCTCGGAAAGCACGTTAAGCCATTGGTCAAAGCTGCCATTTGTAGATCTTTGTCAGTCGTTACGGATTGTCAGAAGCCGGTAAATCCGACTCCAGTCTTGCCAAGAACTACCGTGTTACCCAGTTAATGGGTTGTGGAGGTCTGGTCGGCAGCCGCTCCACGTAAAATACTGGTATTCAGCTGAATCCGGTTTGACTGGAAGCCGACCCCAATATAATTGGGAAAAGGCTAGACAGATGATGACTGATGACACACATACATATGTATAACCATCACAGTTCTATGTTATTATTACCGATCTATACTTTCGGGTCCATTTAAATACTAGTTCTAACAACAGAAGCGGGATACAGACAGTATTTGAGTACTGGTAGCCCGTAACAGTTTGTTTGTCTTTAGCCCGTACACATACTTGACTGGCCTGTTGGTCGAGTGGTTAGTGACCCTGACTGCTAAACCGGAGGTCGTGGGTTCGATTCCCACCCAGTACAAATCTTTGTGTGATGAGCATGATCATTTGTTCTGTGTCTGGGTGTAATTTATCTATAATATGTATGTATTTAGAAATATCTAAGTATGTTTATCAGTTGTCTGGTTGCCATAGCACAGGCTCTGCCTAGTTTGGGATCGGATGACCGTGTGTGAGTTGTCCCAAGATACGGCAGATAAAAGTATAAGTTTATCCTTCATACGCTAAATGGTTTTACTACAACATTTATGAAGTTATTATGTAGATTGTGTAATATGGAATATGCTTGAGAAACTACAAAAATAATTTATCTAGAAATATACAAAAATATAAAACTAACAGTGAAAATAGAATCGACATTGACCGAAAAACAAACGAGATAAAACTATTTTAAGCAAATATTTCTGTCCCTCGCGAAAACGCTGTCTTCTATTCTATTCTATTTTTAATACATGGCAAACAAAGCCGATGACGACTATTCTGCCAATGTCCCAAGTAAATTGGAGAAGCAAGTGTGCAATATTTTAATGATTAGGAGAAAACGACGATTGATGCAGAAAATAATTCGATTCTTCTATGGATACAGTTGATCAGGTACTTGATGTGTTAGTACGGGACTGAAACAAACATATAAGTGTTAAAACATTAATTACTTAAAATAAATATGTATATATTATTGCAAACGCTGTCTTGTATGACAGCTGTATAGGCGACATAGTAGTTGACGTCACAGTTGGTATCGGACTTCTCTTTCTAATTGTCAACTTTGAAGCTTAATAACTTCATCGCTGATGAAGGTATTTTAAAAATTCTTTCATAATTATTCACTAGAGATAATAAGTATTTTATTTTGCAAATAAAATAATTGCATGCCTATCCCTATTGACAATGTGTACGTTTTTTTGTTGAGACGGCTTTATCAAAATGTCCCTAAATAAGCGTGTCTATTAGTGTCACCGTTTACTTATAGATGTCACCGGGAAACAAATTCACACTTCAGACAAAATGTGAAATAAATAAATATTGCCGCGCTTGACTCGGTGGAACACAGAGCTAAAAGGCTCATTGGCGACGTAAGACTGGTGGATGCCAAGCTTCACAGCTTGGCTCATCGCCGCAAGGTTGCCTGCTTGTCGGTCTTCTACAGATTGTACTTCGGGGAGAGTGTCCAGGAACTCCACGATCTCATCCCACCGGCCCCCTTCTACCATCGGACATCTAGACGCACTGCAAGTTACCATCCCTACCTTGTTGCTATTCCACCAATTCGCACTAAACGTTTCCAAACGTCTTTTATAATGCGCACAGCAAAGGAGTGGAACTCTCTGCCTGCGTCTGTGTTTCCGAACGCATACAACCCTAATCTCTTCAAAATTAGAGTGAACAGGCTTCTTCTGGGTAAGCTCGCTCCATCGTCGACTTTGTCTCTGTCATCTATGACCTAGACTAGAGTCAAGAGCAAACCCATATTAAATAAAATAAAAAATTAAAAAAAAAAATATGCATTTTTGTCAAATAGAGTGCTTAAACTAAACTTAAAGTACACAAAACTAGGCATAAACTTGTCAGCTCTTAACGTTGGTATGTAAATGTAAAAGCAGACAGTTTTGTTTTTTTTGGGAGTGCAACATGTTTGATTGGTTGTCAAATCTCTCCAAAGCAGGTTAGGTTACATTCTCTGTTTTTGATGGGTACCTTCAGAAGATTTTGTACACAGAGGGGGAAATCTTCAAAGATAAGGGGGAAACGTTACTGTATGTGACGTTTTCACTAACCAAGACCGCGGGGGTTATGTTAACCATAAATACTGCGTAACTGATTTTGATTTAAGCAACATAGATAAACGTTTGTAAATATGTGAGTACCGTTTACCTAAATTTCTTTAGAAAATGATTAAGTTTACCTCAGCTGGTAATACTTTGTCCCTATAAGTAGCATACTCTGGGTGCATCGTCCTCACATAATATTAAATTAATTTTTGTGTACCAAATTTTGTAAAAATCATTATTTGAAAAGAGTAACTTTGGAGTTTCTTGTCCGTTCTTCTCCATAAGAATCTACCTTTCCAAATGGACAGCAGAGTCGGCCTTATTGAAATAAACGTTTTGACTTTGACTTTTGTTTGTTTGAGATTCGTACAAGACAAAAAAAAGTAAAATAAATTAAAAACTAACAGTAATAATTAATTAATAAAAGTTAACAGCATTTATGTTAGCTGTGCGAGGCCAAAAAGGTCCCTATCTCAGCATATGCTGCAATATTTAAAAGAAAAAAATATATTTATTTTTTTATATTTGATGTATAGAACCTTTTTTCCCTGGCTTGTAAGTGGGCTTCTAAAGAGAACATTAAATTAAGAATAAACTTTTTATTTATATACTTAATTGTATATTCGGGATTACATCGGGATTTCAGTGTTGGTCCCATAGTAAAAGTTGTTCATAATGATGAGTACAACGACCCCTTAAGAGGTATTGCGATTATTCTGTTACACGTTGTATATTATATGACACAATGATATACAACACTGTAAGTGTTAAAAAAATTAAAACAAAATACCAAATATCAATAACATTTCGACGGAAAACAATCCAAATTCCGAAGAAACTACACTAAAAAAAAGTTACTACTAAATATCAAACTGGCATTACATTCGGGCCACGATCCACGGACGCAGCCTATTTCCACGTGCCAGATATTCTAAGACACGAGCCTAGGCCGAAAATAAGTCTAAAATGATATACATCTAAGACAATTTGCCTCGTGAATATTAATATGGCGATTTAAATAATGACCTGAGAGGGCTCGGGTGGTTTATCTTGAGAAGGCAATATTTTCTTTTTATTTGGAAGTTGAAGCAAAATTACCGTGATGTTTTTTTATGAGGATTAAAGGTGACAGATATGAATCTTATAATAATTATATAATAAAGCTGAAGAGTTTGTTTGTTTGGTTGAACGCGCTAATCTCAGGAACTACTGGTTCGAATTGAAAAATCTTTTAATGGTGGATAGCCCATTTATCGAGAAAGGCTATATAACATCAAGGTACGACTAAAAAGAGCAGAGCATTAATGAAGAATGTGACGCAGACGTTTCAATACAAATGAACGTTAACGTTAATGCAATCGAGTTAATGATATGACCCAGCCTGTCCCTTGCTGTCCTCCCGAAATGACGCCGCTAAGCCGAGGTCCGTATTCCGCAGGGGATGCCCTGGCGAGCGATCATTTATGATAATTAGCTAGTTTGTAAGCCCTGGCTGGGGGCCTTGAATTCATTTGAGGCCACCACAGGATAGTCCGGTTAAGCAATAACCAGCCTTAGTGTGCTGAACTGCGAGTGGTCATCGTCAAAAAAAAAATGCAATCGAGTACGTATAAAAATCACACTAAGGACGAACTGCGAGTGGTCATTATCAAAAATAAAAAACTGAAATCTTAACTTACTTGAAACTAACTTTGATCGTCGAAAATAACTCCAATTCCTTCTAACTGGCCTTCACTTCCCTAGACAAAAATCTCATATTTATAATTCAATTTGTATCAATGGGAATTGAATGAAGTCTAAGGTTGGCGTGATAAACAACTTTTCAAAGCGATCTATTTTGGCCAGATCATTGATAAGGATAACGCTAATAAAATCCGGCAAAGAGCGAATCGGACTCACGGAGAATTCTCTCTACCTTTGATAAGAAATATGATTTTCAATTTTAAACTTCGGAAATCCTAATTATAATGGTGAAAGTTAGTTTGTTCATAGCTTTGACGCCTAAATTACTGAACCGAATTTGATGATACTTTGGACAGAGATAGGAGGTACTCTGGCGCGGCGACTTCCTTTTGCGAAAATCTATTTACGCGAACACAGCCGTGGGAAAATAACTTTTCCTCGCGTCGTATTCCTTAGTGCTGTGGGTCGTGAATCCCTCGATGAGCGGCCCATTTCTGCTTTACAATGTCTCTCCACCGATGTCTTACGGGACGAGGAGGCTTGGGAAGCGGTCACCTCCTTCTGCGAAGCAGTAATGCTTGCGAAGGAGGAGGCGGGCCGCGCGAGGGAAAGGCAAGGCCTTCGCCCCAACCGCCGCAACAGGAGAAGACGCCCCGGGCGTCGGGAGTCGCAGGGCGATCCCCGGCCACCGTAGGCGCGGGCCTGCGGACGGCGAGCGTTGGACCGGTTCGCGTCCGGTCACCATCAGGCCCGGGTCGATGGCGCGTTGTGTTTCACGCGCGCCTCAAAGAGATGTCAGCATAGAAGACGAAGCCCGCTAGGGCCAGAGCCTGCCAGGGTTGCGGAATTTGTTCGAAAGAGTCACCGCGGCCCTGGAACGCAAATGGCTTCAGAAGGAACACCGATGGGTTTTAGTCAGTAAGAGTCTGACACGCCCTTCCGCTCCACCCAGAGCGGGGGAGAGAAGAAGTCATTTGATGATTTCCCATCCTTTGAAAAAAAAATGACCTGTGTCTTTGCTTGGCATCATGGAGCTCATCTTGCAGCTTGATGTTGAGTGTTGAACAGATTTGATCGAACCATCTCCATCGGAAAAAAATCTAGTATGATATAATTATGTTTTTGTCAGAGAAAAGTGGAAGGAAAAACGGGAGGCCTTTGTAGGTACTGTGGGACACAACAGGCTCATAATAATAATAAGCTCAGAAACATACGGAGATACATATATACTTCTATAAAGCTAAGGAGTTTGTTTGTTTGAACGCGCTAATTTCTGGAACTGCCAGTCGGATTTGGAAAATTCTCTTTGTATATGATAGCCACATTCATGAGGAATGCTATAAGCTATACGGGAACGGGAAATTACTAACGGAACGGGACAAAAAACGGGTTATGCGCGTACAAAGTCGCGGGCAATAGCTAGTTCTTTATCAAATAATAAGTTTGTTCTACTCAAATGAGCGTAGGTCATTGCCCCCCTAGCAATGAATCAAGGGAATGTATAGGTGCCTTTATAGTGATTCATTCTGATTAACCGGTTCAGATTACCGGCAGGTTTTTTATTGTTTTCGGGCTTTAGTAGCACGTGGAGAGAACCGGTTTTTTGTGGAGAATCGTGAAGTTGTAAAGGTTTGGGTTTAATACAATGTAGGAATTAAGTATGTAGGTTTGATAATGGCTTGTTGCGAAATTTGTTCGAAAGAGTCACCGCGGCTCTGGAACGAAAAAGACTTTAGAAGGAACACGGATGGGTTTTAGTCCGTAAGAGTCTGACACGCCCTTCCGCTCCACCCAGAGCGGAAGAAGTCATTTGATGATATCCCATCCTTAAAATTAAAAGTATGATAATGGCTTAGTACCTTTTTTTTTTTTTTTTTTATGGATGGGACATCATCACATGACTTCTTCCGCTCTGGGCGGAGCGGAAGGGCGTGTCAGACTCTTACTGACTAAAACCCATCCGTGTTCCTTCTAAAGCCCTTTGCGTTCCGGGGCCGCGGTGACTCTTTCGAACAAATTCCGCAACCCTGGCAGGCTCCGGCCCTAGCGGGCCCCCGTCTTTTATGCTGACATCTCTTTGAGGCGCGCGTGAAACACAACGCGCCATCGACCCGGGCCTGGTGGTGATCGGACGGCGAGCCACCCAATGCTCGCCGTCCGCAGGCCCGATGGCTTAGTACCTACGTGTGTTTTTAAGGTTTCCTACATTTCACGCGTGTTTTCATCGCACTATATCGTCTTCAACTTTTTGTTTACGTGAAAAATGAATAAATATTTTTTGGAAATCTATCCGACGGACTAATTAGATTTTTTCAGTAATATACCCTATTGACAATTCGTTGTAGTAAGTTAGATGTGACAAATTTCGGCCTACTTACAGTTAAAAATTATTCCAGAGTTGCAATAAAAACTGTTTTTTTTAACTTTTAATTTCATATTATTTCTTTATTTTAATTTACCGAACATGTTTACTTTAGCATACATTTTGAATGTTAAACTCTCGAAATTGGTACCCAAGATACAGGCTTGCCTAGTTTGGGGCCAATGTAAAAAACAACTTTGTAATATTTTGGTAATAAACGTTTATTATTATATATTATTATTATACCAAATACCTACATACTAATTTCAAAGAGTGAACTGGTTCAGCAAATATTGTTTCTATGTGACTTTACTTAATACTAAGGAGCACTGCAACCCTAAAATTGTTTGTTAATGGCTCATTAACATTTATGAACGTCTGCTGGCTTTGCTTCAGAGATTAAATTGAGGGGGCTCATAACATTTGTATAATTATGAAATAATTGTTGCGAATGGGCTTTCGAATAAGGACTAACTGTTTTATACGCTTGCTTATCGCCCAAAGTCTCTGGTAGTTAGTCGAATCGGCAAGCCCTCAATGCGGCTTTTTTTTTAAGGATGGGATATCATCAAATGACATCTTCCGCTCTGGGTGGAGCGGAAGGGCGTGTCAGACTCTTACTGACTAAAACCCATCCGTGTTCCTTCTAAAGCCGTTTGCATTCCAGGGCCGCAGTGACTCTTTCGAACAAATTCCACAACTCTGACAGGCTTTGACCCTAGCGGGCCCCGTCTTCTATGCTGACATCTCTTTGAGGCGCGCGTGAAACACAACGCGCCATCGACCCAGGCCTGGTGGTGATCGGACAACGAGCCACCCAACGCTCGCCGTCCGCAGGCCTGCGCCTACGGTGGTCGGGGATGGCCCTGCGATTTCCGACGCCCGGGGCTTCTTCTCCTGTAGCGGCGGTTGGGGCGAAGGCCTTGCCTTCTCCTTCGCTAGCATTACTTATTCGCTGAAGGAGGTGATCGCTTCCCAAGCCTCCTCGCTCTAGACCATGGATTTAACCAGGGCTGGACGCGAGAGGTCGCCGCCGCCGATCGCCTTGACGAGGACACGGCGGTGCTCAGCCCATGCAGGGCAGACCTCCACCGTAAGCTCCACCGTATCCTCCGGGCGATCCTTACGTCCCCTATGCGGCTTAGTGCGACTATTTGGACTTTTGTTTCACTTCGATATTCGCCAGGTGACTCTAGGAGTCTAGGCGCTAAACAAGTTGCCTGTGCGTACGTTGCCTTACAGTTTAACGGCCGGTTTCAGTAATACCTTTAACCAACTGTCAAATTAGCTACCAACAGTAGCTGAAACGTCATGTTTGAAAAGTAGGTACTGTTGGTAACTAATTTGGCAGTTGGTTTAAGGTAGATTCGTTATTAAGACCGGCCGTAAGAGGCTATATTTAAAACACGACTATAATAAAATACACTAATATTTGATTTCCTGTGTGAAGCAAGTTTATGACCTGTATAAACTTACTTTACAGTACAGATCTTTAATCCAAGGATCCATCAAAGGTAAAGTGCGAAATGGGATATTGGCAATATCGGGGCTGAGCCAAATAACCTCTATGCGCTTTATGATCTTCAATATCGTATCAAAAGCCAGTCCTATTCTCAGTCATATTTGAAATCGAGGACTGACATAGTGATGGCACATAGTCGATATTAAACAGACATCTAGATCACGAGTTTTGGTCTAGATTCAGTTTCTATCATAATCACTAATCACTGATCACAATCCATAGGGTTTAGCGAAATACCTCATTCATAGCTATGAATCAGGTATCATGAAGCTTCATGTGTTAGAAAAATTCGTCTGTTCAACAACAAAGTAATGCACAGAGTGCCTATTTATATGACTAACAATCATATTTAACAAGAAATCGGATATGTTTCCAATCGCCCTGTATAATTTTAAAACTTCATGTTAACCCCTTTGTAGAGCTAAAAGCAAAATATGCCTTTGGAAATATTAAGAAATACCATAAGGAGGTAAAATTGATTTGTTAGTTTGTCGGAGGCAATCTCTGAAATTATTTATTCGACACTTCTAGACAGCTACACGTTTTCTAGAAGTTAAAAATACCGCATAGTGTCATAGCGTCAAAAGCTACTATCACCCCCGAAAAATAACCAAATACCTAAATCAAAATCGGTTCATCCATTGAAGAGCTACGATGCCATTCAGATTTTTTTAAGGATGGAAAATCATCAAATGACTTCTTCCGCTCTGGGTGGAGCGGAAGGGCATGTTCATTGTCCATAGATATAATAATATTTCTATGGGCATGTCAGACTCTTACTGTCTAAAACCCATCCATGTTCCTTCTAAAGCCCTTTGCGTTCCAGGGCCGCAGTGACTCTTTCGAACAAATTCCGCAACCCTGGCAGAGACACACAGATACACAAGTCAAACTCATAACACCTGTTCTTGGTCGGTGGTTAATAAAATATACGTTGTCTGCCTGAGAGGTAAACAACGGGAGTACAGTCGCGGCAAAGAGCTAGTTCCTCATACAGCTCGAAGGACACAACACTACAATGAAACATACAAAATTTATGAGCTCCATTTGCACCTTGAATGCATAAGTTTGACTTTAGTTTGAAGAAATTCAACGAATAACAGCTGGAAGTTGCTCAGTATATTACAGGAATGCCTGTTCGCAACTATTTGACTGTTTCCAAGTGTTTTTCATTAAAACTAAGTACGTGATTTTGGTTCTTTTTACCCACGACGGTACGGAGATGGTATTTGCGTTTGGGGCGAGAGGATATGTGTTTGTGCAAACGAATGTTGCCATTTATCTCCAAAACTGCTAGTCCGATTTTGATGCGGTTTTAAGTGATGGGTTTGGGTTTGTACATGTTCTTAGATAGGTGTTACGGTGACAACTTTTAAAGCATTGTCATATTTTTTCCTTCTTATAAGTTGAAAATGTCTTCTCTACCGTCATTTTTATCTTCTCCTCTCTTCAACGACTGTTGTAGAGCTGCGTGTCGTAGAGCTGTGTTTTCTACATCATATCAACTAATTATTTTTATTCTACGTAATGATATGGAGTTGAGTTACAACAAAGCCCCGGGCAAAGTTTAGTTGTAAATACTTATATATTATTACCAATAACGTGTCTTTACTTATATAATTTAAGAACTACTAACACTATCGTTTAGTATGTCGTTTTGTGGCAATTAAAAAAAACATGGTCACCCATCCATGCATTGACCTCAGCAAGCGTTACTTAACCTTGGTAATCAACCGCTATGGTTGTTATTAGCTTTTCGGTCATCCAACCAATGCGTGATCATCATCATAATTTCAGCCGTAAGACGTCCACTGCTGGACATAGGCCTCCCCCAAGTGTCGCCACAACAACCGGTCCTGTGCGTCTCGCATCCATCGGCTACCCGCGACCCTCACCAGGGGGCTACTCTCTAAGCCCGAAGTCCGTAGTTTCGGGCTTAGTTGCGGGCGTAATCTAGTCCGAATCACCTAACCACTAAGAATTAATGACAACATTTGACAGTTACTGTCAAATCGTGTTTTCATTCATTCTTAGTTCGGGTTCGGAACTAATCGTAAGTCCGTAGCTGATACGAAGTAGAATACGCCCGCAACTAAGCCCGACACCACGGACTTCGGGTTTAGAGAGTAGCCCCCAGGTCCATCTTGTGGGATGCCGCTTCATCATTTAGGTATATCATAACGAAATAAAAAGTTCTAGGCTGGGTTCCAAATTATAATAACTAAGCTTTAAGTGAGTCTCCTTGTACTTGAAAAACTTATAAACATGTCTTAAATTGAAAAAGTTTGGTATGTAAATGTAATGTGCGGTTAATATGATTTCTATTCCTTTAAAGAAAGCTGAGTTTAATGGTGACTTTGAGGGTTTTCGTTTCGATCAGTCGAGGGTTGCTAAGCGTCCGGATAAAGCCGGACATAGGCTTTCAGAATGTGTGTCCGGCCTGTTCGGCTTTTAATATTTTACCAGATTTTCGCTTACCAAGCTTACCGTGAGTACGTGGAGTACCGTGTCACCCAGTAAATGGGTTGTGGAGGTCTGGTAGGCAGCCGCTCTTCGTAAAATACTGGTGTTCGGCTGAAACCGGTTTGACTGGAAGCCGACCCCAATATAATTGGGAAAAGGCTAGGCAGATGATGATGACCAGATTTTCACTGAAAATTGATTTGTTCCGTATTCGCCTAATATTTTCGCCCACTTTTGGAAAAAAAGAAAATTTCCTTTTTGGCCCACATTTCATTTGTTTATCTAAGTACAGTCAGTTAAATATTTGTTTTGAGAGTTGTCACGCTTCTAGTTATTACACGAAAGCCTAAAACGAGTGTTATGATATCAGGGTCGTATTTATTGATAGTATATTAATGAGTTTCTGAAAATTGCATGTTAAAGAAGATTTATTCATGCATTGCTCCTTTATTATAACTTAAAACGATTTTATTTCGACGAGTCAAAAAGCCTGGATTTACTTACAATGCTACTAAATATTGTTTTAAAGACCCAATCCTGCCTAGGTTAAGTTGTTCGGCCTTTTTATTTAACTTTACCTAAAAGTCCGTCTAAATGAGCTGGACTGTTCGGCTTTCAAAAAAAAAAAACCGGTAGGTCAAATTCGTCCCATCATCTTTGTTGCCTACGTATGGTTAAAATATATTCGTAATTCGAAGTAGAAGCGGGACAGAGAGGGAGACTTCCGCAAAAAAAAAAAAAAAATCGGCCAAGTGCGAGTCCCACACGAAGGGTTCCGTACCGTAAGCCGAAAGAAACCACGTTGCTTGTACGGGAGCCCCTTAATTTTAAGTTTTATTTATATTTTTTTGTTTTAATACCGGGAATAGAAATACACACTTGAAAATTTGAACTGTCTACCTATTACGGGTTACAATAATAATATATATAACTTAGTAATAGGGTTCCGTTGGTAACCATTTAGGTACGGAACCATAAAAATCAGCCAACATCCCGTATACCTATAAGCCAGTACCTTAATAACTTCAACAGCCAAATATCAATCAGCAATAACTCCTCAACTCCACCTTCAGTACATAAGACAAAGTTGACAACCCCTGAGCGTGTTCCAACTTGTATTTTATGACGTCATCACATGAATAACCGCGCTTTACCTCACGTAGCGTCCATAAACCAACACTATAGATATTAAGCTGTTGATCGTGTTACCATGGCAACTCGAAGGCAAGTCGTTGGTACAAGTTTTCATTCTGATTTTGATCTGAAACATCTATAACCGCGGGTCAAACCGATGGTTGACGTGGCGACGCATGCCGTGGCGACGCGACGCCTCGCTATACGATGGTATATATATGTATTATTTGCATTATGCCATATTTAGTTCCTGTGGTAATCTGTTCTTTGCATATTACTTGTACAAAATAATTTCGATGTTTCACATCTGCCAGGCGTCTCGTGACGGCTCACAATTTTAGATGTGAAACATCTATAGCCGCGGTTAAAACCGATTGTTGGCGTGGCAAAGCATGCCGTGGCGACGCGTCACCACCCTAGACGGTATATATATAATAAAGTCTATTATTTTTTTTTCATTATGCCATATTTAGTTCCTGTATTGATCTGTTCTTTTATGCATATTTCGCCTCTCGTCTGCCCGGCGTCCCGTGACGGCTCACAATTTTTATGACCAAGCTAAGCAAATAGGGCAACGCGGCCCATTATGCGGAAGGCTTTTTATTGACAGGCTCCCGTTCGACCACTATCTCACCTGATGGAAAGGGATGATGTGGTCGACGATGGAGTACGCTTTTCTAAAACCAACCTTCTCATTCTTGATTTAAAGACCCCAGGTTTTTTGTAGCTATCAGAAATCACAGACTCTGGCAGGGAATTCCACTCCTTAGCTGGTTCGCACAATGAATGTATTTCCAAAACATTTGGTGCGTGTGATATCCACCATGTATAAGTCCCCGTCACCAGTCGACCTTAAGGGTGCGTTTCCACCAGAGATGTGGCGCGAGGTAGCTGAGTGGCGCGAGGATGCGTAGCGACGCTGTGAAACGGTGCGCAGATGACCCTGATTCGAGGATGTGTAGCGGACTCTTTTCAGTTTCTCGCTCACGTCCATCCCTAGCACACATCTCTCACACACATTCCTCACACACATCATTCGCATATATTCCTCGCACACATCCCTCGCACCCTCATCCTTCGCTTGTTTTGTACGTACATAAACTTTGCGCCGCTAAGCCGTTTTCACCGGAGCTGCGATGAGCGAGACTAGGGAAATGAAGTGATTCTATTGGTTCTTAAGAAACACATCCCTCGCTACGCATCCTCGCACATCTCTGGTGGAAACGCACCCTTATTTAGCTGACTCAAACTAAAGTAATATTTGATCTATTTGTTTTTTTCTAACTTGTTTTATTTGAGATTATTTTTTATTAGATTGTTACCATTTCTAAAAATTAGTTTAATATTCTCTCAAAATTCATTCAGTCTAGTACTTAATTCAAAAAGAAATTTATTAAAAGGACAGCCTATTCAAAAGTAAATCTTTTTCCTTGACATCATCGGATCAAAGCTCACAATCAAAGTGGTTGGAAATATTAAATTATTCTTACAAGTAAAAACACTCAGTTTCGTCAAAAAGTCAAAATCATTTATTTAAATGAGACTAAGGAAACTTTGGAGGTACTTTTTACTGTTACTTTTGACCTTTGTTTGAGATTTGAATCTGTCCTGATTGCGATAGGGTTTGTATTTAAAATTAAACAAGTATCTCATTCCGATAGATTTTCTTTTAAAGTACCGGCCAAGTGTGAGTCGCACTTTCACTTGGTCCATTTTTTTTTGAAACGATAATAATCATTTTTACAAAAAATGCAACCGACTTCCAAATAAAAATAATTACAAAGTAGATACTAAATAACTTTAATTTTGGAAGTCGGCGTCAAAAAACAAAGAAAACCCACCAGAAACAACGACTTCCAAAAACAAAAAAAAAATTGTTTTTGGAAGTCGGTTGCATTTTTTTGTAAAAAGTTTTTTTATCATTCGGAAAATCGGCTGTGACACACATAGCTCTTAGGGCCAGAGTTTTGACAAACTTACAGAATGGTTCAAAGAGTTACCGGATTGTGAAGGGCAGAAAGAACACAGGTGGGTTTTAGTCAGTAAGAGTCTGACACTCCCTTCCGCTCCACCGAGAGCGGGAGAAGTCATTTGATGATTCCCAAACCAAAAAAGAAAATGACCAGGGTCTATAAAACAACATGGAACACATGACAAACAAAAACGAAGCGCTTATAGCATTTCAGCCAATAATCCTGACTTGTTATAAAAATGAAAGACAACACCTAATGAGTATACTGTTTCGGGCGAACCATGGCTAGGTGGCTCAAGTAATTAGTTGTCCAAACTTGTCCACAAGCTGTCGAAAACAATAGGAAAGCGCAACCATGAAATATTGTTTGCAACAAATAATATCAGCACCGCCATTTGTTTCGTAACACACAAGTTTTGCCATTAAATCATGTTTCATGGAAAAATATTTCGACACCTCAGTAAGTCTATAATGATCGACATTTATTTTGAAACTTGGTACAAAAAGCTCGTGGCTAGAGAATATCAGCCGCACGGGTCGATCAAGGTTAAGCAACGCTTGCCAAGGTCTTTGGATGGGTGACCATCTTAACATACCGAGTTTCCTCCGTGCCTCGGAAAGCACGTTAAGCCGTTGGTCCCGGCTGCCATTTGTAGATCTTTGGCAGTCGTTACGGATTGTCAGAAGCCAGTACACCAGTCTTGCCAAGGAGTACCGTGTTACCCAGTTAATGGGTTGTGGAGGTCTGGTAGGCAGCCGCTCCACGCAAAATACTGGTATTCAGCTGAATCCGGTTTGACTGGAAGCCGACCCCAATATAGTTGGGAAAAAGGGCTAGGCAGATGATGATGGTACAAAATAACACTTCAATCTAAACTAGAGGAGAAAATAGAGAGGTTTTTACACGGATAAAATTGGTCTGAAATTTCAATCAAAACACGGGTATCGCAACGTAAGTTTGTAGGTTATCTCGTCGCAACAGGAGAAGACACCCCGGGCGTCGGGAGTCGCAGGGCGATCCCCGGCCACCGTAGGCGCGGGCCTGCGGACCACCAGGCCCGGGTCGATGGCGCGTTGTGTTTCACGCGCGCCTCAAAGAGATGTCAGCATAGAAGACGGGGCCCGCTAGGGCCAGAGCCTGCCAGGGTTGCGGAATTTGTTCGAAAGAGTCACCGCGGCCCTGGAACGCAAAGGGCTTTAGAAGGAACACGGATGGGTTTTAGTCAGTAAGAGTCTGACACGCCCTTCCGCTCCATCCAGAGCGGAAGAAGTCATTTGATGATATCCCATCCTTAAAAAAAAAAAAGGTTTTCTCGTCGCGCCCGTTTCCAGGAGCCTCTACTTTGTCGCAGTAATACGAATAATATGAAAACCTAAACTAAATGTCTGCAAAAGAACAGTGTCCATTATCGCACTAAAATTTGACTTACTTTATCCCTATGTAGTCTTAAATTATGTATCCGGATTTAGTTTAACATGTACCATGTGATGTATATAGTTCTGGAGTGGCGACCGCGTACCGGAAGACGCAGCGTTAGAAGGCCTCCCATAAGGTGGACCGATGACCTGGTGGGATACGAGACGCAAAGGACCGGTTGTTGTGGCGACACTGGGGGGAAGGCTATGTCTAGCAGAGGACGTCTTTCGGCTGATATGATGATGATGTTGATGTATAATGTGATTAATTTTGATTTGATTCATGTATTTCGTTATAATCTTATGAACTTGTATGGTACTAAGCCTTTGCCAGCGTATCGCTCGCGTGTAAGTCGAAAATTATCCCAAGAGCACATACTCCCGGGATAGAAAGAGTCCTATTTCTGATTCCAGGATATAATCTACTCATATGCAAAGTTGTATCACTGAAATCCGGGTAGCCGTTAAGAAACAGACAGACAGAGTTATTTTCACATTTATTATATACGTTTATGAATAAGTATGAATAGTAAAACGGATGGCATGTAGCAGAATTCTCTTCAAGCAATTAGATTAGTTGCTGGACTTTCCTTCAAAAACAACATTCAAACTTGATTATTTCCAGCGAACTGTATTCTCAAGCAAAATATGTTTATTTTCCTGTTTAATCAATATTACTCGGACGACGGCGTCTCGAGAGCTCTATCATAATATGGTGGCCGTCATAGTCAGAAAATTGATTTAATTTGTTCTTGTTTTTGTTTGTTTTCGTACTCATAAGAGCTGTTGTTTCTCGTCCACCTACTTATGTTTTATACAGTACTTAATACTACATTATTACAAGCAGCTTATAATTTCGCCATTACTGGGACACAGGCGACCTCCCTGTGAGTGAAAGGTTCTAAGACATGCCGGTTACCTTTGAGAGCAGAGAAATTCGAATCAATAAATTTCATCAAATCGAAAATATGTAAGCACCTGTCTGAGTCCAAATCCACGGCCTACATTTCGTTAGCTATCACAGTCAAAACTCAACTCGGCACTTAATAAAGTCAAGCAATCAGAACACTATGTTTTTCTTAGCACCAACTGGAATTCAAGTCAAACTCGCAAAGAACTGACTTCTGCAAGTTTACTCGAAGTCATTACAAGCCTCGAAGTCAGCTCTAAATTTACTCCTGCGTAGTGCCAAGCCAATAAAACTTAGTGTCGGAAAGAAAATCAAATAAGAGCGGACGACACTTCTCGAGGACACAATAAATAAAATTATAATGAAATAACGACACTTGGGAACCTTTCTAAGTGCAATATCTCCGGCCCCTTTGAGACCAATGAAGCTACAATTTTATTTGTAGTGATATTTTACGGACAACTTGCTCTGTTTGAGGAAAATGTCGTGAGGAAAAATTGTAGTATGAATGATTGTAAGAGGCGAGGGACACCAAAGACACGATCAATGGACTGAGTGACAGATGATATGGCTAGGAAGGGCTGACTACGGCGACAACAACTAATAGAGAAGTAAAGTAAATAGAAAAAGAAGAAATAAAGAAAACTTATTTATTTAGCACGCATAGATACACACAATGTAGGATACATAGATGGCAAGGAAACTTAATTTAAAACAATAACATTGGGTGCGCCAAATAGGCCCAGTTTAGCAAAATGCCAGACAACCAGGAATTGCTTGACGCTGATTTTCAACTGAACATCAGCCGCTCGATCCTGTTAACAGGTCGAATTGAAGACTTTGGTGAAGTCATCATGAGGTGAGCTGTCAATCCATATAATCAAGATGGAATGACACTTCGTGATCACGTGACATCTTGATTATAGGGATAGACAGCTCACCTCGTAATCCCTTCACTTCGATATGTTTACAGAATCGAACGGCAGTTTTGTTGAGGTCTTAAATATAGCGGTAAATAAATAAATTTAGATAATAATGTAATACATGACAAGGGTAAGCTTCTGATGGACTAGCTTTTGTTAAATGCTAAAAGCGGTTAAAACAACCTAGAGACTAGAAGACAACATTTCAGTTTGCATAAACAGCTTTAGAGCTTGAAGTGTCTGCGATGTGAAATTTTGAGGTTGTTTAAACCGAAATTTCTTGATTAAAGGTTGCCTTGTCTGAACATTTTGTAGTATATCAGTAAGTAGGTTAGCTTTGTCTCATACGAAAGGTAACATAATGTTCTCAACAAATTGAGAACATTATGTTATAGTTAAGAAATTTTACGGGTCTTATTGACTTCACAGCATTTTGAAATAGTGGATAACAATGGATCAAATTAATTGTTTGGTAGATGGATATTCAAATGTGGATGGATGGAAAGAAGAAAAACTGTGCGGATTGGAGAAGGAGTGACATGAGAGAAAGGGGAGTCAACAATACCACGATGGTTTACAGAGCAAAATGGAAGAAAACAGGTACTGCGCCTGCCCCAAGTAACTTGGCTTAAGTGCAGGAAGATGATGTTTCTTCTTCATAATGAAAGATGCTATCAAACAAAGTTTCTTGAACTTACGTAAGCTACAATGGAAAATTTGAGAAACTGTGTCAACAGGCCTATTAGCCTGACAGAATAAACTGTAGCAAACCATCAAAGATAAAAGCCTTCAGAACATTAATAACCCATTACTGAGCACTTAGTGCAAACACAACGCGAAAAGCATCTTCCTAAAAGTTTTCCAAGTGACATTTCTGTATATCCCGCGCTACCCGCGAAATGCTCCAACTTCCTGCGAACGAAATACCCGGAGATGACCGAAAAGTTCTTTTTACTATCGCTATAAAACCTCTGGCCATAAATTGATATCTCTCTGGCTCAAACTTTGCGAAGTTACACCACAAAATCTCCTTGGAATTCGGCGTTAGGTGTACCTGTTCTGATTTTTATAGGTGCCTTTCTAATTTTGCGGAATCACCATTCTCAAAGTTTCTTCCAGGTATTTTCGGCTGTCTATTTTCTATGCTCGACAAGATTAATTGGTAAAGTATTGAGAGCAAGTCTTTGTTCGTTGCTGGGAACGCTGGAACAGCGTAAATATCCGTTCCCGGGAGTATTAATAACCTGCAAAGTACGAGTAATCAATTATATCAGTTGTCTGATTGTTTTCTGCTCCGCAAATAAATTGGGGGTTAATTCATTCGACATCTGAGGTAAATGATTAGCAAGGTTGATGAGGTAACTGACGATACGAATGCTATGAGCGATTTTTACCAGATGCTATTTATTCTTAAGTGCTTAAATACATAAATTAACGTATTTTTCGCACGGGGGTAGCCAGAAAGTACAGAGAGCCATCTACCATGCCTTAGTATATGCCTTAAACCTTATTGCTTCGTTGTCGTTTCATACATCCGGTCATCAAGTACGCTGGTTATGCTTGTGTGTACTACGCATCTAATCTTTTTGAATGACCCTTACAAGTTTCAGTGTCTCTCCTTCTAGGGTTTCCTTTCATTCATCCTCTCAATATGGCTAAACCATCTATATCTATATTCTTTCCTATTTTGGTAGTACATCTTTATTTAAAACTAACTTTAGTTCGTGCTTTCGTCTGCGTCAAACTCGTAAATTACAATTAAAGGATTTTCAGAACCCAAATTATTTTGGAAAAAAACATCAGCCTGTGAAACCTGCCAGTGAAAGTCGCATCTAAATCGGTTCCACCGTTTCGGAGACCAAAAAAAAGATTTCAAATTTTTTTTTGTTGTAAGAATCGGATAAACATTCTTATCCCATTAGTAAAATGCTGTTATTTTGATACTACAAACTTTCAACGTAACAATTTGGTCATAAAAATACCTGGCCTATGATTGCTCAGACCTTCAAAGAGGTCAGATACCTAGCAACGGGCACGCATGCATGAAAAGATTAATGTATGTGAAAAATTCGAGAGAGGTGCGAAGGACACGTAGCGTACGTTATTTCCGCAAACCCATGGAAAATTCTATGTGTTTTGTGTTGGAATGTTATGTGGTTGTGTCATAAAATGGTGGTACTGTGTACAGTTTTAATTATGAAGGCCTTTTATGACTTTCGGCAGATTACGCGATGACAAATGTCATGAGTGACTGTCATCTGAATTAGGTAGGTACTCAAATGCGATGTTTGTTTGACTTTCTGACGGTACAAAGGCAGCTAGAGACATAGACATAGACAGCTAATGTACCTAGAGTCTAGAAGATAAAATATTGCAGTACTAGCTTTTGGTCGAAGCCCGCGTTGCAGAAACCAGGGCCCTAAAACGATCATGATTCCGCCCTAAGAGGGAGACGGATTCAGAGCCTGCTAGGGTTGCGGAATTTGTTCGAAAGAGTTACCGCGGCCCTGGAACGCAAAGGGCTTTAGAAGGAACACGGATGGGTTTTAGTCGTTAAGAGACTGACACGCCCTTCCGCTCCATCCAGAGCAGAAGAAGTCATCTGATGATTTCCCATCCTTAAAAAAAATAAAAATAAAAGAGGCCCTAAAACGATCATGATTCCGCTCTAAGAGGGAGACGGAGCTATACATAGCGAATAGCACTATCCCGTTTACATCATCGGAATTGGGTGGCATTAGCACGTCATAATAGGGCTGTAACCGTCTCCCGTATTTAAGTATCTGTTCCAAAATTCATCAAAATCAGTTCGATGATTTACGCGTGAAAACGTAATAACTCACACTTTCTTTATAATATTACATAGGATTTATGTGACAAATTACAAAACAACAACATAACATACTTACCTGTTGTGATTGATTTAGGGCGAGGCCAAACGAGCGTATTTTTTGAGTTGTGAGTCGCGTAAAATGAGTCGCGGAATTTACGTTGCATTCGGTGTCATCTAAAGTCCTTGCGTCGCCGTGTGGCACAATTGTGAGTTGTCTGCTGACTTACACGCATTATATCAACCGAATTGCGTTCTGTCCTTATATGGTATGGGACTGTCCACACATCAGTCTTTCCCCATTTTGTGGATTTACCAAGCTTCTCTTTCTCTTTCTGACATCTTATTCTAATGTTTCGTAAATGCATAATATTTTAATGGATCCATTGCACTACACAAACACCCCGTAAAACGATGGAGTGTAACTGAATTTACGTCCGTCCCTCTGGCAGCCTAACCAAATTTCAGTTGAACGTAAATTGCGCAACTCAAAATACGCGACAAAATTACACTCGTTTGGTCTCACCCTACATGAGTTCTCAACTGCCAATCGCAAGCAATTTGTGTTTAATTTGTAACGCGTTGAAGTTCTTTACAGTCTAGGCACTAGAAATTTTTCTTCGTTTGAGTATTCAACCAATATAAAACTAACAAGATCTCTCCTTTACTTATTCTTCAAAATTGAGCTTCAAAAAATCTACATCACTAGACACGCTCTTCACTCAAACGTCTTCACAAGTTATCAATAAACCCAGGCATATATAGGATCGATTTACCCTGAGCACCCATAAAAGTACCGCCTGGGGCACATGAAATGTTAAATTCATTTCGCACATAACTTGATACGGGTCTTAGGTAAAGATAACAAGGTCTATCGATGACCTTTGATAACAAGCGGTTTTGAATTTTGTTACTATCGTATTAGGTATGTAAATTGGGTTGGTCCTTTCGAGGTAGTTAGTTCAATGGTTGTTTTGTGATGTTGAATTATTGGAAATCAACAAACAGCTGGTCTATCTACTCTTCAGAGGTCTGGCCTTTTCTTCGGCCTGAAAATCAATAGCGACAGTGATGTGAATGATTTTTTGATGCCCTGTTAGTTATTTTGTTATGCGCAACCTCGGAAAAAAGCGAGTCAGATTGTAGTAGCATCAATGCCGCCACTAGAAAAAGTAACGAAGCGATTTTTTTACGATAGCCAAAATAATTTATCTCGCCAGCGTCGAACTTCTAACGAAATCCTAAATCGCGGTATCAGAGTTTTTCGTGCGATTTGAACATTTACAACTTTCCGAATGGAACTATCAAGTAACTGCCCACCGGACACAACAACCGTCCGGTCGGAGGATCCTCCCTTTTCAATGGAGGTTTGCGGGACTTTACTCTCTGTTCCGCATGCCTCCATAAGCTATAGGTGTATTTTATCTAGTAGCTGCAACGGGGACGCAGAGAATTAGATCCAGGATGCTGTAAAAAAGCATTTTTGTATTTTCCTACAGGAAATTTTCTGTAGTAGGTACCCAACGATCTGATATAGATGTGTGCTCGTTTTTTTAAATTATTTGTTTTATTATAAGTTACAAGTTTTGCTTTTTTTCTTCATTCAATAAACAAAGCACACAAGTAGACCTCTGGGGTCTGTCCTAGAATGACATGGCCTGAGATTTGATCAACGCGCCATGAACTGTTGAGTTTTAATCAAGTTGATGTAATATTCTCTCAGCTTGCGCTTTATGTTTTTACTATTCATTGAGTCTCTAATGTCTACAGGTATTTGATTAAGTAATTAGGGTATTGTGAAAGAAGCGGTTCGCCTGCCGTAAAAGTTATTTTTGCGTGGTACTGGTAATGATTTTGATTTGGCTTGTCGTGTGTCGTGTATTGTTTGTAGGGTCATCCATATAATATTTAAACTGGCAAAATATTTATATCTACTCAATAACGACCTTTCTGGGAATATAGAATATCCAAACAAATGTTATGAATTTATGATCCCTAGTTTGATCTGTTTGAAACTCCTTTTTGAAACTGTTTAAAACCAGTTTCATATAAATCCGACTGATTATTGTAGAGGGAAATAAACCAAGTTTATTCTTAGATACCCATCATAGTATTTCAATCTACTATTGTGTCATTGTTTACAGGTATGGTAGTTAACAGTGAAATACAAAATTCTGTAGAACCTTGTTTTGATTTCATCAGCGCTTTTCTAGGAAGCTATAAATTAATATTTGCTTTCGATTGGAGTTGTTGTTGACTCACAGTATTTGCTCAGTGCTTGAACTTAGGAATAAATCTGTAAATGGAGGAAAATTTGGTTAGGAAAATTTTGAGTATGAATCTAGGTGGTGTACCTACTGTTTAATATTAATTACTATGTCCGGAAAGGTTTGACTAATCATCAGAGATCGGAATTAGTAGACTATATTTACTATGTTCGTGGAAGTAAGTAACATAGAGTTGATAATACCTCCTGTAATATCCCGGAATCATAAGCATGACGATTGTATCCATGGATTTAAGAAATTGCAAATTACTTATTGCGTTTGAATACATTTGAACAAAACTATTATATTGAAGATTCTTTATGTATTTTACGTGGAGCGACTACCTACCAGACCTCCACAACCCATTAACTGGGTAACACGGTAGTTCTTAGCAAGACTAGTCAAATTTACTGGCTTCTTACTATCCGTTACGACTGTGTCAAAGATGTTCAAATGACAGCCAGTGCCAACGGCTTAGCGTGCTTTCCGAGGCACAGAGGGAACTCGGTATATAATTAATGGTCACCCATCCACTGACCGACCTCGGCAAGCGTAGCTTTACCTCGTAGTTCGACCCGTGTTGCCGTTTAATAACGGCAACACGGGTCGAAATACTCCGTATCACCTACGGACTTACGATTAGTTCTGAACTCGAACTAAGAATGAATGACAATACGATTTGACAGTAGCTGTCAAATCGTGTTGTCATTAATAATTCTTAGTGGTTAGGTGAGACGGACTAGAATACGCCCGAAACTACGGACTTCGGGCTTAGAGAGTAACCCCCCTGAGCCGATGGGCAAGCATTCAATATTCTTCTGTACTTCTAATTATAGCAGTACAAAAGAATAGAGTCCGTAGTTTCGGGCGTATTCTAGTCCGTCTCACCTAACCACTAAGAATTATTAATGACATTCATTCTTAGTTATAATAATAATAATATATCTTGGGACAATTCACACACGGTCATCCGATCCCAAACTAGGCAGAGCCTGTGCTATGGCAACCAGACAACTGATAAACATACTTATATATTTCTAAATACATACATATTATAGACAAATTACACCCAGACACAGAACAAATGATCATGCTCATCACACAAAGATTTGTCCTGGGTGGGAATCGAACCCACGACCTCCGGTTTAGCAGTCAGGGTCACTAACTACTCGACCAACAGGCCAGTCAAGTTCAGTTCGAGTTCAGAACTAATCGTAAGTCCGTAGGTGATACGGAGAGAATACGCCCCCCAGAATTGAACACCGCTCATCATAAGTGGAAAAATGTATGGTAATGCAAGCAATAAAAAACCGATACTCAGCTCTTTGCACAATAAAATTCTCCAAGCATTTTCCAACCCTATTAATTTTTAGTTCAAAAGAACTGCCAGTACGTACCTTCGTTAAAGTTACCTTTGACCAACAATTATCTTCTTTCTTTCTTTCTTTATTATTCCAATCAATATCATGTTCCACCTGAAATACCTATGTACCTTTTAACTAATACCCAATTTCACTGTTCAGGAGCCTGAAGCCTGTTCAGAAGTTTGATAGACTTTGCTCAATGACTCAGAAATGTAAGGCTGGCTGAAATTTTGCATTTTAGCAACGTTACCTTTTAGGTTAACTTTTTCGGGGTGTCTTTTTGTACGTTCATGCTCTTTCAATTTTGTTCAAAGAGTAGCTGACTTGACGTAGGCGAACCAGCTGTTTTAGCGGAATCTTACTGCCAGGATTAACCTTTTGAATGCCGGAGCATAAACGCATCAGCGTGCCCCTGACGCCAAGCCACAAATTCGCCGTACTTTTTGTCACATATTTGTGATGTTTGGCGCACAGGGCTCACGCTTGTTTCTCATGTATACGTGACAATGGCGTTCAAAAGGTTAAACGTATTAGGATACTTTTAGGACGATAGTACATACATCCAAACATACTCGACATTCAGAATAAATTACAATATTACTAGGATAGGTTGCTAAGTCGAATATAAAGGTTCACCCTTGTTTGATAGAACAACGTTTGATATAATATTACTAAATCGAACAACGTTTAAGAAAATCATCACTTTGTATAATATCGTTTGACAGAATTTTCAGTTCATCGAATATTTATTTGCTATAACAACATTTGCGCTAATGATCAAAAGGTATAATGTTCATTTGATGTAATGTTCAGATGGTATAACCATGTATTTAATAAGTGTTAAAACAAGTAACCAAACCTTAAAATATTCTATGCATGGTCGAGGGTGGGCTTGGTCGACGGGGCCCCGCTTCGCGGGGCTCCTACTTCTGGGTGGTTTATAAAAAAAATAACCACGAAGGGGATGGCGGGGTCTATTCGCTCGCTTCGCTCGCTCACACGACCCCGCCATCCCCTTCTAACCTAAGCTATCCGATTCGGGGTGCCCTAAAGTCCAGATTGCATCCAGTTTCTCCTGGTAACAATAGTTGAGGGTGGCAGGTGTATAGGGTATAAAGTATAAAATTAGTGCATTTGAAAATTCGGCGAAATGAAATTAGTTCAAATGAAATTAGTTCAAATAAATAATTACGCTAAATAAAAATTTACCAATGAATTATTCGGTCAAATGAATAATTCTTCGAAATGACTTTATTGCAACTAAAATTCGATTTAGTAATATTATATCTAACGTTGTTCTATCAAACAAGGGTGAACCGAATATAAATGTATCATTCTGCTTTTTTAGAGTTCCGTAATCAAAACGCACCACAGGAACAGTATTACTGACTGACTCTTCTGTCCGATCGTCTGTCTATCTGTCAGCGGGCTGTTTATGAACTTTAACAGGCCGTTTAAAATTTCAGTCGCTATGGTACGGAACCCTTCGTGAGCGAGTCTGACTCTCATTGAGCCAGTTTAGTCCTGTCTATTTATGATTGATTTTCCATTCCCGCATACGGATCCTATGACTAGAATATTTCGATTAGGCTCTCACCATCTCCCAAGGAGCAGTTCGGAGTAGATATATAGGTATAAATAATGGTTAGGAGTTTCAATATCTTCCATCTCGACATTTATTTCAATATCCAGCACGAATATCGCCTCCACATCGTTAAACCGGTCTAAGGAAATATCCTATGTTTAACACGGGACAGTTATGAGCATATAAAAGGACATGGCAATCAATTTGAATACAGCTACTCAATTCCACTTCCTACGATAAATGTTAGGATACTAAATCAAGTCTTTGACCGATTCCTTATAAAACCATGGAGTTGATTGCACATGATACAAGCGAGGCATGGCGGTGCATTAATTATTTTGTCGATCTTTTGTGGGTCACGTTTATATCTTGGACTAGCGGACGTCCCCGTTCCCGTGGGAGTACGGGGATAAAATTAACCTATGTTACTCGCTGATAATGTAGCTATCCATTGCTGAAAGAATTTTTCAAATCGGTTCTGTAGTTTTTAAGTTTATTCGTTACATACAAAAATACAAATCTTTCATCTTTATAATATTAATATAGAGTACAAATGACCAGAAATAGCATTGAGTGTAACAAATTAACCGCAAACATGAAAAGGGGTAACTCATTAATAAGAACAACTTTTACTGTCTGTGGGAGTCCCATAGTATAAGACCCTTAATAGGGTCAATACTGAAATCGCGAAAAAAACTGTTCAATACATATTTCAAGTCATGTTAACATAAATGTATGAGGCGGTTGATTTTCACACAGTGTGTAAACTTTGACCTTGAATATCTTAAGAAACGGATACGATATTTTTTGAGGCTGAGACAACTTTAGAATACCAATATAAAGTTTTATACAAGTTTGCAGTGTTTATTTCCCATTCCGTGATGAAACTCTTTATTCAACTGGAAACACTCGCAGTCGGTAGCAAGCTATGAATATTATAATACGATGCTAGATCCAATTTACTAGGCAAATTTACCAATGCCTTGTAAATTCCCTCATCACCTGCCCAGCCTTTTTTCCCAACTATATTGGGGTCGGCTTCCAGTCAAACCGGATTCAGCTGAATACCAATATTTTACTCGGACCGGCTGCCTACCAGACCTCCATAACCCATTTACTGGGTAACAAGGTACTCCTTGGCAAGACTGGTGTCAGATTTACTGTCTTCTGACAATCCGTAACGCCTTCCCAAAAATAAATTCCCTAATTCTGACAATAATGGCTTCATGTAACATCTACCTTATTTCTAATAATAGTCACCTGGAATTTCCCCAAAATAGGCTGTTAAGTTAAATTGTAAAGGGTACGTAACGGCAAACGTGGTTACTATAATTAAACCAATCACGGCCGTTTATAAATATAAGGGTAGCACTTAATGATGGTCCAAATCGGAAACGAACAGGTGAAAAGGGTAGAATTTGCTAATTGGATGTTGTCGAAAGTACAAGCACCTTACAGCTTCACGACTGTAAACATCGATGGGTTAGGCAGGAGTGTATAGTGCACCAACATTTTAACAGTTATGCTGTAAGTGGCGATCCCCGGCCACCGAAGGCGCGGGCCTGCGGACGGTGAGCGTGGGGTGGCTCGCCAGGCCCGGGTTGATGGTGCGTTGTGTTCCACGCGCGCCTCAAAGAGATGTCAGCATGGGAGACGGGACCCGCTAGGGCCAGAGCCTGCCAGGGTTGCGGAATTCGTTCGAAAGAGTCACCGCGGCTCTGGAACGCAAAGGGCTTTAGAAGGAACACGGATGGGTTTTTGTCAGTAAGAGTCTGACACGCCTTTCCGCTCCACCCAGAGCGGAAGAAGTCATTTGATAATTTCACATCTTTAAAAAAAATGCTGTAAGTGCCATGTACCTAAAAGAGGGCGTTCCTTTGGCCATCAACCAATCATAAATCCAGACTACAGGCTGCCAACACTGCTCGACTTGGGAATCGAATCCAGGACCTCATGCACGGCAGAGGCCAACTTTACTAAAGGGAAAATTTGACATAACATCGCGTATCGGTATAGAGCATCCATATTTCCTGTTGTTTGACTTGTTATTCCTTTGGATTTGAAACATTGTAGTAACTTGTTTTTCTTTTATTTCAGATGTGAACTGCTTTCTTGACGGAAGACATTCATAATTAAAAAACTAAGGTAAGATTTTGCAGTGATTTTAAGTTATTAGAAAGATATGTGAAGAATGGAACTAATGGCGCGGTTGGCGCATTGGTTGAGCGATTGACTTGCGCCGCGTGTCGCAGTTTCGATTCGCGCACGGAACAAATATTTTTATGGCCTACAAATAGTTGTTTGTGTAAGTGACTTTGTAAGTTTGTAAACGCACCCACGATGCAGGAGAAATTCCAAATGTAGAGCAACTTTTTTTTTTAATAAAAGAGAAAATTTGTATCACAGCTTTTTTCGTACCGTTGATACTCTTACGGATTTCGACGACATTAATATATGTTAATATATGGTACTTTAGAATAAGAAGAAAGTAATAATTCAACGCGGGCAGAACCGCGGGCGGCAGCCAGTCGGTACATCACACATTAGAAATGAAAGAAACATTACGACTATAACCATAAGACACTCATTCAAAAATATGTGACAATTTGACTTACGACATACTCCAACCACCATTACACACGAAGGGATGGATCACATTTTTACAGTCCCGAAGCTGTCTCGCTCATCTAATGTTTTTTATCTCTGACAAGCCAGTTACTTTGAGTGGCAGAGTCTACTTTTTTTAATCCATTAGGCTGTATTGCATTTTGTGCCATGTTTTCAGTTTTAGGCGTATCGTGTCAGCTTAGGATTTTGCGGGGCTTAGGATTTGTCAAGGCGTGCCCAAAAATTGTGGTTGGATTAGCGAAGAAACGGTTGTTATACAATTTTGGCGAAAAGCCAGAAAATTTTCCGTTATTTTTTTTCTTTAAACCTCGCCACACACTAGAAATTTGTCCTGCATCGTGGGTCTGTTTACAAACATATATAAATTGAAATACACAAACAGTCAGAGCAGGAAAAACTGGCCACACAAATATTTGTTCCGTGCGAGAATCGAAATCGTCAATCGCTCAACCACTGCGCCAACCGTAGCGGTTGGCGCAGTGGTTGAGCGATTGTTGTCAAAAGTTGTAATTGATAAATAACGCCAATAATAATAATAATTCTTTATTATCAGGCAACTAAGGCCCATAGATAAAATACACAAATTAAACATACAAAAAATAAACTAATACATATTAATCTTAAAACGCCCAAACGCCAATTTACGCGTTTTTAAATAACGCCAATGCTCTACTGACTTGACTAGTCGATCGTTGTGGTTGAAAACAAACATTAATAAATAAATAATTATATTTATTCGTAGAAAGTTAATTTTTGGTCCACAGTAGGTAGTAAGAGTCAGTTTAAAATTGCAAGTGCAGTTGTAAATTGCCCAAGTTTCATTAAAATCGGTTCATTCATTTCCAATATTAAGGTTGTATGAAATACCTTGCGGAATAAACACTTTATATTAATTCAAACGACGAGGCTGTTCACATTTTAGTTGCCAAGCCAACAGAACTGCCAAATGCCTAAGGAGCCAAGCCATACCTAATATTTACTCATCGATACACTTCGCGTTCAGTTAGGTAAGCAACTAAGAAAGCAAGTTTCGCAAACACGCTTTCACTGTTAATTACTTAGTGTTAAAGAAAGAAAGAATAATATTTATTTAGCACTTACATGAAACAGGCACGGTACATAGAAATAAAAAAAGAAATGTAGGTATGCTTAGAACTAAGTGTGTGTCTCACGGCTGCACTAAAAAGGTCCATTTCAGAGATATGTCAGACAGACTGATGCTGTCTGACGCTGGTTTACTGGTTTTAAGGTGGAAGCGCCAGGGTAGACCGCGAAATTCAAATTTTCTTATGTTTTTTTGCAATTTGCCAGTCACTGTCAGGCTGTATGTTGAACAAAATATGATTCGCGACCGTAACACGTATTTATTTACAGAATTATAATCATTAAAATCATCAGGACAACCCTCTAAGTTCATTTAACTCGATTTAATGGTTATTTCATAAAAAAATCATTCAATGGAGTTACATGAATGATACAACCTGTGTTGATGATTTTAATTATTATAACTCAGTAAAGCCATATTTGTTACGGTCGCCAATCGTATTTTATCAACATACAACCTGACACTGACCTGCAAAATGCAAAAAACTTATGAAAAATTGAATTTCGCGGTCTATCCTCGCGGTTTCACCTTAAGTACTCTGTTGCAATTATTGTTAACTTGTTTGTTTTTTCTTCATTTAATTAAGTGATTCGTAGATGCAGAAGGCGTTAACCCAAGCAAGTTGTATAAAAGCAACGGATAAGTAAGCATATTGATGCTAACTTATACGTTACTTTTTAATAACTTTTCTTGGGTGGATACTAAGACAAGGCAACGACTTAGGCCGGTTCCAATAACGTATCGACCTTTAACCAACTGTCAAATTAGCTACCAACAGTAGCTGAAACGTCATGTTACAAAGGCAAACATGGCGTATCAGCTGGTCAATTCTGTAAACATGTCGAAGTGAAGGCTTGGGTGAAGTGATCACGAGGTGAGCTGTCAATCCATATAATCGAGATGGAATGACAGCTAACTTAGTGATGATGTGATATCTTGTTTATATGGATTGACAGCTCACCTACATTTTTTTAAATCCGACTTCAGTAGGTACCTACTGAAAATAGGTATGGTACTAGTCGGATTTTTAAATTGTTGTAACCTTGCCTATGCACATAGACATACTGGGAAAATAGGCTATGAGGGAGACCTGTGCCCAACAGTGGGACATAACAGGTTGATTTAAAAAAAAATGCTTTATTAATTCGGTACCTAACTATGCCTTAGATCACTAAGAAAAGCCTGAAGTATCGATTTTGAATCCAATAGGGATTATATCAGGACGGGTACCTATTTGCATTATTCATGAAACAGAGGATCGATCTGCTTGCTAAACGTTGGTAGTAAGGCTAGTATTTATTAAAAGCGATCATCTAAAGACCCAACACGTTCTTCACTTAGGAGTCATCGCAGACAAGTAAGAATTATCCAAACTTTTAATTGCAAGTAAAATAAAATTATATCCCGTTTATTGGTTCTGTATGGTGTTGGACGTAAAAGAATTGCACCATCCCATCACTTCATCAGAGCTAAAGACGTCAACTTTTGGTTGCCACGCTTGGCAGGCGGGTTGGCAATCGCAGTGTAGCTGTTGCAATGCAAAGAGAATGCTGCTGCCCATTCTCTGGTGAGTCCCTTAGTCACCTCTTACGACACCCACGGGAAGTGATGGTATGGTGCCATTCTTTATGTCCGACACCATACGGAACACGTCCTTGACTTCACTTTCGAAATTTAATTAGCTTGGCAATAATACACCGTACAGAGTAGGTAGCAAATTTTTCATATTTCACTCAAACCGGATCAAAAATTTAAACAGAATAAAACATTTTATATTTTAACTTTATTTTCAAGCAGGAACGACTGAGCTCACATTATTACTTATCTCACTCTCAATGTTAGCTTCCCGCATACGAAGACCTCTTTGTACAGGATTTATTATAAAGCGAAAATATTACGGGAAATTCTATGTATTCTGTGTACAGTGCTTTTCTCCTGTCGAGGCGAGTTATAGGATAATAGCTCAGGCTGGCTAAAAGATACGGTAGTTCGTAAGTTCGGTTAGATAGAAAATCTTTGTGAGGACGAACTAATGTTAAGTCTAAAATAATAGAAGAAATACAATAAGGTGCTTGAAAAGTACCTATATTTGCGTACAGGTAAGCAATTGTTGCAAATTGAAAAAAGCCGGTTCTGTACCAAAAACCGAAAAATTCACGTTTCTAGCATGATAGCTTCTGTATTTTTAACTTTTTAGGGTCCCGTACCCAAAGGGTAAAACGGGCCGTCCGCCTGTCTGTCTGTCCGTCTGTCACCAGGCTGTAGGTACCTATCTCATGAACCGAGATAGTTAGACAGTTGAGATTTTCACAGATGATGTATTTCTGTTGCCGCTTTATAAAATAAATATTAAAGGGGGCTCCCATACAACAGACTGAATGGTACTGGAACCTTCGTGTCCGACTCGCACTTGGCCGGTTTTATCATTATTTATCGTTATTGCGACATTAGAAAAACGAAATATGGGAAATTTTCAGCTGTCTACCTATACTACTTACAGTTCATGAGATTTAGTCACAGATAGACCGCTGATAGACGGACGGACGGACAGCGGAGGCTTAGTAATTGGGCTGTGTTAGTTATCTTTCGTGTACTGAACCCTGAAAATTAATATCGGGTAAAAAATATTTTTTCGCTCTGATTTAATCCTGTCAAACATTGCCTAGAATTAAATTATTATTGTGCGTGTGCTTACTCCCACAAGGTAGACCGATGACCTGGTGAGGGTCGCGGTTAGTCAAGAATGCGAGACGCACAGGATCGGTTGTTGTGGCGACACTTGGCGGAGGCCTATGTCCAGTAGTGGACGTCTTTCGGCTGATATGACGATGTGTGCTCACTACTGTAAACGTCCAATACTAAACACACTATCGCCGATAGAATATTACCAGACCACCTTATGTCACTTTAGCCATTATCACTAAAAAGATAACCTTCAATATCTATTACGTCACCCAAAGCACTTACTATCATAAGTTTAAGGAGACACATTAGAAGCCACGAGCCACAAACCACGCCTCGTAAAATCTTACGCGAAGGTGTAGGAAGTGGCAAATGGCTGTAATAACTATTGGCGGAAGAATTTCTAGAGGGGCTCTAGACCGCTGCTAGCATTTTAAGGACTAAATTGTGTTTGAAAGATTTCTGATAGAGGTGTGCCGTTATATGTTGAGGTTATTTTGTTAGGAATAATGTTGGAATTTTCTGTATGAAAAGGTTTGAGACTGAGTTGTTTGTTTGCTTGTGGTGGCACAAAACCCTAAGTATATTCTTTGTATACAGGGAGACTGGTAGTTTAGGGTGTTCTTCTAAATGGGATGTTCTAGAGCTAATTTTGGGTCCCACTTCGGGTTCAAATTGGGTGTTTTCGGTAAATTAAAATATTTTTTTAAGAATTTTTTTTTGCAAATTGTAAGAAATCTATTCATTTCTATATAGACGACTTATCCATGTAATCAGAAAATAATCCGTTTATTATGCAGAGTAAAGCAGATTGCTTACAATTAGCAGTGTTCTCATAGTATAAAAACCGGCCAAATGCGAGTCGGACTCTCACACGAAGGGTTCCGTACCATAATCCGAAAAAAACTCGTATCTTGTACTATGGGCCTCTTTAATTTTTAATTAAATTTATTGTTTAGTTTTATTTGTTATAGCAGCAATAGCACTGAAAATGTCAAGTGTCTAGATATTATTACGGTTCTTGCGATACAGCCCGGTGACAGACAGACGGACGGACGGATAGCTGGACGGACGGACAACGGAACCTTAGTAATAGGATTTTGTTGGTAACCCTTCGAAACCCTAAAAGTTTTGATTTTCAGTCACATTTTGGTAGGCAGTGACAAGTTAACGATCAAAATGATAATATTCAATGCCTATTTCTATTAGGCTGTCTGGCTGGCTTTTTAAGGGCCAGTTACCAAGCAAGACTACTAATTATTATTTTTCGATTATATTTTCATACTACAAATTCCACTTTCCGGTATAGTTTTTTTTTTTTATTTGGGTTGGGTTTGCTCTTGACTCTAGGCTAGATCATAGATGTAAGAGACAAAGTCGACGATGGCGCGAGCTTACCCAGAAGAAGCCTGTTCACTCTAATTTTGAAGAGATTAGGGTTGTATGCGTTCGGAAACACAGTCGCAGGCAGAGAGTTCCACTCCTTTGTTGTGCGCATTATAAAAGACGTTTGAAAACGTTTAGTGCGAATTGGTGGAATAGCAACAAGGTAGGGATGGTAACTTGCAGTGCGTCTAGATGTCCGATGGTAGAAGCGGTGGGCGGTGGGTTGAGGTCGTGGAACTCAGTTTAACTTTTCCAAAAGGTAAGACAAATCAGCTATACATCAAACAAGTGGGTTTTCATATATCTTGTCAGTCTATACAAAAACGAAACCATTTATCTAAATGTTTATCTTATCCTTTGAATAGTTTTTCTAAACGCTTTTTAGAATATATTTGCGTAACAAAGAAATTCCTCTAAAAATATTCGTATTTCAAGATACTCCTGTGAATAATTATCTTATGTTACAACATGAATACATTGATAACAATAATTCATCTATATTCTATGTAACAAATTAATACATTCAGCGGTAATTCTAGACAAGGCCTTCGCCCCAACCGACGCTACAGAAGAAGACGCCCCGGGCGTTGGGAGCCGTAGGGCGATCCCCGGCCACCGTAGGCGCGGGCCCGGGTCGATGGCGCGTTGTGTTCCACGCGCGCCTCAAAGATAGAATAGAATAGAATACTCTTTATTATGTACATCATATAAGTAAAGAAATGTCAGCATAGAAGACGGGGCCTGCTAGGGCCATAGCCTGTCAGGTTAGCGGAATTCGTTCGAAAGAGTCACCGCGGCCCTGGAACGCAAAGGGCTTCAGAATACGGATGGGTTTTAGTCAGTAAGAGTCTGATACGCCCTTCCGCTCCACCCACAGCGGAAGAAGTCATTTGATGATTTCCCATCCTAAAAAAAATGGGTATACCATGTCCTGGACATAGGATACTTTTCATCCCGGGAGTATGTTCCCTTGCGAAAATTTTCATCTTTGACGCGGGTGGAGCCACGGGCGGCAAGTAGTTATTAATAAAAATCTTGTACTACAACGGCACAGATTAAGCACGTGCATTTTCGTGCTAAAACGCCACCTAGCAGCTTAAATAAAAACCCTTCTAAAACCGGCGATTTTAACACCAAAAACAAACACAAATGCATCATATTCCCATAAATATTTGTTTTACCATGTCCAGACACGTGCAACGCCAAGTCCCCGAACACATGTTTCGCACGTGTTTATTTTAAACCATGCAGGCTTAAAACTTTGTTTTAAAATGAGCAAATCCACATTTAGAATGCAGTTAGTAAATCGTTCTGTGTAATTAGTCTTAGGGCGGGTCTTGATGAATGCTTTGAGGTTTAGAGGGACAAGTTATAAGAGTAAGCGGTTTAGCTTCGTCTTGAGAAAGTACTTTCGTGTACAACGGGATCTTTGAAACAGTTTAGTTCGTGGATGTAGTAACAATAAATACATTAACAAAATATGCTAGTCTTCCTGAAGGAAACTTTCCTAAAGGCAGAGTTGATTATAGTGAAGTCAGCCATGTTTTAATTTCAAATAATTAACAGTATTTGTAGAGTGAGCGGCAATAAGAAGGCTTCGTGCCTATAACCGACCACAGATACGAACAGTGCTACTGGATCGTTTTTTTCAGCATGGAATACCCTAATGCAGCGTTTCCCATTTGGTGGGTCGCGACCCGGTACCGAGCCATCAAAATAAAATACCGGGTCGCAGTATTCCCGCCTTGTTTTAAAAAATAGCACTAAATAGACGATACCGAAATATTAGTAAAATATTTTAATAGTAATATAAACCTACTTCTAATAACAATAAATGTGTATTATTTTACTTGATGTAACCAGCGGGGACGGATGAGGGGGAATTAAAAGTATTGAGTGGGTCACGAAGGGGCAGTGGGTAAATTACCAGGCCATGGCAGAACAATGTTGGGAAATATTTCCCTAATTAAACTTATCCCTACTTGTCATCTAAAGCTTAGGACCACACGCACAGCAGATAAAATATACCAACCAACTGTTACGAAAGAGACAGCACTTGACAGACCTCACACCTATTTTTTATCATTCACCCAACAATTTAAGAGATCCGAATCACTTCAACATTTGTCAAACCATTCAAATTTATACAAGACATGCAAGAAAGCTATTTTTTTACACTTAACACTTGCTGCCATTCACATCATTCAGCCTTTAAAAAAAAACTGTTTTTTTTTTCAGTTCGCCCCCGCTTATACCTTTCGCCCCAGCATTGCTTTTGTTTACCGACGTCTCTGTTTGACTGGGACGAAACCTATCTTGTTTGCTTGATGAATATCTGCAGTCTAAACAAATGGTTTGTCTCATAGATAGCCATCGTTTAGATTGATTCTAATACGGTGGTCTTTTGATGAATTATTTATCGTTCCATTCTTGGCTCGTTCGAAGTCCGTTTAAATGAACTGCACTAGACTCTGTCATAGCAATGGGGTAGGGCAAAAACATTATTGTAATGTCAATAAATAACAAGAAATAACTATCTATCAATTTGATGGAGGCAATTACTTAGAATATAGAGGTTACTTTTTACACGCTTGCGGTGAAGTCAAAGAAAGAAAGAAAGAAAAATGTTTATTTGGGACTCGCACAAGACAAACAAACCAGTAAAATAAATTAACAACTAAACAGTAATATAATATAACAAACATATATAGGATAATTATGTATAATTATCTGTGCGAGGCCAAAATGGTTCCTATCTCAGCGTATGCTGCGAAATCTAAAAAATAAATAAGGGTATTCAAAAGTAGGGTTATGATTTTAACTATCAGAATACTACTGCAAAGTAATAAATAATAGTTTCTCCAATGGTATAGAGAATCATCTGCCTAGCCTTTTCCCAACTATATTGGGGTCGGCTTCCAGTCAAACCGGATTCAGCTGAATACCAGTATTTGACAGTGGTACAGTGGTGGCTTTTTATGTGGTTAAGAATAGCATACTGTACAATAGTACTTATTTAATTACATAAAGCCTAAGTATTTGTAACAATATTCTTGATAGTGCTGTAAAACTTTTAATGCGCCAGCATTGAAACACAAATCTTAAAGTACTTTTTAAGCAAAAGATATAAAAATGCGTTGCTGTACATCATACATTTATAACTTGCTTAAAGAGCACGCTGATATCTCAAACTTTATTTATTTATTATTAGGCTATGTAAGTGCTAATGTGAGTGCTGGTACATACCATAGGCGTCATATGCCTGTACGAAACCATGAATTACAATTTTTTTATATTTATATTTTTGGGACAACTCACACACGGTCATCCGATCTCAAACTAGGCAGAGCCTGTGCTATGGCAACCAGACAACTGATAAACATACTTATATATTTCTAAAAACACACATATTATAGACAAATTACACCCAGACACAGAACAAATGATCATGCTCATCACACAAAGATATGTCCTGGGTGGGAATCGAACCCACGACCGGTTTAGAAGTCAGGGTCACTAACCACTCGACCAACAGGCCAGTCAACTATGGTCTAAAGTAAAAATAATAAGCACAAAAAAAAAAACAAAAGAAAAACCAGAATAAAAAAAATAGTAAAAATAATACTTATATATAGAACTTAGTCGACGTGACGTGCTATAACCAGGACTAATTCCCTGACGAGAACAAAAAATTAATACGTACACGGTAAAGTAACAAATTCTTGGAAAATTTCGCCAGGTGTGACGACTGCGGTGGTCGAAATTCTTCGATTAACGTTGCTTCATCAATAATACTTGTTAATTGCCAAACTCGAACAAATTCTACGAAAAAGTTTAGGTAAACATAACAAATTTTGTTTATTGCGCAGTGCACAGGTGCACACGTCGTACTACGTACAAAGTATCATGTTATGTTATGAAATTAGAGACAACTAGGTTTTGCCCACGGCTTCGCTCACGTTGAAGTAGCCTAAAACCGTCTCCAGGGTCCCATATATCTCTGTACCTAAATTCATCAAAACCGGTTCGGCAATTTGACGTGAAAGCTAAACGAACAAATAAACTCATTTCGCATTTATAATAATACTAGCTGCGCCCCACGGTATTACCCCCGTTTTAAAAGTAGCCTATGTGTTAATCTAGGGTGTCAGCTTCCTGCATGCCAAATTTGATCAAAAATGGTCCAGCCGTTTGCGCGTGAAGAATTAACAAACATATGTACGTACACACAAACACTCACAAACTTTCGCCTTTATAATATTAGTGTGATTAGTTAGCATTTAGGAGTGTAGTTTTTACAAAAATCCAAAAGCAATATAAAGAAAAGAGTTGGTTTGCAAACTTGTTATTATTACGGCTTTCTTTGACAAATTCTCAGCAGAAATACGAAATAAATTATGACAAATTGCAATAACCTCAACAAAATACCGGACAATGACAAAAATCCAAGTGCCCTTTTCACTGCCAGGGTTGCGGAATTTGTTCGAAAGAGTCACCGCGTCCCTGGAACGCAAAGGGCTTTAGAAGGAACACGTATGGGTTTAAGTCAGTAAGAGTCTGACACGCCCTTCCCATCCTTAAAAAAAAAGTGCCCTTTTCAAGGGAGATCTTCTGCCCATCCATTCAAGGGAGATTTCAACAATGTCCGACGTCCCCAAAAACCCCAGCCCCTACAAATTACGCTATTACATTAAAATAATATCCCCCCATTAAGAATTCTGCCAAGCTAGCCTTACCCATGGTGTGTAAACATTACCCCATGACATTGATGTATCCGTAGAGAACCGGGCCGGTTGGCAACCCCTGGCGAAGTATTCCGACGTATATTTTGATTTATCCCCTTATAGTAGTAATATATGATTGTCTGATACTTTGATTTGTTTGCAAAGGAAGACATAAAGGTATTCTTGAGGAATTTTGCTCGAGAATGGAGGTACAGTCAACAAAGCTATTTGGTATACGGGCAAAAACAATTATTTTTAAGCTTATGACGTACTTACGAGTGTGGTGTACAGTAATTGTCTACTCAGCATTGTTTAAAAGTAGTTGCAAGTTAGCTCCCTGCATACCAAATAGCTCTGTTGACTGTACTTATAGCTTTAATAAGATAGTGATTTAATTTTAACTAGAACCTTGTAAAGTTGTAACTGATGTGTTGGTTTAGCACTTAAAATTATATAAACAATCTGGTTAATGAAGCATAATCAACATAAACAATTTTTTATTAGCTGTAATTCCTCCACGTTCTAAAAAACTAAAAAAAAATAACTATAATCAATTAAATATACTGCTAGACAAAGGTTACTACTATAAGAATTCAATTAGATTTTCAGGATCTCAAATAATAAGTAAATAAGTAAACAAAATTTTCAAGCAGGTCCGTTTCGAAATAGCTCTAAATTTGCACACAAAACATCCAATACTAATACTTTCTTATTCATTTTAGTTTAACGGAGTTTCAAATCACGTATCTATTCCAACCTACCCTCAAAGTCTACCTAAAATAATACCTCTCAATATACTACCCAATTTCAACCAACCCTAACAAAATTACGCAAGGTACCTTTACCTACACACACAGTATCCCAACTACAGTAACACACTTGAAATTTTAAACGTAATTTAGAGTTACTGGCCACTTCAAAGGCCAGCTGCCATACTGTGATTGTTTACTCTGTGGCGTAAATATTTTATGCTGTGGTCCGAAACTCGATGGTGGATTTTCACTATGTATTTTCGAGATTTTACGGCTGATTTTGCGGGGTTGAAGTGTGATTTTTATAGAATGGTTAATTTATTTATTTATTAACACCTTACGCACACAAATGTACAGAGGCGGACTTAATGCCATAGGCATTCACTACCAGTCAACCTTTGGGTGATGCAGAGAATGGTGGTAGGTGCTACATGGTGAATAAAAAGCGATTGATATTTAATTAATACATACAAACATTTAAATAAATAAAACGAATATATAAACTATACATACAATATAAATATATAATAAATACTCAAATTAACAAGATTAAGAAGAAGCAAGAATAAGAATTAAGGGTGAATAAACTTTATTTTGGACTAGCTTTGGGTTGCTTTGCTTTTTATCAAAGAATAGATTTCCACATCGGATCAGTACATTCGGAGCTTGCATGATCATTTGTTCTGTGTCTGGGTGTAATTTGTCTATAATACGAGTATGTATTGTATTTAGAAATATATAAGTATGTTTATCAGTTATCTGGTTGCCATAGTACAGGCTCTGCCTAGTTTGGGATCGGATGACCGTGTGTGAGTTGTCCCAAGATATTATTATTATTATTATTATTATTACTAAAGCCTCCACGGTCCGTCCGTTTGTCTTGTTAGTTAAAACTATAACAGAGTGCATTTCTATTGCCGCTAAAACAACAAATTGTAACATTAAAATTAGGTGCTCTACCGCCAAGAAACATGATTTGTTCGATTTAAAGTGCGGAACCTTTCGTGTGCGAGTCTGACTTGCACTTGGATGTTTTTTTTTTGTGATATTATTTTAGACTAGTGGCCCGCCCCGGCTTCGCCCGCTTTTTTTAAATGGTTCATAAGAACCTTCTCCTGACAATAACAAACACAACAAAAAAAGAATTAGCGAGATTGGTTCAGTCGTTCACGCGTGATGCCGTGACCAAGGGAAATAGGGATTGATTTTTATATATTTAGATAAATAAATCTTCTACTTATCTCATCATCATCTGCCTAGCCTTTTTCCAATTATATTGGGGTCGGCTTCCAGTCAAACCGGATTCAGCTGAATACCAGTATTTTACGTTGAGCGGCTGCCTACCAGACCTACACAACCCATTAACTGGGTAACACTGTACTCCTTGGCAAGACTGGTGTCAGATTATCTGGCTTCTGACTATCCGTAACGGCTGCCAAAGATCTACAAATGACAGCCGGGACCAACGGCTTAACGTGCTTTCCGAGGCACGGAGGAGTCTCGGTATGTTAAGATGGTCACCCATCCACAGACCAACCTCGGCAAGCGTTGCTTAACCTTAAAGATCGATCCATGCGGCTGTTACCTATTATTTAGCCACGAGCTCCTCTCAAAATCTTCTACTTATCTACAGAACACAATAAACAGAAAACCCCGATGACCTCTCGATAGTAATTTTTCCATATTTCCTGTAAACAATATAGTTATGGCGGAAGGCGTAGGAGACAAAAATAGTAGCTGTTATTGTTCTCAACAGGCTGGCTCCGGATTTCCGGAGCTGCTTAGAGAGCTCTATGACAACCAGTAATTAGATAAATGTTACATTGATTTACTTGTGACTTCGTCAAAATATGTAATACAAAAGAACATTACCGTAGTACATCGCTACCCGGAAAAGCGTAGCGTACCTTATTAATAATGATAGGGTATTTGATTATTATCAATAATCAACATGAATAAATACTTGTTTGAAAGACGTTACTCAAATAATTGTTGCGATTTGTGACAAAAATAAAGAAATCGGTGGAAAGGTAGACAAGTTACACGCCTTTTGAAGTTATTATTCACGCAATATGACGTTTGTAACAGGAGAAGACGCCCCGGGCGTCGGGAGTCGCAGGGCGATCCCCGGCCACCGTAGGCGCGGGCCTGCGGACGGCGAGCGTTGGGTTGCTCGCTGTTCGATTACCACCAGGCCCGGGTCAATGGCGCGTTGTGTTTCACGCGCTTATCAAAGAGATGTCAGCATAGCAGACGGGGCCCGCTAGGGCCAGAGCCTGCCCGGGTTGCGGAATTTGTTCGAAAGAGTCACCGCGGCCCTGGAACGCAAAAGGCTTTAGAAGGAACACAGATGGGTTTTAGTCAGTAAGAGTCTGACACGCCCTTCCGCTCCAGAAAGAGCGGAAGAAGTCATTTGATGATTTCCCATCCTTAAGAAAAAAAAAAATGTCGTTTGTACTGGATGGCACGATTTCACTGTGGCGTTACATGCGAGGGATGTTACATGTTTTGGCCAGCAGTGGGACATGTGTGAAATAAAAAAACACGATCCTGCATTTTTATCATGAAATCTTTAATACCCATTTGATGGCAGTAGGCTAGGCCCCCTAATATTATAAAACTCCAACATAACTGTCTTAATGCCATGCCATGTTATATGTAAATTAAAAAAAAACCGGCCAAGTGTGAGTCAGACTCGCGCACGAAGGGTTCCGTACCATTATCTATAAAAACGGCAAAAAAAATCACGTTTCTTGTATGGGAGCCTCCCTTAAATATTTGTTTTATTTTAATTATTTATTTTTAAAGTGAAATATATAACTAAATATTCTGTGAATATTTCAAGCGTCTACCTGTTGCAGTTATAAATATCGAGCAAAAACGAGCAAAAAATCACGTTTGTTACATGGGAGCCCCTTAAATATTTATTTTATTCTATGTTTTAGTATTTGTTGTTATAGTGGCAGAAGAAATAGATAATCTGTAAAAATTTCAACTGTCTTAACTGTCACGGTTCATGAGATACAGCCTGGTGACAGACGGACAGACAGACGGACAGCGGAGTCTTAGTAATAGGGTCCCGTTTTATCTGTTAGGTACGGGAACCTAAAAAGAACATCGTGCTACCTATTCTATTACTGTCTAAAGCTATCTTGGGAATCAAGAAACCCTCCAGTTTCATAGAAATAAACTTCTAACATCAGCCAGTATTATTATTTTCACCCTCATAAACTTATACAACCTTTGTTTCGGCATGATCGTCATAAAAAAGTTTTTCTATCAATGAACTCCTACTCAGGAAATAAAGACCGATTTGTAGTTTACAAACTGAAAGTAGTTTATATTTACTGTTTCGGGGTTCCGTACGGAATTGTGCCGATGGGACCCTAGTAACTAAGCCTAAAGGTCGGTACAGAACGTAAGGCCCATAACGGAATGCGGCTTTGTATTTTAAGCCTTAGTTAGATTATATTAAAGGAGAGAAAAGAAAATAAGAGCTAAGAATGAGTATTATTTTGACCATCTGGTCACATCGTGAGTTTTCTAAATATTCAATATCTAGGTGGTGGTGTGCTGTTGCGGAATTTGTTCGAAAGAGTCACCGCAGCCCTGGAACGCAAAGGGCTTTTGAAGGAACACGGATGGGTTTTAGTCAGTAAGAGTCTGACACGCCCTTCCGCCCCACCCAGAGCGAAAGAAGTCATTTGATGATTTCGCATTCTTAAAAAAAAGATGGTGGCGTTTTGTGTTTTCCTCATACCTTTACATGGAAAAGTCGTGATTGAACGTTCTTTTAAATCCATCCATCCCTTGGATTTAAATTAACGATTTTAGTGACAAGGCCGCCCATTGTATCACCTATGTAATGTTTACTTCATCTATCTCTTCTTTAACTTATATGATGGAATGGAATACATTAATCTTTATCTTCATTTCACGTCATTCACCATTATAAAGATTATCCTGTTCTATGCTATTTATGTGAAAACCAAAGGGAAGGAAGGGAGGGAAGGGATTTCAACGTACTTTCAAATCTCTCTGATGGTACAAGTAGGTAAGGACGGAACCTTAAGTAGCGAGTCCGACTCGCACTTGAACAGTTTTACTGTTATAGTTGGGCTTTTAGAAGTAGCACAGATCACTGATAGTTATTGGGACGAGTTCTGTTGTGTTCCGGCTATATTATCTAGGCACTAAACTTTAACTGTTGCTGCCTTTTATTTGCAAAAGAAATAATATCTATAATAATAATAATAATATCTTGGGACAACTCACACACGGTCATCCGATCCCAAACTAGGCAGAGCCTGTGCTATGGCAACCAGAGAACTGATAAACATACTTATATATTTCTAAATACATACATATTATAGACAAATTACACCCAGACACAGGGCAAATGATCATGCTCATCACACAAAGATTTGTCCTGCGTGGGAATCGAACCCACGACCTCCGGTTTAGCAGTCAGGGTCACTAACCACTCGACCAACAGGCCAGTCAAATAAGAGAGAGAGAGAGGGAATAAAGTGAGCAGTCAAATTAGGATGCACTAAATGTTTTTATCATTATCTTGGTGTCGATTCAGATTGTAGTTTTACATCCTGCTTAAGTTAAACATAATAGATAACTAATGTAAGGCCACGTTTCCAACTGCAAACAGGAGGTCAATTTGCCCTGCTTCCTCTTTCCAACTCAAGTTTTCCTACGTTGTGGCATTGACTGTTTACACAGTGCGAGCTAACATATCAGTCAGCCTGCCGAGTAGCTGCAGTGCGGTAACTCGCATCGTTTGGACGTATCTACAATCAGTTTACTGCCAAGTGAGAGTTGGATAGTAGCTCGCATCAGAGTTACTTCAACATTTTTTTGTTTTCACTCGCCTGCTCACTTGATAGTAACTCGCACATGGCAGCAGTTCAGAAATCACTCGTATCGGTTGGACGCGTTCGGCAGTAGCAGTAGCGCTAGTGACAGTAGTTGCGAGCGGAACCTGTATTTTTTGTGTGATGCGCCTCGCAAGAGACTGGGCAGCTACTATCATCGTGTAGACAGCTAAGGCGAGCCGAGCTACTGGCATACGAGTAGCTGTTTACTAAGTCAGCAGCTCGCACTGTGTAAACGAGGCATCATTTAGACGATATTGCAACTTGAATTTGAACGCTTTTAAAGTACGAGAATCAACCTTTTTGTCTTATCAAAATAAATCACTCAACATTAATTTAAAATTCCCTTTCTAATTTTCAAAAACAAAATATTCTCAACATTTATCAGCTTGCCATTTTCGGATTTCAAATTGAAATAATGAAAGGGACATTGCTACCCCTAACTTCGTACGGCCCATGGGAGTCGATAGGAGATCTCCAAAAGTGACAAATTACTAGGAGCAATGACATAAATAATAGGATTTGTGGCCTGTGACGGGCCATTTTTTTTTTTTTATTTAATTTGGGTTTGCTCTTGACTCTAGTCTAGGTCATAGATGACAGAGACAAAGTCGACGATGGAGCGAGCTTACCCAGAAGAAGCCTGTTCACTCTAATTTTGAAGAGATTAGGGTTGTATGCGTTCGGAAACACAGACGCAGGCA
>NDFZ01005331.1:439192-468455 GCA_002192655.3 Mamestra configurata
TATTTAATATGGGTTTGCTCTTGACTCTAGTCTAGGTCATAGATGACAGAGACAAAGTCGACGATGGAGCGAGCTTACCCAGAAGAAGCCTGTTCACTCTAATTTTGAAGAGATTAGGGTTGTATGCGTTCGGAAACACAGACGCAGGCAGAGAGTTCCACTCCTTTGCTGTGCGCATTATAAAAGACGTTTGGAAACGTTTAGTCCGAATTGGTGGAATAGCAACAAGGTAGGGATGGTAACTTGCAGTGCGTCTAGATGTCTGATGGTAGAAGGGGACCGGTGGGATGAGATCGTGTATTGATTCTGTAGTCTTGTTCACATTTTTGTGTGTAATTGTTGTATAAATAGCTCGTGGCTATATAATAATCTCGCCAAGACTAAGCAACACTTGCCGAGGTCGGTTTGTGGATGGGAGACCAAATTAAACATACCGAAATTCCTCTTTGCCTTGGAAAGCACGTTAATGTTATGGTCCCGGCTGTCATCTATAGATCTTTGATAGTCGTTACGGGCTGTAAAAGCCAAGAAATCAATAAGGTCTTCACATGTGCAGGTGACAGGGCCTGGGGCGCAAGAAAAAATAAAAAAAAATCCTCTGATAAGCCTTCACATGTACATGTTCGTTTATAACAAAACTACAACTACGAACCTAGAAAATTCTGCCTAATTTCCCTTAACATAACGTCTTGTATGTTATTTCCCGCACGATCAATATTGTGGCATCATATCCACCCCAAGGCGCCTATGTTCAACATGCGTTTTCTTATAAAGGTTGATCCACACAGATTCGGGCCGGGCCGTGGTCCGTCAGGTGCTCTAACAAATATCGGTGCGTACATTTTATAATTATGAGCTCGCTCATACACGTCCGTGTGTCCGTGTCTGGGGGGCTACTCTTTAAACCCGAAGTCCGTAGTTTCGGGCTTAGTTGCGGGCGCATTCTACTCCGTATACGTTACGATTAGTTCCGAACCCGAACTAAGAATGAATGACAACACGATTTGAAAGTAACTGTCAAATCGTGTTGTCGTTAATTCTTAGTGGTTAGGTGATACGGACTAGAATATGCCCACTTTTAAGCACGAAACTACGGACTTCGGGCTTAGTGAGTAGCGCCCCTAGGCCGTGCCCGGGCCACGGCCTGGCCACGACCCGATCACGGCCCTGAAATGTGTGGATCAACATTAAGGCGTATTGGCGTATCGTTGCGACTAGCGATGATACGCATATTTGATTAGCTGTGCGTTAACCTATGTTTATTTGTTCTGTCTGAATAGTATCGTGTGTTCTACTTTGCTTATAAGTTATTATGGAGATGCTCGTCATTGAGCACGTGGGGACAGAAGGTCTACTTTGTTAGGAGCGACATGACACCGAGGGTGGTGTTCTGGGCCTGATTAATAGGCTTGAGAAAGTGATGAATGAATTTTGTCCAATACGAATTTTTCGCTATCCCAACTTAACTTATAGTACTTTCACAGTAACATGACGGCCCTTACAGTGTAAGTCAGGCAGTTAGCCTCAAAGTGATGTCAGCATAGGAGACGGGGCCCGCTAGGGCCAGAGCCTGCCAGGGTTGCGGAATTTGTTCGAAAGAGTCACCGCGGCCCTGGAACGCAAAGGGCTTTAGAAGGAACACGGATGGGTTTTAGTCAGTAAGAGTCTGACACGCCCTTCCGCTCCACCCAGAGCGCAAGAAGTCATCTGATGATTTCCCATCCTTAAAAAAAAGGTAATAAGGTGGTCCTACGGCATTTAAATTAACAGTGACAACAATAATGAAGTATGTATCGTCGTCTATCAATACTCGAGTTAAATAAAGGAGTGTTCTGAGTACATATTTAGCTACAGATAATATTAATTTTAGTCTTTGATTAATAAAGCGTTAGTTTGCTTAGCTGAGTAAATAGGTGTAGAAGGTTATTACAATGTCTTTGTTGTAAATCTAGAATTCTAGAAATTTCGTAGGTACAAAGAATTAAGAATATATATTGCCATACAACGTGGCAATGCTGCCAGCCTTTTGGGTACCTACTTTACCAGTGGCCAGCGATGCGGACGAATTTTTCGACGCCATATTTTAGACTATTTTTAGTTAATTTTTTATTTTTTTTATTTTTCTGTATATATAGTAAATAGTTGCACATTATGTATTTGATAAAATTATTACAAATGAACGTTAGAATATATATTTAGAAGTTGCGCATTTCATATTAGCCAGAAAACCTGTCAAACTTTGGAAATGAAGTGGAGTTTTTAGGCGTTCTAAACTACAAATACTCCAATAGGAACCGGCCAATAGTTATCTGTTTGCTGATAATGGTTATTACCCTTTCTACAATTTCTGACTTTTTAGCGTTTCATAGAGTAAAATGCTGAATGTCTCGTGTTAACACAACGCCGAGGTGCCTACCTCGCACCTAACTATGATTAAAAAAAAAGTGGATATTTTTGCCCTTAACATTTTTCACTCAAAACTATTCTACCGCTTTGATGGAAGCTTTGTAAATATTTCAGAGGTGTGTGCCGCCAAGCCTAAAATTCGAACCAAACAACCTTTTCGACCAGATTGAAAAAACACAAAAATGTCGATCGTCGGTGAAATACTGAAGTTCAAAAGGATTTTCCGTAAAACATAACACCCCATTTGCTATACCGCAGTTGGGTTTAAACCCTGGTTCATTTTCGTTTTTAAGCTTTGGCATTAATTGGGGTGTTTGTAGCATGCATGTGATAAATAATTGCTAAGTATTTTCACGATTCCATCTAGCTACGGTGAACCTACTTATGGTAAAAGAAATATCTTTGGAAAGCCTTTAAGGCCCTAGGCAAAATTATAACGATTAAAGTAAAAAATAATAATTGTAATTGGCCACTTGACATTTCGCTAGCACCTGTTAATTCCATACCTATTTTTTGACAGGTCCATAATGTATGGAATTCACAAGTGCCAGCGAAATATCTCTTGATCAATTCCAAATATTTTTAAATCGTAATAGCTGAATAGAATGTCACATTTAATAAGCGCTCTTAAATAGTTTATGCAGTGGGTAAGCATAGTTATCTATGTACCTTCTCTGTAACATAAAATATGGTTAATGAGAGAAGCCGTCTGGTATTACCATCGTGACTCAGAATTACAAAGAGGGGTGCATGAATAGAACGTTGAGTACTCGGGTGTGTCTGGCGCACCTGAGCCACTAAACAGGACTGCCGAGTGCCGACTAACTAAACTAGCTTGAGATAAAACAAGGAGCTAGAGCTAGGATGTACTGATGTAAGAAAACAATTGAAAAAGAACAAACATTTATTTGACGACAGTCCGTCAGATACAAACTCATAAAATAAAAGTGACAATCATTAAAAAAACAGTGCGCCAGCAATGTTGCCAGAGTGAAAGAGTAAGCGGTTTCAAATTAATATACTTAAAACTTAAAAAGTACTTTCAATTAAATAAATAAATGACCAGTTCTTTTTCATTTATTTTCTAAATTAGCGACTTTTTGCTTATAGTTTAAGAGCACGTTGTTGTACAGCCACTTATTCAGTTTATTTTTGAAAGAACGTACCGTCCAGCAGGGGACGTCCTGGCAGGGTTGCGGAATTTGTTCAAAAGAGTCACCGCGGCCCTGGAACGCAAAGGGCTTTAGAAGGAACACGGATGGGTTTTAGTCTGTAAGAGTCTGACACGCCCTTCCGCTCCACCCAGAGCGGAAGAAGCCATTTGATGATTTCCCATCCTTAAAAAAAAAAGCGGTGGACGTCCTTCAGTTAAAATGATCTTTTAAAAATAACCTAAGACAGAAGCTTAAGAGACAAAATGCAAAGCAGGTAGTCCGTGTGAATTCACATATTAATAAAAAGTAAAGGAAAAAATGGAGTGAGTTATTTATGTCTTTGTCTGTAGAAGACACAAAATTAACTTTTACCGCTTATTATTCTTTTTGTCCATATTTTAAACACACTACCCGGTATGTCTCCATAAGCCAGCGATGTCGGACAATCCCAAACTGATTTGTATTCACCCTCATATGCATATCTCTGTTTTTCCCTTTTCTATCTTTATTTATGAACGTTCCCGCCCTTATCGCGGATTGTGTTGTTATTTCTGAAGTGGGTAGTAAAAATATTATGTTTTAATCGTGGCTGGTAGTTGTAGTATACTTATGTACGTACCTACATCGAATTGTGGGGTTTTTGGTAACACACAATATACACACATTTTATGTAGATAGCATCGTGAGGTTTGTTTTGAGTATGCATGTGGATGGCTTAATAAACAAGTGCGATTCGGATTCTCACACAAAGGGTTGCGTACCATAAACCGAAAAAAAAAACACGATTCTTGTATGAGAGCCCCCTTTAATTTAATTTCTTATTATTTGCTGTTATAGCGGCAATAGAAATACATAAATACATACATTATACTCTGTAAAAATGTCAAATGTCTACCTCATACGGTTGTTGAGATATAGCCCGCTGATAGACAGACGGACAGTGGTAGCTTAGTAATAGGGATCAGTTGATTACCCATCGAATACGGAACCCTAAAATGACCCGATTCAGGGACTGTGTTGAAGACGATGAGTCTAGAATTGGACTGACTACTGAGATGACGATTTAATAGAGAAGTATCCAAGAAGATGATAATTATGCTGCACGATCCTCAAATAAATATTATTGAAAATATGAGTTAACAGAAATTTAAATGAGGAGCTCTTATGTGACAGGCTTAAGCTTAGGTAGCTAAATTAAGACCACGCCAATTTTATATAAAAAATAATACTGGCCTAGCCTGGCAAAGGGTTTCGACCGTATCATACTTTTAACCGACTTCAAAAAACGGAGGAGGTTATATGTTCTACTGTGTATTTTTTTATGAATGTTCACCGATTTCTCCCCCATTTGTGGACCAATTCTCAACATTATTTTTTTATTTGTTTAATATATTATTTCAAAACCATACCCAACCAATGCTACGTACTGCTGAATGACTGAAATAAAACTTTGACGATTACGGTAGGTTTATATGTCGCAACATATAAACCTACCGTAGCTCTTGAATATCAGTTTTGATAACGACATCGAATTCTATCACATTATATCACATCACATCACACTAATATTATAAAGGCGAAAGTTTGTGAGTGTGTGTGTATGTTTGTTACTTCTTCACGCGCAAACGGCTGGACCGATTTAGATGAAATTTAGTATAGAGATTGTTTGAGTCCCGAGAAAGGACATAGGATAGTTTTTATCCCGGGAGTATGTTCCCTTGGGATAATTTACGATATTCACGCGGGCGGCAGCTAGTACCTAGATTTTTAATTAAATAAAATTTCAATTTTCGTAGAACCAAGAATCAAAAAAGTTCATTATATTTTAAAACGAATTCCCGCTAAAGTAAACCTAACGAATAATATTTAAGAGAACATAAAAATGTTTTGATCAAACGAAACAAATACGTTATTATAATAATAAACTCGCTGCTGAAATATGTGGAATAGGGACGTTGCCTGGGTTAAAAAGAATATGATTCTATTTAGTCCGTCAGTTCAAAAAACTGTTTTAATATTTACTTAAATAAAAACTCCTAACTAAATTAACCCTAAAATATGGCGTCAAAAAATTCATCCGCATCGCTGTCGACTGGAAGTGTACCCAAAAGACTGGCGGCATTGCCACGTTGTATGGCAATACTTATTCTTTGACCAAGGTACAAGCCAGCTCTTGGGTCACGCGAAGTGTCAACTAAGCGTCTTGAGAGATCCGTCAGTTAGATTATCGAAGAATATTGGATACGTATTTTTTATTTTATCAAATCAATAAAAAAATACGAAGATGAAGCGCATCAAAGATAAGGAGTGGGGGATTATAACGTCACTTTCCAGTGAAAAGTGTACTGGTAAGTGACGTCACACGAGTTTTCAACGCATTGTATCGTCTTAATTTTTTTGTTTACGTGACAAAAGAAAAAATACTTGTCCAATAAGATTTGACGACACGGTTGGTGCAGTGGTTGAGCGGTTGACTGCTGCGCTGCGTATCGCGTGTTCGATTCCCGCACGGAACAAATATTTGTATGGCCTACAGATAGTTGTTCCGGGTCTGGCTGTTTGTGTATGTGAGTTTGTATGTTTGCAAACGCACCCACGATACAGGAGAAATTCCTAGTGTGGGGCAACGTTTTTTAAAGAGAAGAAAAAAAAAATTGGAAATCTATCTGACGGACTAATTAGATTATTTTAGTCTAAGAGCATTTTTGGTAGCTATTGATTGGTATAATATAATTGTACTAGCCTATTTCACGGATTCGCTCTTTTCGCGGGTTTTTCCAGAAAAGCCATAAGTTTTTTACGAATAAAATGTAAGTCGCCTTTGTCATACGATAGTGTGGTTCACAAGCAGATAAAGAATGCTCGTATTATGATTGGGTAGGTTACTTGTAGAGATTATATCTTTATAATAGGTACTAGCTTTTGGTCTTCACTTCGTACGCGCATATCTATCCCGTTTTTTTCCATTCCCGTATAGCCCGAATGTGACGATCATATACAAAAATAAGCTTCCGAATCCGACGAGATTAGCGCGTTCAAACAAACAAACTCTACTAAAAAAATAATACTAGGTTTGATAAGTGTATAAAAGAGAGACGTTCATGCGCACTAAATTTCAACTAAATCGGTTCAGTAGATTCGGAGTAAATCGGCTGTGACAGACCGACAGCCAGCCACACAAATGATCCTATAAATTTCCTTTTTTGAAACGGACGTTCAGAAACCAAAAAAAAATGTTTGTTTGTAAAGTCGGTTTACGGACGATAGTTTAACGTGACAACGTCATAACAAAACATTGATGAAATGATCGTAACGTTACAATGATCGTAACGTTACAATGGGCGTAACGTTGCAATGAGTCATCGTTTTTCGTGCGTGCATCAATTTATTAGACGTTGTCACGTCAAAATTGTGTTAAAAAAATATTTATTTTATTTTTTATTTATTATTATAAAAATTATGAAGGATAATGACGAAAGCAAAGGCTCAATTTGTGTCAAACAGGAAATAGAACTTTAATTAATCTAAACAGCAAATAATGTAACGTTACCCTTTCACGAAATTACCAAATTAATTAAACAATATATTCTTCCAAACTAAAGCGTGGATGTTAATAAAAGCTGCCACTACAAAAGAGGTACAGAAATGCCAGTTATTTTTTTTCTTTTTTTAAAACGTTGCCCCACACTAGTAATTTCTTCTGTATCGTGGGTGCGTTTACAAACATAAAAACTCACACACACAAACAGCCAGACCCGGAACAACTATCTGTAGGCCATACAAATATTTGTTCCGTGCGGGGATCGAACCCGCGACACGCAGCGCAGCAGTCATTCGCTCAACCACTGCGCCAACCGTGTCGTAGTTAGCATCAATATGCTTACTTATGCGTTGATTTCATACAACTTGCTTGGGTTAACGCCTTCTGGTCAATAAATAACTTAATTGAATGAAAAAAAAAAAACAAACAAGTTAACAATAATTGCAACAGAGTAATTAAGGTGAAACCGCCAGGATAGACCGCGAAATTCAAATTTTCTTACGTTTTTTGCATTTTGCAGGTCGGTGTCAGGTTGTATGTTGATAAAATACGATTGGCGCCCATAACAAATATGGCTTTACTGAGTTATAATAATTAAAATCATCAATGCAGGTTGTATCATTCATGTGACTCGATTGAATGACGTTTTTATGAAATAACCATTCATTCGAGTGATATGAACTTAGAGGGTTGTATTGATGATTTTAATGATTATAATTCTGTAAATAAATACGTGTTACGGTCGCGAATCATATTTTGTTCAACATACTTGAACAAAATATCAAGCAAGTCATGACTTGCAAATTGCAAAAAACATAAGAAAATATGAATTTCGCGGTTTACCCTGTCGCTTCCATGTTAAAGGGCTGGCCTTTTCCATGGAAAACGCAATAACAATTTTGCCGCGCATTAAATTAAGGCACTGATTTAAAGAGGCAGTTGTAAATAGCAGTTTTGGTAAGTTAAAAATTATAAATGGCACGTTTAAAAACTAGTTCAGCAGTTTAAACTAAGCAGTAAAGTAAACAAAAATGAGTAACAAAAAATAATGAAATGGATCAGTAAATACCACGGAGGAAACTCGGTATGTTGAGATGGTCAACCATCCACACACCTACCTCGGCAAGCGTTGCTTAACCTTGAATATCGATTCGTGTGGCTTTTATTATGTTATTATTAATTATCTCGCAGGAGCTTTATCAAGCGATAGTAGAATAGTGTTTTTGGGTTTCAATCTAAAAAAAAATTGTAGCAGCCCGGAGGCTGGATCCGGTGGTCGCCCCCTATTAAGGATTGGAAATCATCAAATGACTTCTTCCGCTCTGGTTGGAGTGGAAGGGCGTGTCAGACTCCTACTGACTAATATAAAACCCATCCGTATTCCTTCTAAAGCCCTTTGCGTTCCAAGGCCGCGGCGACTCTTTCGAACAAATTCCGCAGCCCTGGCAGGCTCTGGCCCTAGCGCGCCCCGTGTCCTATCCTGACATCTCTTTGAGGCACGCGTGGAACACAACGCGCCATCGACCCGGGCCTGGTGGTGACCGGACAGCGAGCCACCCAACGCTCGCTGTCCGCAGGCCCGCGCCGGTGCCGGTGGTCGCCCCTGACCACTTGAAGATAACCGGTGAAATAATTCCTCTACCTTACTGTCCGGGAAAAACAGGCGTGATGTGCTATGTTGACAGTCAACCTTCTGTCTTAAATTCATTATGTCACATAAATGATAAAACGTAGTTAATTATAACATAGTGTATTGACAATGGCGTCGCTTTGTCGGCCATTTTGTCATTTTTCGGTGTCAGTGGCTTAACTTTTGTGCCAGGCAACAAAAGCTTTTCATTCATATCCTGTGTTTTTGTGTTCCAGGAAGTCTTTCAGACGTTTCAGTGAAAATAACGTTGTTTGACATGATTTTTTGGTATATTTTTATTTAAGTAGCCTTACCTTAACAAAGTCCTTGCTCGCCATTTTTCTTTGTGCGCATGGGAGGTCTTTATAGCTTGGTTTTTAATGTGTTTCAATTAGTTACTTATTACTACTTAGATACGCTGTTTTTAGAGTTCCGTTCACGAAGGGTAACCAATGGAACCCTATTACTAAGCCTCCACGGTCCGTCCGTCCGTCTGTCTGTCAGCGGCCTGTATCTCAAGAATCGTAATAGGTAGACCGTTGTAATTTTCAGTGTTTATTTCTATTGTCGCTATAGCAAATAATAACAATTAAATTAAAAATTAAGGCTCCCATACAAGGATCGTGTATTTTTCGGTTTATGGCACGAAACCCTTTGTGTGAGAGTCCGACTCGCACTTGACCGGTTTTAATATTCGTTGTTTTCCATAGAAACAATGGTATTACCTTCTTAAATTATATTCGAACTGCAAAAGCAAAATCTAACGAAATTACCCTCTAATCTTACCAAGTATTCCGACTTAATTTAATAAAAAAAAAATCGGAAGAGACAACAATTTTACTTAAAAAAATAAAAAATCTTTATTAATACATTTCTGGGCTCCATTTTAATCCTCACACTTCCTGGCTATCCCTTCTAATTAATTTTTGTCCAGATATTTTCTCGAATTCTCACCAACCTTTTTTATTTGGGCTCTTCCGAATTATTATTTGTAAGATTTTTCACTAAAATGGTAGGAGAGTGTTAAGTTATAAGGCAATTTGTTCCTGTTATCTTCCGGGAGTTGTTAATTATTAAAAACATTAAATTTGGTCGGTAGGTACTGTTCGTATCCGCTCTTGTTCATTCACTTTCACTGTTGATATACTACGAGGAAATCTGCCGGTCGATTCTGTAAACATGTCGAAGTGAAGGCTTGGGTGAAGTGATCACGAGGTGAGCTGAGAGTGTTAAGTTATAAGGCAATTTGTTCCTGTTATCTTCCGGGAGTTGTTAATTATTAAAAACATTAAATTTGGTCGGTAGGTACTGTTCGTATCCGCTCTTGTTCATTCACTTTCACTGTTGATATACTACGAGGAAATCTGCCGGTCGATTCTGTAAACATGTCGAAGTGAAGGCTTGGGTGAAGTGATCACGAGGTGAGCTGAGAGTGTTAAGTTATAAGGCAATTTGTTCCTGTTATCTTCCGGGAGTTGTTAATTATTAAAAACATTAAATTTGGTCGGTAGGTACTGTTCGTATCCGCTCTTGTTCATTCACTTTCACTGTTGATATACTACGAGGAAATCTGCCGGTCGATTCTGTAAACATGTCGAAGTGAAGGCTTGGGTGAAGTGATCACGAGGTGAGCTGTCAATTCATGTAATCAAGATGGAATGACTGCTCTATTCGTGATCACTTTACTCAAGCCTTCACTTCGACATTTTTATAGAATCGACCGGCAGGTCTTTTTAGGATTCCGTACCCAAAGGGTAAAACGGGACCCTATTACCAAGACTCCGTTGTCCGTCTGTCACCAGGCTGTATCTCATGAACCGTGATAGTTAGACATTATAAATTTTCACAGAGTGTATTTCTATTGCCGCTATTACAACAAATAATAAAAATTAAATTAAACTAAAGGGGGCTCCCATACAAGGAGCGTATTTTTTTCGGTCGATGGTATGGAACCCGCCTTGTGCGAGTCCAACTCGCACTTGGCTGGTTTTTTTTTTATTGTTAAAACTTCATAATAAGTAGAGTGAAACGAATCGACTTGCGAAATTTAACCAACGTTATGGGAATTCTATATGGGATGAAAATGCGATGAATATAATAATAATATAATATAATATAATATCTTGGGACAACTCACACACGGTCATCCGATCCCAAACTAGGCAGAGCCTGTGCTATGGCAACCAGACAACTGATAAACATACTTATATATTTCTAAATACATACATATTATAGACAAATTACACCCAGACACAGAACAAATGATCATGCTCATCACACAAAGATTTGTCCTGGGTGGGAATCGAACCCACGACCTCCGGTTTAGCAGTCAGGGTCACTAACCACTCGACCAACAGGCCAGTCAAATTAATGTACTGCTATTGTTGTTATAGCTGCAATAGAAATACACACTCTGTGAAAATTTCAACTTTCTATCTATTACGGGTCCTTAGATACAGCCCGCTGATGGACGGACGGACGGACAGCGGAGGCTTAGTAAACTGTCTACCTATTACGGGTCTTGAGATACAGCCCGTTGACAGACGGACGTACGGACAGCGGAGGCTTAGTAAACTGTGTACCTATTACGGGTCTTGAGATACAGCCCGCTGACAGACAGACGGACGTACGGACAGCGGAGGCTTAGTAATAGGATTCCGATGTCCTTCGGGTACGGAACCCTAAAAAGCAACAAAATAGAAAGAAAGACAGAAAGAATAATATTTAATTAGCACTTACATGAAACACGCGCGGTACATAGAAATAAAAATTAAAAATATAAATATAGGTATGCTAAGAACTAAGTGTGTCTCACGGCTGAAAATAACAAACTCACTTAGCTATTTATTTATTGCACACTGTGTGAAACAGCATCTGATACAAGACCAACAGATTTATTCATTATTCCTCCAGCCTCAACTCCACGAACTACTGCCAAAGTAAATGTTCCTCACAACAGTTAACGCCGATGCGGTTTTAAAAGAACAACAGACGTTAAATGTTAATCCTTACGGGGAAGTTTAACTACTGGAGAAATGTTATGATTTAGACTAAACTTTGACTCATCATCTGCCTAGCCTTTTCCCAATTATATTGGTGTCGGCTTCCAGTCAAACCGGATTCAGCTGAATACCAGTATTTTACGTGAAGCGGCTGCCGACCAGACCCAACCCATTAACTGGGTAACACGGTACTCCTTGGTAAGACTGGTGTCAGATTTTTTGGTTTCTGACCATCCGTAACGACTGCCGAAGATCAACAAATGACAGCCGGAACTAACGGCTTGACGTGCTTTCCGAGGCACGGAGGAGTCTTGGTATGTTAAGATGGTCACCCATCTAGAGACCAACCTCGGCAAGCGTTGCTTTACCTTAAAGATCGACCCTTGCGGCTGTTATTATTTAGCCACGAGCTCCTTTTGACTAACACTATTTGAAGTTTCGTTATCTGGCATCTGCCTAGCTTGCCTGCTAGTTTTTCGCGATTTCGGGGCTGGTCCTAAAGTAAAAATTGTTCATAATGATGAGTACAATGACCCCGTAAGAGGTATTGCGTTTATTCTCTTTCACGTTGTACAATATGCCCTAAACGACGTGACATTATTAGAGATAACAATTTTCAAAATATATTGAAATATCACGCAAACTCAGTTGATTGAAAAAAGTATCAAGCTTGCTTACAGCTGTAGATACTTAGTTTTTGTACCTTTATGGATGGGAAATCGTCAAATGACCGCCCCGGGGGGGGGATGTATCAGACTCTTACTGACTAATACCAACCCGTGTTCCTCCAAATGCCCTGTGCGTTCCAGGGCCGCGGCAACTCGTTCGAACGATTTCGCAATCGTGATAGTAATCATAGGTAGGTCCTTAGTATTGATAGTTATGCGAATATCCGACCACCAACTAAACCGTTTGACTATGTATGTTTACAAAGCGAAAAACCGCGGAATTTCACATAAATAAGCCGAGTGTGCCGATACGTGAGCCGTGATGAATACGTGCTGGACGAAAAAATTGGGAGTTTGGGAGGCTGCGGTTCAAAGTACGAGAAATAGCGGTTAATATTTTTCATTATATTATATTTTATTCATCTAATTACTTGACCCGCTCTGGACGGAGCTGGAGGGAGTGTCAGGCTCTTACTGACTAAAACCCACCCTTGTTCCTTAAAAAGCACTTTGCGTTACAAGGCCGCGGTGACTCTTTCGAACAAATTCCGCAACCCTGGCAGGCTCTGGCCCTAACAGGCCCCGTCTTCTATGCTGTCACCTCTAGGAAGCGCGCGTGGAACACAACGCGCTATCGACCCGGGCCTGGTGGTGATCGGACGCTCCCAACGCTCGCTGTCCGCAGGCCCGTGCCTACGGTGGCCGGGGATCGCCCTGCGACTCCCGACGCCCGGGGCGTCTTCTTCTTTTGCGGCGGTTGGAAAAAAAGGGTTAACAAACAAATGTTTCTTACTTTTTTTAAAGTAGCGTGACTAGACACCGAAGTTAAATACAATTTTTGACCGGCGGCTTCGCCCGCTTTAATATAAATTTACGCAAAAGAAAAGTAGCCTGTAATCTTCTCCAGGGTCCCATCTCTCTATGTACTAAAATGCATCAAAATTGGTTCGGCGATTATGGTCTGACAGCTTAACAAACAAACAATTCGTACGACTTCGTTTGACTTTTGGCGTCACGGTTGGAGCAGTTTGTTTAGCGATTGACTGCTGCGCTTTCGCGCGGGTTCGATTCCCGCACGGAACAAATATTTGTATGGCCTACAGATAGTTCCTCCGGGTCTGGCTATTTGTGTATGTGAATTTAAATGTTTGTAAACGCACCCACGATATAGGAGAAATTACTTTTGTGGGGCAACGTTTAAGAAAAAAAGAAAACAAATTCACTTACGCATTTATAAAATTTGTTAAGATAAGGCACTGATCAGGTGACATGTCATGTTCAAACCACACATTTAGGACTTGCCGGCGAACGTTATCCCAATGTCACTTTGTCTACGCCCTCGAGTGTACCTACTCGTATAATGGAGCTCAAACCTCGCGAACTCTTATCACTTACGGCAAACCACAATGCGTGAACGATGGCGTTATGATATGAACGTAAACAGCGTCAGATTGTGGCACGTTACACGTCATATAAAGGACGCCGGATGTCGCATACCGACGCATTTACATGTAATTGGTTTAGATTCGTCAGTAGCACGGGAAACCCTTTATTGATACGTCTAGTTATATATTTGTTCTATTTTTGGTAATAAAATTTCCATAAGTCGTTGGGTCGAATCGAGGAGCTCGTGGCTACATAATAACAGCCGCGCGGATCGGTCTTCAAAGTAAAGCAACGCTTAACGAAATACATCAGATCGTAATTCGTCGATCGTCTGTGGATGGGTGACCATCTTAACATACCGAGACTCGTCCGTGGCTGTCATTTGTAGATCTTTGGCAGTCGTTACGGATAGTCAGAAGCCAGATAATCTGACACCAGTCTTGCCAAGGAGTACCGTGTTACCCAGTTAATGGGTTGAGGAGGTCTCGTAGGCAGCTGCTCCACGTAAAATACTGTTATTCAGCTGAATCCGGTTTGACTCGAAGCCGACCCCAATATAATGGAGAAAAGGCTAGGCAGATGATGATGAGACGACACAAGATCAAAAATGTAACATTAACGATCATAGCACCACTTAACGACTAACTCATCCCAACAAACACAACACGCATCTAATTATAAAAACAGAAGCTAATCCTTAATTAAAACTCTTCATAAAGAGCTCTCGAATTAATATTAAAACAAAGACACTTCCTCATATACAGGCTGCTCCTTAAACTCGTAAAAAACAATCTACCAAGTTACAGGAAGCAGAAACAATAAAACACTTTTAAAAAGTTCTACACAGATGTATAAAGAAAAGAAACGGTTGACGTAATGGCTTTATATTTGTGAATATCCGGTTTTCAAGGTTCTTTGGATACAAAGGTCTATAAAAGGGTTAATTGTCAAAATTGATCTTAGAATAGAATCCTAGCTTCTGTCAGCGGCTTCAATTTCGAAAATTATCCCATGGGAATATATTGCCGGGAAAATAAAGTATCAAGATTTACTTTCAAATTTATAATATTGGTATGGATGAGTACTGGTAATAGGACAGTTTTTTTAAATAAAATATTGATAAAATCCAATTGATAACTTGTTTATTTCAAATCAGATGTGCAAATAAATAGGCCTAAAATAAAATGCCTCTCATTCATTCCGCCTTCGTAGTGTTTTAACGTTAGTTTAGTATTAATAAGTAAGTAAATTAGATTTTTTAGGATAAGAGACCATTCAAAAAACACCTTTCTTTCCTTCATCAATTAAACTGACCCAAATTTCTTGGAAAAAGATCTTTACAGATTGGCAATAAACCACTAAGTTCGAAGTAAAGACTCTAAAAAGTTCTTTACAACAAAAGTACTTTTCGTTCTCTCATCACGTTTCACAAGAAGGAAAATCAATAAAAAGCTTTAAAACTTCAACACACAGATGTACAGCTGATAGATACGACATTATTGTGACGTCAATAAAGCTGAAGAAATAAGATTGATGTCGTAATTTGAAAAGTTGTTATTGAATTTACAACTTTATTATGTGGGAGATGAAGTGGAATTTTCTGATTTACACGTATTGATGAGTTGTTGAACGTATTGGAGTTTATTTTTGCTCCTTATTTGCTCTTAATGACAACGATAAATAAATGGTAATAAAATCAAAAACTTAAGTCAAAAAACTACTTCAAACTACTCCGGTGTAATGAGTCACGAACTTCTTTTTAAACTTGCGCATAGTAGTTCGCGATCGGGAGCGTTCACTTTAGTTCGCAGCTCGAACTAGTTCGCTCTTTTAGTCCACCAGCTCCCAACTGCTGCAATTGATCTAGTGAGCTGAGAGAAAGGCAGATCGTTCGCGCTCTTTGCAGTTTGCTGCTGCGCGCGTTTGTTGTTTGTAAAATAGCTATTTGGCCGTTATTTTTTACATTGCATACGTTGTACTCTTATTATTTTTATTGATATTTTATAAGTTCTTTAAAAAGTTATAAAATATGCTAAATGACGTGTTTATTCAAAATTTGTAAATAGTAGCTTGTATACTGCATAGCATTGAAATATATGAAGCACATTAGTGAGTAAGTGAGCGGCGACGCAACTAGGTAGGGCAGCTCCGCACTCCCGCTCACTCTCGCTGAGTATAGCGAGAGTGAGCGGGAGCGCGGAGCTTGTTAGTTCCTTCAAAATTACCGACCTAATAGTAATTAGGTCGATAATTTTGAGGGAACTAACAAACTAAAGAGCGGCGGATCTAAGACCTATTTCACGTAGTTCATCTGTAAGAGCGCTCTTACGAACTAGTTCGTTCGCGAACTAAACTAGACTACTTCATTTTGTTTGCCATGTTTTTACCGTAGAACTGCTTCGTAAACCGATTCTGATCAAAATATAGTTTCCGGGAAAATATCAAGATTGTAAATCACAAAAACCTTTTCTGACATTTCAAGTCACAAACACAGCTTGTTCGTAAATAAATTGTCCCGTTGATCCCCCCTCTCTAGATCAAGATAAGAATAGGGGATCATAGCGTTATCATAATTATGTAATTACGATCATAAATGCATCACAGATTGAAGGGAACCGACCCCTCCCTTCAATCTCAAATTAACTGATAACTTTGGGGTCCGAAACTTAAATGGACGCTCGGAACACCCTGGGTACCCGCCTCGTTACCACCTTCATGACTGACTAAAGGTTTTTCACCTTTGTATAAGTGTGCTAAACACGGATCACAAAATCACTTCGGCAGCGACTAGACAGTACAGTCTTTATTCCTAGCCTTTCCACGCAATCCTATCCTACTATCCTTCCTACTATATACATATATTATAAACGCAAAAGTTTGTATGGATGTATGTTTGTTACTGTTTCACGCAAAAGCTACCAAATGGATTTTGATGAAATTTGGCACAGAGGTAGATTATAGTTTGGAATAAAACATAGGGTACTTTTCATCCCGGGAGTATGTTCCCTTGGGATAATTTTCTACATTAACGCGGGCGGTAGCTAGTCACCAATAATATTCGTGCCCGCGTAATGTGTTGTGCAAGTTTCGGCTATTATACCCTTATATAATAGGTCAGATATGACACGGACCTACCACTTCTATGAGCGAACGGTGACACTCACTGTTACATGGCATCAAAAATATTCAACAAAATACCTATTGACATTCTGAGCACTAGGGAACTTCCAGTATTTAAAAATAAACTTCGTAACTTTTTAATTGATAAAGCATACTACACGATCCAAGATTTCTTGAATTATTGATTGTATTTTTGACCATGTATTAATTTGACTGTATATGATATTTTGACATTTATAATAACAAAATTTGACATGTAAAACAATTTCAAATGTAATTCCACTAGGTACATAATTATTGTATGCCTATTAGGCAGGACATATTGGAACTCAAATTTATTCTTAAGACCTGTAATTACTAACATATGCCCACAATAAAATATTTTGAATTTGAATTTGAATTTGACATTTTGAACATGCTTTCAAAAATTGTTGCAGTGTTTAGCGGAAACCGACATTTTCATGATATTTTCATGAGACCGAAGAAAAGATTTTACTGGCCTTTGCTAAATTATTTTCAACCAAAAAAAACACATGGCTATTATAATCTAATCATACAGTTATAAAATGCCTAAACTCTTTCTATATTTAGAGCGTCATTAAAAACAGAAGCACTTCCAGTATCGTAGGTCAATGTTTGTTTTTTGTACATCAGCCTGTAGGTATAGCCTGTAGGCCTTGTATCGTAGTTGGCTTTGAAATTGTAGCACAGTTGCACTGTACGCGTTATCTATTTTTTACAAATGTTTTACTAATAGGTTGTTTTATAAATAGATTACTTTGGCTTGGTTCTTATTGTCTTACTCGTCTTAATTTGTCGTAACTTCGAAATTTAGAGAATCGTAGTTTTTGCAATTAAATGAATTTTATCGATAGAATTCTGAGTTTGAGGTTACCGTATCGAGTTAAACGAGTAACTAGCCTATATATAGACATTTAGTAGAAGTCTAGAAGTTCAAGGCTAAGTGATATTCTATTAACAGACAAAGTCTAAAATATTTGTAACTAACCTCGTGACATTTCAGTATGTCGATCCCAACGATTTAGGACTTTTTAACAATCGTTGTCAAACGATGACACATTGTACCAAGCTCTCTGAATCGATATCAATTGGCCATTAGGGCTACATGTATCGCCATGATAGGAGCTCGTCACGCGTTCAAATTAAACTGTTCGTCATCTAGGATATTGGGCAAGTTTCATAATTCAGGAGTTCAACGTAACTTCACAGGTATATTCCACAATGCTAAATATTTATTTATCAATATCATTGTAAATGTCACCGAAAAATGGCAAACTCCGTAAGATTATAAAATAACTTGAGAGATTGTAAACTCTCGGTAAATTGTCAACTAAACATTCGGAAAACTTTTTTACGCCTCAAAATTTGAAAGTCTATAATCTCTCGAAGTCATTCCGAGAAATTGTGGACTACAAATAAAATTAATTAAGTAAAAAATAAAGCACATAAATAAAATTCTTTCGTTACTGAGTGACTGACAGACAATGCGTAGCCAAAGCTACTGACCGTAGAAAGCTTATATTTTGAAGGAACCGAGGCTCGGGAGGAGTTGCGGTGTATAATGGCTGGTCACCCATCCATAGACTGACCTCGGCAAGAGTTGCTTAACCCTGAAGATCGAACGGTGCTGTTCTAATAACTTAGTCCTAGATATGGTAACGTAATAATTTATTTGATTTGATTTTTATGTTGATGGTTTACAAATAAATACATATTTACTCAGATTTCGCCAGTTATGTACAGTCAACAAAGCTATTTGGTATTATTTTTTTTTAAGGATGGGAATACATCAAATGACTTGTTCCGCTCTGGGTGGGGCAGAAGGGCGTGTCAGACTGTTACTGACTAAAACCCATCCGTGTTCCTTCTAAAGCCCTTTGCGTTCCAGGGCCGCGGTGACTCTTTCGAACGAATTCTGCAAAAGCTATTTGGTATACAGGCAAAAATATTAATGTTTCCACTGCACTGCCACTATTTATTTCTAATGTGTGCATTGTCAATTTTAAGCTTATGACATACTTATGAGTGTGGTGTACAATTGTCTACTCAGCCCACTCACAACATTGTTTAAAAGTGGTTGCAAGTTTGCTACCTGCATATCAAATAGCTTTGTTGACTGTACTTATGTATTACTGAAGTTAGCACCAAGTCTGCGAACTCTCCCTTACTAGTACCAGAGGACGAACGTCTTGCAAAATTACAAGTTCTAGAGGTACACATAATTAAAGATGGCGGATAACTGCGATTATATACCAGTGCTATTGAGTCGTTATCAACAAATTTTTTAAAGGTATTGTTCCAGTGTGTTTATGACGTATTAAAAACTATGAAAATATCGATACCATACAACACTTATCCCTGTTTTGTCCTCCTTGATGTGGTAACTTATTAATTACATTTTTTGTGGAGATTGTGTGGTGTACAATAATTGTCTACTCGGCACAATCACAACATTGTTTAAAAGTAGTTGCAAGTTAGCTGCCTGCATACCAAATAACTTTGTTGACTGTACATATGTTTGGGTGTCACGTAAAGTGAGAGAGGATTTTTATTATGTAGCATTATGACTTAGATATAATATTATTTTGCTGTTACATAGAAGCTTTTTATGGTCTACGGGAGTCATAAAAATAGATTACCGTGTATACTTTTACATTTCGCGGTGGACTTTTATTAGGTTTTATGAAGATAATGTTTATATTACAATGTTTTTAAAACTTATATTGAGTGACAGCTGAAATAGACAAAAACCGGCCAAGTCTGACTTTGGCTCGCGCATGTAGGGTTCCATACAATGAACAAAAAAAAACACGTTTCTTGTATGGGCTCCCTCAATTTTTAAGTTAATTTTATCTATAATTCTATATGAATTTTTTGACGCCATATTTTAGGGTTAGTTTAGTTAGGAGTTTTAAATTTTTATTTCTAGTGTATATTGTGATTATAATATAAATTAAGGTAAATTATATTTTAATTCTATACTAATATTATAAAGAGGAAAGATTTGTATTTTTGTATGTAACGAATAAACTTAAAAACTACTGGACCGATTTGAAAAATTCTTTCAGCAATGGATAGCTACATTATCAGTGAGTAACATAGGCTATATTTTATCGCCGTACTCCCACGGGAACGGGAAATACGCGGGTGAAACCGCGTGACGTCTGCTAGTTTTATATACTCTGTTTATAATACCAAAAAACTGAAACACAAAACATTTATTTCAATGAAACCATTTACAGGCACTTTTTAATTGTCAAGGTTGGTCAGTCAAAAATATGAAGCTATTTGCACGTTCCAAAGTGTAGATCTCGATGGAAAAGGACTCCACGGACACTCTTAATAGAAATACACACTGTGAATATTTCAACGGTCTGTATATTACAGTTCAAGAGTACAGCCATGACAGACAGACTGTCGGACAGCGGAGGCAGAAGCATTAATTATCCTTCGGGTACGAAACACTGAAAATGCTACATACACAGCCATTAATCAGGTTACCAATTTCATAATATACCTAAATAGATTCAAATGTGATACACAAGGTTTATCTATTAATTAATAACGAGTCTCATTAACCCAACTAAACAATGCACATTTAACCCGAAAAACATCGTTATGTAAATGGAAATCTCATTTAAAATCAGGCTACTAAACACCAAACGCCGAAATAATCCGAAAACGCACGAAATTGACCGAACGAACGCACCAAATACTAATGCAGTACCACAAACGCCGAAATAATCCGAAAACGCACGATATTGACCGAACGTTTGTAAAATCAGATCTAACCCGTCGCTCGCGCGCGGGGGTAAATATTATCAGTATGATCACTAAGGATGTTACGGAGCTTCGACTCTGACTCCGATAAGTCGGAACTTCCAATTAATATTACACCTCCGCCTCAGGTTCCGACTTCGGCTCCGGCACTTATAAATCGGAGGTCGAAGCATAATTCGGTAAGTATGAAGTCAGTTAATTTGATTTAATTTGCTAAATGTTATTGCAAACATAACTATTTTTATTTTCAAAGCCAATGACGCCAAAAAAAATATCCTGCATAAGTTTATTATTTTTAAGGGTAATTACCGAGGCTGACTGAATAATGTTTTTTCTATTATTATTGTATTAGGCTTGTTCTTAACAATTCTCTCTTCTGCCACCACCTCCGACTCCGCCTCCAACTCCGGTTCCGACAAACCAAATTTAAAAACTCCGACTCTTTAATTCCGGTACATCCCTGATAAATATGGCCACTGTCAACAAACCCGGCCCAGCTGATTGATTACAACAGCCCGTGTAATTAAGGTCGCCTGTTTGTCGAACGGACGCGGCCGGCCAGAAATTGGCCCATCCGGATCGTTTGAGTAGCGTAAACGTGACTTTTTCGATGTAACACGAGTTAAGACTTGCGATGTTAGAAGAGTGCGACTTTTGCGATGTTAGGGGAGTTTGCGATTGTCCTTTGAAGAAGTTATGAGTTCCGGGATTGTTTCGTGTTTTGCTTTAGCTCGTGTATTTGTTGAAGGCAGGAGAAGAATTTGTATGAGATCGAGTTTTGTTTGGACTCGTTTGTGTGACTTTTGATTGTGAATTGTTGTCGTCAAATGTTTGTTAACGATTGTATTGAAGTATTTGCTAAACGGAAGTAATTAAAGGTGAGTTTGCTTCATTTTGTTTATTTAATACTTGCTTTTGCCCGCGGGATTCGCTCGCGTTCAAGTTTTATTTTCGCATTAAAAATAGCCTACAGCCGTTCCAGGGTCCCAATTATCACTCGACTAATTAAAAAAATGGTTTATTATTATTGGTCAAATTTAACAGTACTACACTGTTTAGCCTAAATCGCTGAACGTGAAAGCGTAATCAACAAACAAAAAAATAAACTCACTTTGCATTTATAATATTAGTTATTTTTATCTCTTTGCTGTTCTTATGGGTCATATCTGGCAGCAAAAGCACTAACTGCAATAATTATTCTTTTTTAAATTAAAAATTCATAAGAGCAATTTAGCTTGAACAAAAGAAGCTTGCTTGATGAGTTTTTCGCTGGCCACTATTAATTTCTCCTGTCGAGGAGCAAGTTTACTTTGACTTAAAAACTCATTTTTATTTTATACTATCACAATTACTTTTTTATCATCGGCTTCTGTGTCGTGTCAAAGTGGATTGCGAGAAATGCTATTCCATTCACTCCGAGCGCCTTAAATTGTTCGTTCAATCTTTTCGTTCCTATTCGTAGTTCAATTGGTCCGTTCGATGTTGACATTGCCTAGTATTTGCCCCTAAAACCCTCCGTTATGTGACCGTTTGATTTTGCAGGCGTTCCTACGAATTCCCTTAGCGTGTTATCCTTGAATAATTCTGTTTGATTGTATTTTTTTCGTTTGTCATATATTTACGTCAAAACATGAAAATATTGTCATTTTTGTTTAATTTATTATTTCGTTTATTCCTCTAAACATACATATAAATTTCAATTTTCAATGTTTTACATTTATTGTTACCACTGATAGTCTCGTGTTAGAGGAGCTCGTGAAGATATAAAAAGATATCAGCCGCACGGGTCGATCAAGGTTAAGCAACGCTTGCCAAGGTTGGTCTGTGGATGGGTGACCATCTTAACATACCGAGTTTCCTCCGTGCCTCGGAAAGCACGTTAAGCCGTTGGTCCCGGCTGTCATTTGTAGATCTTTGTCAGTCGTTACGGATTGTCAGAAGCCAGTAAATCTGACTCTAGTCTTGCCAAGAAGTATCGTGTTACCCAGCTAATGGGTTGAGGTCTGGTAGGCAGCCGCTCCACGTAAAATACTGGTATTCAGCTGAATCCGGTTTGACTGGAAGCTGACCCTAATATAGTTGGAAAAAGGCGAGGCAGATGATGATGATAGTCTCGTGTTTACCGTTCTTCTTACTGTGTAAGTAATGTTAGCGATCCTTAATAAAAACACATAAATAACATTCTTAAGTGGAGGAAGAGAAGGGAGGCGTATGTCCTATAGTGTGACAATGCTAATAATAATAAATTCCCCAGTACATTTCTCCATAGATAGAGAGGATTACAGCCAATCCGTCTGCCAGGCAGTTTGGCAACGGCAAGCCAGTCAGCATTGGCAAGCCCGTATACAACAGTGAATGTTTATTGGCAAAAAATGCTGAAAATCACGTACTTCATGGAAAACTTTAAGTCCAGTCTTCACTAAATGAGGCCGAACAATGGTCCATTATACTGGTTCTTGTAAAATAGCACAATTTTTAACTGAATGTGCAATTAACGAAAGCTTTCATCTACCTCATCGCATTGCTGCAGTCGTTTGAATGGACGCTAATTGAGACCACTGACCTTTTGCGACATTCAATGGAGGTATTTTCGTTGGTGATACTGCAATACCGCGAAACTACACTTTGCTATAAGGCCAATTTTCGATACTGCAATACATGCAATGGGCTTTAGAATGAACACGGATGAGTTTTAGTCAGTAAGAGTCTGACACGCCCTTCCGCTCCACCCAGAGTGGAAGAAGTCATTTGATGATTTCCCATCCATAAAAGTTAAAAAAACTGTCTTTTAATAGAATTAGCTTGGGACGGAGGAACATACCATGCTTAGAGTAATTTCATTCCCTATATCGAGTGTAATACGCACAGTCCAATTGAATATCAGCGCTAAACTCAACTTATCTGGCATAATGCTGAACGTAACATATTTGGCAAGCTATTTTGGCAAACGCTGAACATTTTACTTCTTAATACAATTACATAAGCAGTCATAAGTCACAACTAATAAATTGTACGTAGCCTTAAAATAACTTAGTTTTTAGCCAGAACTCCTTCATTCGGAATATACCTTGCTTGGTAGTAAAATTCCCTGACATTTGTGTTACCGGATAGCCTGGGGGTTATTAATGAAGAGTGAACAGCCGGTCGATTCTGTAAACATGTGGAAGTGAAGGGTTGGGTGCAGTGATCACGAGAGAGGTGAGCTGTCAATCCATATAATCAAGATGGAATGACAGCTCACTCCGTGATCACGTGACATCTTGATTACATGGATTGACGGTTCAGCTTGTAATCACTTCACTCAAGCCTTCACTTCGACATGTTTACAGAATCGACCGGCAGGTTATTTCTCGCTTACTATCTATCAGATGAGATAACGATACTAAAGCAAAAATGAAACTTTAAATTTTTACTTTTCATCTTTGTCTGTACTTCCTAAAAATCTGCAAATTTAAAAGGTACAAGATAAAAATATCATAAAGGATAATTTACATGAAACCCCTGTATTTCATTTACCTATAGAGTAATCACGTTAAGTCGGTCTGTCATCAATCAGACCCCGGGCGTCTGAGGGTTAAGCATTATTTGATTGATCAATTTCTTGTCACGCATCGGAGGGTTAAAATAAATATATCGTTGGGTTATAATGATGATTTAATTTTAGAGGTATTTTCGTAGTTTAAGTTTAATAAAAGCCATCGAAACAAATATATAAAAACCGGCCAAGTGCGAGTCGTACTCTCACCAAACCATACCAAATACCGACAAAAACAGGTTTCTTGTATGGGAGCCCCCCTTTAATTTTTAATTTAAATTATTTTTTTATTATTAGTTGTTATAGTGGCAATAATAGAAATACACACTCTGTGAAAATTTCAACTGTCTACCTATTACGGTTCTTGAGATACATCCCGCTGACAGACGGACGGACGGACGAACAGACGGATGGACGGACGGACAGCGGAGGCTTAGTAATAGGGTTCCGTAGGTTACCTTTGGGTACGGAACCCTAAAAAAAAGTAAAATAGCACGTTCTTTAATAAGCTACGAGTAATATTAAAAAAATATCTATCTGGTACAAAGTTACAAATTTTTAGTGTAACTGATACTTTTTATTCTCGAAAATTTCATTGTTCTTGTGAACCCACGAGAGCAAAACCGCGAAAAAATCTAATAAAGCCATTGGTATCCATACTTAATATTATTAATGCAAAAGTGACTCTGTCTGTGTTTGTTACCTCCTTACGACTAAACCACTGGGCCGAATTTGATAAAATTGCACGCGGATAGATTATGACTTGGCGGAACAAAAAAATACTACATAATATCATACCGCTAATAAGTTCTTTCGGAATCTGCCAGGGTTGCGGAATTCGTTTGAAAGAGTCACCGCGGTCCTGGAACGCAAAGGGCTTTAGAAGGAACACGGATGTGTTTTAGTCAGTAAGAGTTTGACACGCCCTTCCGCTCCACCCAGAGTGGAAGAAGTCATTTGATAATTACGCATCCTTAAAAAAAAAGTTCTTTTGGAAAAATATACACGCGAGTATAGCTGTGCGCTGAAGCTTATAATATGACTAAAATATATTGATATTATCTATATCAATTCATGGTAGATTATAAAGACTTTCAATGAACTTCATAAAATTCATGGTAGATACTTAAGGCGTTCAATGAACTTATCATAATTATCTGGAACTTAATGTTGTTGACATTTATTGCCATTGATGTCTAAGTACAGGTCTCAATTTTGACTAAAATAAATATTGATATTCATTTCGTGGCATTTGTCTGAGGACACCTACTTCCTTGGAATTAATCGATAGTGATGTTCCGTCGATTCAAATAGGTTGATATCGAATGTCGATGGACTAAAATAAATATTATTATTTGATATTCCATTCTAAGCAAGCTTAAACGCTTATAAATACTTACTGACTGATTCGTGACTTGTGTCGCCACAACAACCGGTCCTGTGCGTCTCGTATCCATCGGCTACCCGCGACCCTCACCAGCGGTCAATTTTCATCGAAGGAATACTTTTTTAAAATTAACCTTTTCGTAATCTCAGATACCCATATCATGGAGGCAGAGATACATAAAAAATACAAATAGTCCGCCATCTTTGAGAGGCCACCATATTGGATTTAGAATGATTACTTAGCTAACCAATGCATTGTCATCCAAAACAAACGTGTATGCAAAATTTCTGTTCAATCGGTTGGGAATTACTGTTTTAAAATTCAGTTGCAAGATATGACCCATAAAAACTAACAAACAAACAAACAAGGCCAGCAAAAACTTATGAAAATGAAAATTGTGCAACATCATGTTCTTTAATTCTTTATTGTACACCATAACAGCTTATATTAATTTACATTTAAAAAATAGTTCATGTACAAAGGCGAGCTTAACTCAAAAATGAGTTTTCTACCAGCAAACTGAGTGATAGAGAGAGATCACAATAGAGGGTAGGATCCAGTGCACAAATTTTACAATGTTACATTTATAAATATACCTACATACGTAAACATATAAATATATACATACATATCTAAAAATATTATGTCATTGCGAAAGGAAATGCTCTTTAACATCAACTATTGTTATCAAATTCAAGCATGGTAATTAGGTAAAGTTTACCACAAGAGGGCCTAGCATTAATGTGTTGAAGTATAGTAAGGTTAAAGTAAGTGAATTTTGTATATGATAAAACTACAACCCTATAGTATTTTGGCTTAATTTTATGCGACATACACATTTTTTGTATCATACAAAATATTAATATAGTACCTAGATATCCAATTCAAATAAATATTATGTGCGAAACGAGTATTACAGTTATAGTAAAATTTTACGTTACGTTACAATACGTCAAAAACATTCGTGCTAGGCCCAGTAATATTCAATACTAATTTCTTGTAACCCTCTCAATATTCTTCGTACAATCGCCGTTTTAATACAGGTTTAACACCTAGGCCTTTCAGCCATGTCAGTGTATACAGAATATCCTACATATTTAAATTGTTGGCTTGTAGATAGGGGTAATAAAACTAAATTTACGAGTTATCGACTTTGTATAGGCTGGTCGTAACAACGGTGTTATGAACCCGAAAGTGCTATAGAAAAATGGACGTTAAATTTTACAAAATTTTAGTGTTATAAAATATGAATATTTTTATGAGAGCAGTGTATGATGTTAGCTCATTTAATGATCCATGCTATTCTTTTGTTGAGGGTGCTTTGCGACTGGTTTCCGATGTAGCGGCATAATGACTAGCCTGTTGGTCGAGTGGTTAGTGACCCTGGCTGCTAAACCGGAGATCGTGGGTTCGATTCCCACCCAGGACAAATCTTTGTGTGATGAGCATGATCATTTGTTCTGTGTCTGGGTGTAATTTGTTTATAATATGTATGTATTTAGAAATATATTAGTATGTTTATCAGTTGTCTGATTGCCATAGCACAGGCTCTGCCTAGTTTGGGATCGGATGACCGTGTGTGAGTTGTCCCAAGATATCATTATTATTATATTATTATTTTTAATGCCGCCAAATGAAAAACTAAGAAGCGAAATTTGTACGGCATTCTCCGTGCGATTTGCACATTCATGTAGTACAGGCCGAATATCAACTATCGGGCAGTTGCCCACCGTAGTCGGTGTTAAAAATACGAAGAAACAACCAAAAACACCGACTTCCGAAATTAAATTAATTTTATACCTTGTGGTGTTTTTTTTGTTTGGAAGTCGGTTGTATGTTTTTGTAAAAAGTTTTTTTTAATACGACTTCGTACGCGCATATGCTGTTTTTACCCGTTCCAGTATAGCCTATTTATTGAAATTCGTGAGAAAGGCCTCATGAATGTGGCTATCATATACAAAAAGAATTTTCCAAATCCGACTGGTAGTTCCAGAGATAAGCGCGTTTAAACAAACAAACAAACTCTTCATCATTATTATATTAGTAAGTAAATATAGATAATAAAGATTTAGGGGGTCGCCTTTGCCCAGGAGTGGAACACTTCAGGCTGATAAAGAAAAATAAGTTTAATAAAATAAATTAACATCTCTAGCTACGTTACGACATTAAGATAAAACCGTTCTTACGTAAGTTCTTTATGATCATAATATTAACGCCATATTAACTAGCAGTCATAAAGATGAGTCGTAACGCTTCCGCAGGTGTTCTGTACGTCTGTCTGTGCGGTTTTAATATTGAGTTAAGACGAGAAACATTGTTAGGTAACGTCACGGTTATGACGTAACGTTTTGTGAGGACTTGGCGTTGCTCTATCTCAGATTAAAGACGTGCATTGCTGAATATGACCTCATCGCATTCAAGACTCAAGACTCAAAGCATTTATTTCAATTTGACTATTTACAAGCACTTTTGAATTGCCAAGGCCGGTCGGTCAAAAAGGTGAAGCTATCTGCACGTTCCAAAGCGTAGATCTCTATGGAGAAGAACGTGCAAGAAACTCCACGGACACTCTTTTCTTTTAAAATAATATTTTTTACAAAGTTTGATATCCTGCCATGACCAATGAATAATACTCTACTACATACGAGCGGATCGGGCGAAGCTGCGGGCCGAACCTAATGTATAAGTCACCGGAAAATTGCAGACTCCGTAACATTGTAATAAATCTTTATTAGATGATACATCATTTCTCGATACATTATGAAAAAATCGTTTTGTTAACGATAAATCCCATCCAAATTCAATAGTTTTCAATATATCCGTGTCTTATTAAGAAAAATAAGTTTTCAATTTCTCGCGATTTTATACAATCTCACGGCGTTTGCAACTTTCCAGTGACATATAGGCACATATTCTGGAATCCATGTCACATATCGCAGCATAACCTGAGTATGTTTCAAACTTTACGAGTTTATTACAGCATTTTATGATGTCCCAATAAAAGAGCCATTTGACGAAGATCAATATCTCAGCTAACTGGATCTGAAGCCAGCGTCTCATTGATAAATGTAGGTAGTACGTAGACAAATAGGTATCTTTTTATCGCCATGACTCGACAAAATTCACTGATCAAGAACTGTTTTATTCTCATTGCAAACATGTTTAAACTTGGCCAGTGTTAGAATAGAATCGCATGGAATATGCACACTATTTATAACTTTCAGAAAAGGTAGATTTGAAAAACAGTTGAGTGAAGCTTCACAGCTTGGCTCATCGCCGCAAGGTTGCCTGCTTATCGGTCTTCTGCAGATTGTACTTCGGGGAGAGTGTCCAGGAACTCCACGATCTCATCCCACCGGCCCCCTTCTACCATCGGACATCTAGACGCACTGCAAGTTACCATCCCTACCTTGTTGCTATTCCACCAATTCGCACTAAACGTTTCCAAACGTCTTTTATAATGCGCACAGCAAAGGAGTGGAACTCTCTGCCTGCGTCTGTGTTTCCGAACGCATACAACCCTAATCTCTTCAAAATTAGAGTGAACAGGCTTCTTCTGGGTAAGCTCGCTCCATCGTCGACTTTGTCTCTGTCATCTATGACCTAGACTAGAGTCAAGAGCAAACCCATATT
>NDFZ01005331.1:468969-556924 GCA_002192655.3 Mamestra configurata
CTCCTAGGCATGGAGTTGACAACCAGTCTCAACTTTGGTGCCACCATTGAGCACAAAGCCCAAACTGCGGCCAAAAAGCTGGGCATCCTAAATAGAGTGAAGCGATACTTCACGCCTGGACAGCTTTTAACCCTCTACAAAGCACAAGTCCGATCCTGCATGGAGTATTGCAGCCACCTTTGGGATGGCTCAGCTAAATACCAACTTGCCGCGCTTGACTCGGTGGAACACAGAGCTAAAAGGCTCATTGGCGACGTAAGACTGGTGGATGCCAAGCTTCACAGCTTGGCTCATCGCCGCAAGGTTGCCTGCTTGTCGGTCTTCTACAGATTGTACTTCGGGGAGAGTGTCCAGGAACTCCACGATCTCATCCCACCGGCCCCCTTCTACCATCGGACATCTAGACGCACTGCAAGTTACCATCCCTACCTTGTTGCTATTCCACCAATTCGCACTAAACGTTTCCAAACGTCTTTTATAATGCGCACAGCAAAGGAGTGGAACTCTCTGCCTGCGTCTGTGTTTCCGAACGCATACAACCCTAATCTCTTCAAAATTAGAGTGAACAGGCTTCTTCTGGGTAAGCTCGCTCCATCGTCGACTTTTTCTCTGTCATCTATGACCTAGACTATATAGCTAAAAGCTATCCTTTAAAGACTTCAAAGTATTTTAGGCAGTGGAAAATGTTCTTTGAGCATCGTTCATTGGATAATTGCGAAATAACGTTGTGTTGTTCAAAAATTGGAACAATTCGCTCGACAATAAACTGGCATTTGTCTTCCTTTTGACGCCTCTGAAACTTCAGATACGGAAACTGGGAAGATACAATTTTTTATTTGAGGGGTTTGCTGATTCTATGGTTCATCATAAATTCCATAATAGTTTATTTTAGAACATGAAAAGGGGTCATTGTACTCATCATTATGAACTTTTAAATCGCCAATAAAAATACAGCTGTTCAATTTTGTAGAGTTCTGCAAACATAAATGTATGGGGTAGTTGATTTTATTTTTCGCGATTTCAGTGTTAGTCCCATAATAAATGTTCTGTAAGTCTGTAATGTCATAGTGAATTCTGTTACGACCTGTATATTTTTATTATACAAACTGCAAGCACTCCGAATCAGCAAAGCCCGTGAAAATAGATATAAAAGAATTTGTGCATTACTTTCTTTGATAGAAATTGCAATAGATACTTCTTCAAGATGAAAGTCGGCCCATTGGAGCGACGCGTGAAATCAGCGAAGTGACTGCTATGTCCAACTTTCTAACTGCAATGGGTAAAATAAATGTATTCACTCTCATTATCATTGAAATGTAGCCTATTGTTGTCTGAAATTAGCTAGGCTTTCAGTTTTCTAGATGAATCGAATTCGCTATCAGCTCTAGGCTTTTTTGAAGTGAAATCTTCTTCAGGTGCGTTGAGCACATTTTGGAACTCGCGTCATCGTCACCGAACGCTTTGGTGAAAAAATCATGGAACTCGCGTCATCGTCACCGAACGAACCGAATTTTTGGACGGGTCCACTCGCCATTCAGCACACTAAGGCTGGTTACAGCTTACAAGGACTATCCTGTGGTGGCCTCAAATGAATTTACGCCCCCCAGACAGGGCTACTAAATCTACTAAAAACTAAATGACTGCTCCCTAGGGGCACCCCCTGTTGGGTACTTACGGACCTCGGCTTAGCGGCGTCATTTCGGGAGGACAGCAAGGTACAAGCTGGGTTATATTATTATTATTGAGGGAAGAATTTAAAGCTACTGGCTCAGCGACGCAGGCTGGCTCTGTTGGCAAAAGTCGGGGAGGGTTTTGACAGGGACGTCGCGATGGGTCTCAGCGGCGAGGACGGAATACGGAATGCGGTCTGTATTTGTATTTACGAAGCGTAATGGTTTCCCATCAGCTTTCCTGAATCAGGTGATGTGGCCGTCGGGCTCGACGAGGGTATGCCGTGGACGGCGAATGCTACTTATCTGAGAGGGAGCATATCGGGCGGCCGATACGATACGCGAGTTCTGGTGATTTACTGAAGATTCAATGAAGCGCTTGCAAAGGCGCTTCATGAACTGCCCAATGGTCGGGATATTATCGACATGGAGTCGTTCAAACAAACAGTCACATCATATTGTTAGATTATACTATTGCACATGTAAGCGGGCACACCATTTATGCCTGGAGGCATTATTAGTTTGGTTTACTTGTTAATGCTTGAGTTAGTCTATTTCTGATGGCTTAATGGAGTGTGCTAGCTAACAAGTGTCAATTAATTTCATTTAATTTGATTTACGGATTTAATATTTTATTTTCCTGTGTCATGTATTGTAAAATACTTTGCATACAACTATGTACATTCAAGTTTTTAAAACTTAACAGATAGATGTGTTGCTGGGGAGTTTGTTGCGCCACTTCTTCTTCCCAGCTAAAACACTAGAAGTGGTGACGGGCGGGCGTTGTGGGGGACTGTCTTTATGTAGAACTTTGACGTTCAAAAAGTGCTGGCACTCAGCCTAATTTGAATAAATGACTTTTGTTTTTTGATTTTGAACCACGTAGTCATGTGACATTCTACCTTTATAAGTACAGCGATTGACAACATTTGTGGAACTGGCGTGCGCTTCCGCTAACTAAAGCTCAGTGATCAATTCTGTACAGTTTAGACTTTTGAATCTTCTCTTGGAAAGGTTCCGTACCCAAAGGGTAAAAACGGGATCCGATTACTAAGACTCCACTGTCCGCCTGTTTGTATGTCACCAGGCTGTATCTCAAAAACCGTGATAGATAGACAGTTGAAATTTTCACAGATGATGTATTTCTGTTGCTGCTATGACAACAAATAATAAAAATTAAATTAAATTAAAAACGAAGGGGGCTCCCATACAAGAAACTCGTTTTTTCGGTTTATGGTACGGAACCTTCGTGTGAGAGTCTGAATCGTACTTGGCCGGTTTTTATATTGTTAGCTTTTATAACTTCGTTTTCATTGTTAGTTATTAATTACTATACTTATTTAATTTTGTTATTTGAACTGTGTTAGTCCCAAATTAACATTTGAATTTCTTTCTTATTATGACTTGAATAAAGTACCGAGAATTATTTTTCATATGCATTTTAAATTACCTACACATAACAGCAAAAAATCTTCATTAAAATTTAAATACGAAAAGCTTCATATTGTTAATGTTTAGATTACGTAAACAAAATAATAGAGCACCTATTTTAATGCGTACCTATTCGTATGTATAATATTTTAGTATTTTCACTAAATTAGACACAGTTTAGTCAGACATTACACATAATTATTTCGGATTATCTTTATTGTACTTAATTTAATTTTATGAGGCTATATAATGTTTCTCATTGTGAAGGGTGAGGGCAGTTGTAAGTGTAACTTGTAGGTCATCTCTATCAAAGAATCTTGACCTTCATAGTACAACTCAGTAATGTTGCTTGGCTCGTAGCTAAATAATAACAGGTCGAACTTCGAGGTTAAGCTACACTTGCCAAGGTCGATCCGTGGATGGGTGACCATCCGTGGTGAGACTCCTCCGTGCACGTTAAGCTGTTGGTCCCGGCTGTAATTTGAACAACATTGACAGTCGTTCCTGGTAGTCAGTGGCCAGAAACTGTGACTCCAGTCTTGCCTAGAGATATAATTTACCCATTTACTAGTTGTCAAGTCCCTTATTCGCTTTTTTTTAAGGTTGGGTTATCATCAGATGTCTTCTGCCGCTCTGGGTGGAGCGGAAGGGCGTGTCAGACTCTTACTGACTAAAACCCGTCCGTTCCGTGCGTTCCAGGGCCGCGTTTCATTCCATTCCACTCCATTCCATTCCATTCAACTCCATTCCAGTTCATCTCAGTCCATTCCACTCCATTCCATTCAACTCCATTCCACTCCGTTCCATTCCATTCAACTCCATTCCACTCCATTCCTTTGCATTCTATTCCATTCTATTCTATTCCATACGAACCGACCACCTCGGCAAGAGTTGCTTAGCCTCGAAGACCGAGCCGTGCGTCTATATTATTTAGCAACACAACAAGCTTATACTGCTTTGATTGAATTAGGTATTATTTATTTTGCACACAGTAAAACACATGGTACATCAAAGACAAATTCATCAAGCCATTGCAACTATGAACTTGTATGGAATAGTTGCATGTTTACAATATAGCTGTGGAATCTCACATTATATCCATCATCATCTGCCTAGCCTTTTCCCAATTATATTGGGGTCGGCTTCTAGTCAAACCGGATTCAGCTGAATACCAGTGTTTTACGTGGAGCGGCTGCCTACCAGCCCTCCACAACCCTTTAACTGGGTAACACGGTACTCCTTGGCAAGACTGGTGTTAGATTATCTGGCTTCTGACTTTCCGTAACGACTGCCAAAGATCTACAAGTATAATACAGCCGGGACCAACGGCTTAACGTGCTTTCCGAGGCACGGAGGAGTCTCGGTATGTTAAGATGGTCACCCATCCACAGACCAACCTCGGCAAGCGTTGCTTAACCTTAAAGATCGACCCGTGCGGCTGTTATTATTTAGCCACGAGCTCCTCTAATCTCAAAGGAATCTCACATTATATCCGTTAGCAACTTTTTATTACTCAGAATGTTATAAGCTTACCGTACATAGTATAAACGGTACAGCGAGGAATTTAACTCAAATAAAATAAATAAATAGTGGCCTATTTATTTTAAATAAAAATCTATCCACAGACCGTAAACCATGTAAACGGCGCGGTCTGAAACAAAAACATGGCGCAACGGAACTGGGTCATTTGCAGCCTCTACGGAATTCGACGCGTAAGGATCTTCGCACACTATCGATTAAAAATGCGTTTTGATAAAGACTTTAAACTTTTAAAAAAACCCGAAACACTGATGGTTCTGGATAAATTGTTCTACCAAACCTGAACCGCTTCACTGCTAGGCTATCTCCATTAAATAAAATAAAAATAAAAATGTTTATTTCAATTGCAATAGGCATTTTGATACATATTATTGGAGATCACCTTTTAAGTAGGTAAGGAATTGCTTGTATTAGGAGACTCCGCGCTTCCACTTGTCATTTTTATGCTTTTGAAATGTAGACAATGTTGACAATGCAAGACAAAAAAAAAACCAACCATTTCTTCGATTGTTCCCGGTTCTCTGCCAATTGGCAATTCCTAAGGAAGGCATTTTTTTTACTATTGATAGGCACGCGTTTGACCACTATCTCACCTGATGGTAAGCCAAGTCGTCCAGCCATCTCCTTTGTAGCCACCGTTCGATATGCATGCGGCTGTTATGTCCAGTCCAGTCTGGTCCCATTTATACTGGACAGCCTTCGGAGTCACGTCAACTATCTGTGTTTTGAAAATGAACTACGCTTCAACATCAGCGTAATATGGAACGCAGTTCTTGTTTTTATTTCTTTTTTAATCATGACGTACTAAGAAGACATTGTAGAGAGATGTTAATTTAGGATATACTGGTGAATAAAATAACTAATAAGTTTTATCTATTGTTACAGGTAAATATAACATCAGAACTCCTATCAAGCACGAGACGCCTTTTACAAGGTGACTAATGGAAGTATATGTAAAAAAAAATAATGAAGCACCACTTTAAGTTTTTTTTTTGTTGTGAAGTTTTTTTTCTTAAGAAATCCAACATAATAATTAAGCAGTATGTATACAAACTGTCGACATAGTAACATTCAATATCATTTTAGCCTTCCAAAGAAAGAATATCAAACAATGAAAGGAATAAACATGTTTATAATCCCCAGTAACATATGTGTAAACTGTTCTATTAACACTTCAAAGACGCTGTATCGAACCGGCGACTGTTGAAAATAACAGACCCTGTATTATTTCGATAAATAGAATTTAAACTCAGAGCCTTTATTTACCAGCTCTTTTTGACGTGACAACGTCTAATAAACCGATGAACGCCGGCTGCACGCACGAAAAAGGATGGCTGATTGTAACGTTACGCTCATTGTAACTTGTAAAATTGTGTTATTTATTTGCGCTTCCGTACTTGGATCACACAAGTACAAGCTCATAATTATGTGTACCTTTTAACTGATGACAGACGGACAGACACGAGTACCTAATGCTTTAAGGGATCAGCTTTTCATTCGGACGTTCGGAACCCTAAAAAAATATATATTATCATTATTTTTTTTTATTTTTTTTTTATTACCAAAGTCGGTGCGAGTTCACAAGGATGAAATACTCAATGGTTACTCTTCCCAATCGCAAATGTACGGCAAATCTTTCAAAAATATCCATAGCGCCAATTACGAAGGCTTGCAATTAAAATTGTCGCTTAAATTGGAGCCGCTTGGGGCATGAATTGCGATATTCCGTGACAACCCTACAGTGGGCACGATAAATCTGCCATCTGAATATTGTTTTAGGATCAATTGCTTGAGCACTGCAGGTTTGGTTGTATTGAAACACACTTAATTATTAAATAAAGTAAAAATGCCTTATATTTCTTAACTAACAAAACTGCAGTTGAATTAATTTTATGCTTTGACTGTCTCAATAGTCGAGTTGTGGAAACCGCGATGGTGGAATCAGAGATCCTGGGTTCTTTGAATTTTCACATAAGGATGTGAAAAAACAATCGATTATAAAAAAAAACATTATTTCTAGTCGACTTTAATATTACAAAAATCGATTAATTAAATTCGGTTTTTTGGTCTGTCGATTATTATTAATTAATTAAATGATAAATAATTAAAGAAGAAAGAAAAGCAGGCATTCCTAAAAATAATGGAAAAAAACGATTTTTCCATAAAAATCGGTTATTTGTAGAAAAAGAACAATTTTTCCATAAAAATCGGTTATTTGTAGAAAAAAAACGATTTTTCCCAAATCAAGATTTTTATCCTCAATGTCACATCCCTATTTTCACCTGGCATTTCCCAAAATAAGGTTGGAGTCTAGAAATATTTGTGCCGGGCTTAGCGCTACTAGCTATTACATGGGATATCGGGAAACATAATCAATCAATGAGCCGATTGACCATGATCTCACCTGATGGCAAACCACGATATGGTCGACGATGGAGCACGCTTGCCTAGAAGTAACCTATTCACTCTTGACTTACAGACTCCCGGGTTCTCGCTGTTGTGGTTGCCCGGTTGTTCTTGTCTTGTTTATACAGTCTTCTCACTCCCGTTAGACCCGCTTGGAACATGGAATTTCGAAACCTTAGTACTTCCCTAAAACTGGATCCTGGATTTCTCAGTGACAGCCCGGAGTTTAGAAGACGGTGGTGTGACACCCCTGTGCCTCGGAAAGCACGTTAAGCCATTAGTTCTGCGACAGATATCTCTCCGGTCGTGTCGGGTTGCCGTCCCATCGGAATATGAGAGTGATGGAAGAGGGAGTGCAGCTGTGTTAGCGCACACACTTGTGCACTATAATATGTCCCGCGCCGATGGCTAGTCTCGGTTGAGTTTGGCCGCCATGGCCGAAATCGGTCAGGAGGACTATAATTCCCTAGAGAAGTACTACGAGCGTAGGCCCATTAAGAAATAATCTATCAATTGAGTATTCAACGGCTTTGCATTGTCTTCCAATAACGGAACTCCTGCAAGATTCCTATGCAACTGTATGCACGCACGAAGGCCATAAGAACGCATCAAAATGCAAAAGATAACATACAGAGATATATTATGCATTCTTGCACGATATGTCTATGTCACCGGAAAATAGCAAACTCCGTAAGATTATAAAATAACTTGAGAGATTGTAAACTCTCGATAAATTGTCAACTGAACATTTGGAATACTATTTTACGCATCAAAATTTGATAGTCTATAACGTCGCGGAGTCTTTCCGAGAAATTGTGGACTAACATAAAATGGCGACCAATCAGAGCACAAGTCTACAATATAACCGTTTTCATGTGATAGTAAACCTGGAAACAAGGTACATTCAGAGAAAACAAAGACCAATGAGGGTCTAAGTTTCCAAATTAACTATCACACCAAAACAGACAAATTGTAGACCAGACAGCTGATTGGTCGCTGGAATGATGCATAAAATAGTATTCCAAATGTTCAGCTGACAATTTACCGAGAGTTTACAATCTCCCAAGTTATTTTATAATCTTACGGAGTGTGCTATTTTCCGGTGACAGCTATAATCGTTATCTGTGGTCACGTTTGAAAATCGTAAAAGTTGCGATTACGATTATCAACACGAATATAGAACGTTTTAAAGTAAGTCTTGTTGCAGGAAGTATTGCAACATATTGACTTGTAAACGTGTATGGCCTTCTTAATGGTGGATACTTGATAGGCAGGAGGAAATAGGTCATAACAACCATGTTGGTATAAGGATTGTTTGCAAGTGTAAGCAGACAAGGCCAGTAAACTTTTCGCAACCAATGTTTTTTTTTATTTAATATGGACTTGCTCTTGACTCTAGTCTAAGTCATAGATGACAAAGACAAAGTCGACGATGGAGCGAGCTTACCCAGAAGAAGCCTGTTCACTCTAATTTTGAAGAGATTAGGGTTGTATGCGTTCGGAAACACAGACGCAGGCAGAGAGTTCCACTCCTTTGCTGTGCGCATTATAAAAGACGTTTGGAAACGTTTAGTGCGAATTGGTGGAATAGCAACAAGGTAGGGATGGTAACTTGCAGTGCGTCTAGATGTCCGATGGTAGAAGGGGGCCGGTGGGATGAGATCGTGGAGTTCCTGGACACTCTCCCCGAAGTACAATCNGTCATAGATGACAGAGACAAAGTCGACGATGGAGCGAGCTTACCCAGAAGAAGCCTGTTCACTCTAATTTTGAAGAGATTAGGGTTGTATGCGTTCGGAAACACAGACGCAGGCAGAGAGTTCCACTCCTTTGCTGTGCGCATTATAAAAGACGTTTGAAAACGTTTACGTAACTCCTGAAAACCGGAATCAACAGTGGCGACCACCAGAAAAGGGCCGAAACGATTCAGCTAGATTGAATCCCGCATCGAAAAATCGAAAGCGGAGGAGTAAAAAATACCATCATGATTCCGACGTTAAACAGGAGTAGTGTTTTGCATCTGAAACAGCTCCGTTTCCCTCTCATACCGAATTCTTGATAGTTTTAACCTTTTAAAACGCCGTTGTCACGTATACATAATAATAATATAGTTTATTTCTGTCACAAAAAAGGTACAATTTGGTACATAGTATCTAAGTTGCGCGTGCCCTGTACGCCAAACGTCACAAATATGTGTCAAAAAGTACGGCGAATTAGTGGCTTGGCGTCGCGGGCACGCCGATGCGTTGAAGAACAAATGCTCATTTGTCGAGAGTCACAAGTTATTATTTTTAGGACAAAAGTTATTTTGTAATCTTACGGAGTTTGCAACTTTCCGGTGACATATAAATCAACGAAAATGCACGGTTCTCGTAAGTAAGAACAAGGGAGAGATTCCGCGTGAAAGAGCTTGTCAATCCATACAAGTGTCCCTACAAAATAAAGCTATAAAACAACAAAACTCAAAAGTCCCCTAATAGCTCCAATTAGAACAATCGCTCGAACAATCACAAACAAATTATTGGTCATACAATAACTGTCTGTAATGACCTTATGGTTTCCTATCGAATAGCGCTCTCTCTTTCACACTCGATTTGGTTAAGTCACGCATGGGAGCACAGATGGACTTACCATGCAGGCATCAGGGACATGTTAACAACTTGACGTTTGATAAATCATCATTATTATCGTCTTGTCCTTTTTTTTTTAAAAGGATTGGAAATCATCAAATGACTTCTTCCGCTCTGGGTGGAGCGGAAGGGCGTGTCAGACTCTTACTGACTAAAACCCATCCGTGTCCCTTTGAGTTCCAGGGCCGCGGTGACTCTTCCGAACAAATTCAGCAAACCTGGCAGGCTCTGGCCCAAGCGGGCCCCGTCTTCTATGCTGACATCTCTTTGAGGGGCGCGTGGAATACAACGCGTCATCGACCCAAGCCTGGTGGTGATCGGACAGCGAGCCACCCAACGCTCGCCGTCCGCAGGCCCGCGCCTACGGTGGCCGGGGATCGCCTTGCGACTCCCGACGCCCGGGGCGTCTTCTCCAGTAGCGGCGGTTGGGGCGAAGGCCTTGCCTTTCCCTCGCGCGGCCCGCCTCCTCCTTCGCTAGCATTACTGCTTCGCAGGTGACCGCTTCCCAAGCCTCCTCGCTCCGGACCATGGATTTAACCGGATGGTAACCCATCCACAAACGGACCTTAGCAAGCTTTTTATCACCAAAGATCGACCTGTGGGCTGGTATTATTTAGCCATGCGGGATTATTCAGAAACGTTCCGCATTTGGTCATGTTCCCAAGGCAACATGCAAAAGTTTACGCTTCGTAAATAAAACAATCCGTTTTTAGATCCTGGAACCGGTTTAAACTGGACAGGACCTTATTAGTAGGTAGGACTCGGTAAATTCCCAGTAGTATATCAAGTCGACAGTTGACGATAACTGTTTGTGTTCCCAGCTTGTAGAATTTATTATTACGTATGGAATTCCCCAACTAATTCGCCTTTCATCGAGTATTGTTTTACATGTGGATTTTAATGCTTGTCAATTAAATATGATTGAGCATTTCTTTGAAAATGAAAAGCTTTTTAATCAAAACTGCTTGTGTGGATATGTAATGAACTTGGTACCTCTTTTAACGGCGCCAAGACACATCGCCATTGGAGATAATTATGGCAGATTTTGGGTTGGTTGGGTTTTTCCATTAGAAATTTCTCAGTAGCAACCGGGAACAAGATTGTTCGGTTTTTGGAATAGAAGGATTTATTGAAGTCAATCAGAGGGTCGATTCCTGAAGGTATTTTTAGGTATAGTCGCATTCATTTTTAACGCTCAACTAAATCTTTAGAATAGAATAGAATACTCTTTATTATGTACACCATATGAGTTACAGAAAAGATAGATAAAGAAAACATTACACAGGGTGACACAATGGGCAGCCTTATCGCTAAAAGCGATCTTTGCCAATAGTTAAAAATTTTGAACGTTTTCAATTACGAGAATTGGCCTTCTGAGGGGAATTTGGGAATTTTAAGGAATTATCGCATTAGCAACGCACACGAAAACTGTCAACAATCCCTATTATTTCCCTAAATGACAAGTCAAAAGACTTTGTTTGTCGCTGAGATGATATTACGACTTGACTTTGAATTTGGCCTTCGGCAATCGATCTCCATCATCATCATATCAGCTGAAAGACGTCCACTGCTGGACATATCCCTCCGCTAAGGGGGTTGCCATAATCGCCACGCTTGGCAGGCGGGTTGGCGACCGCAGTGTAGCTGTTGCAATGCACATAGAATGCTGCTGCCCATTCTCTGGTCGTCTTAGTCACCTCTTACGACACTCACAGGAAGTAATGGGATGTTGCCATTCTTTTACGTCCGACACCATTCAGAATACCGACAGCGTACAGAACAATCCATCACCATCATCATATCAGCCGAAAGACGTCCAGTGCTGCACATAGGCCTCCAAGTATCGCCACAACAACCGGTCCTGGAGTCTTAAAACGATCATGATTCCGCTCTAAGAGGGAGACGGAGCTATACATAGCGAATAGCACTATCCCGTTCACATCATCGGAATTGGCTGGCATTAACACGTCATAGTAGGGCAGCTGTGCTTATCGCATCCATCATCTGCAATCCATACAAATACCTATTTACTCCGTGAGCCAATCAAAACATTTCTAAGCGTAAGAGCCAATCGCTAAGCAGCAGAGCTGCGTCAATTAAGCCGTCAATTTACTAGAAAGTTCTACTTCGTACCAAGAACTGCACCCGAGCTAAAACAGTCGGTATTTCCCAACTGCTTTATTTATTTACGAATGTGATTCCCGTTTCCTTTCGATCGTAAAAGCTGGAGTACGTTTGTAGGTCACTGTGTGGTCTGATCATTAATTGAAGTACCTTGTAAATAGTTGGATACCTCTCGTAGGATAAAAGTTTCTGCAGGCAATTTTATCAATCTGCCTAGCCATTTTCCTACCTTGGGGTCGGATGCAGTGATGAGTTTGCTCTTGACTCTAGTCTAGGTCATAGATGACAGAGACAAAGTCGACGATGGAGCGAGCTTACCCAGAAGAAGCCTGTTCACTCTAATTGTGAAGAGATTAAGGTTGTATGCGTTCGGAATCACAGACGCAGGCAGAGAGTTCCACTCCTTTTGCTGTGTTTCGCATTATAAAAGACGTTTGGAAACGTTTAGCGCGAATTGGTGGAATAGCTGGGTAATATAGTTCTACATGGAGCCCTGGTACTAGGGTACCTTGGTAACTGCTCCGTTGGTCTCGAGGACGCAAGCAGCCGAGCGTGTTGGGCAAAAGTGTAATTGAGTTTTTCCAATAGGAATTACCCAGTTACAAGCCCGGACTGAAGTTGGTGGTTAAGCCGTTGGTCCTGCACCAGATCTCTCTCCGGTCGTGTCGGGTTGCCGTGCCATTGGAATATGAGAGTGATGGAAGAGGGAGTGCACCTGTGTTTGCGCATTCATTTGTGCACTATAATACGTCCTGCGCCGATGGCTAGTCTCGGTTGAGATTGGCCGCCATGGCCGAAGTCGGTCAGTAGGACTTTATTTTAATAATGTACCCCTTGTCAAGACTTGTGTCTGGCTTTTAATCATTTGTAACATATAACAGCTGTGCTTGCTGTGAGGCACGGAGGAGTCTCGTATGTCCTCGGTCACCGTTGCTTACCTCGATTATCAAAACGTGCGGCTGTAATTTTTTTCTATGAAAACGGGTCGTTGCGACTAACTGGCTTGTCTATTTCATTATTTCAAGATAATAATATCTTGAAAGAATGACATAGACAAGCCAGTCTCTATACTATTGGGAAAATAGTTTGTACCGACATACTAGAAAATAATATATACTTAGTTCTTTAAATATCTTTTAGCAATATAATCACTCACTTAATAAAATATCACGTTTCACTTAATACAATATTTAAGTAACATTTACAAACTTATATAAATATTATGTATTAATAGAGGGGTGGAGGGGGAGGAAAACTCATCGGGCATCTAATAAAGAGTGTATTTTCAAACAGCAGGCATACTATTTAAAATACAATAATAACTATACAAGTTTTCATTTTATTTAAAGTTTGAAATATTGAAGTAATTTTTTAAAAACCGGCCAAGTGCGAGTCGGACTCGCGCACGAAGGGTTCCGTACCATTATATTATCTACAAAAACGCAAAAAAAAAACATGTCTTTTGTATGCGAGCCCCCTTAAATATTTATTTTATTCTGTTTTTTAGTGTTTGTTGTTATAGTAGCAACAAAAATACATCATCTGTGAAAATTTCAACTGTCTAACTATCACGGTTCATAAGATACAGCCTGGTGACAGACGGACAGACAGACAGACGGACTGACAGCAGAGTCTTAGAAATGGGGTCCCGTTTTTACCCTTTGGGAACCCTAAAAATCAACCACTCACACTAAACGATTTGGGAATAGGTACAGACGCCAGCACATCTAGCTACCCGAAACTGTCCAATTTTACGTTAGCAATAAAGGGTTTTTTTTTCTTTATTTATTTATTATATTATAATCGCAATGCGTATGTCAGTTCTATCGTACCCTAAATACATATTAGTCATATCTGGGCCATGAACCTAAACAGGCTCTTCGCATCATCGCCATTTGGTTGTGCCAAGATTTTTTAAATGTGCCTACTTCAAGTCTGTTCAACCTCAAGGCCCTAAACAAATCATTTCTCCCAGACTCATACCGAACAGAGTCCATCAATAAGTGGTGTAAGTCGTCAACAACTCCACACTCCACACAGTTAGGAGAGTTCGTTTTCCTCATCATGAACGGAAACTTATTGCATGGAATGTGTCCAGATCTGAGTCTATGAGCTACAACTAATTTTCGACTTAAATTACTATTTACAAACCAGGGCACACGAAAAGGTAGCAATAAAGTTGAAAATCTATGCAAAAAATTTGGCAGTTTGTTGTAGTTTGATGTGCTGGGATCTGTACTTTCACTGTGCGTACAGATAAGGAGTAAAACTCCTTCCTCCGTCTGTGTGTTTGATAGCTACAACCTGAAGGCTCCGCGTTATCAGATCAGGCAAGCATGCTAAATCGTCTACCACATCGTTTACTGATCGCTTTCCATCAGATGAGGTCTTGTAGCGGCATCAATGCCGCCACATGAAAAACTAAGAAACGAAATTTATACGGCAACAAAAAGAACCGCAATGCCATCTATCCTGTCAGCGACGAACTACGCGCAAGCAAAGTTCTACGTGCAATTTGAACATATACAACAGTCTGAAGAGCAACTATCGGGCAATTGCCTACCAGACACAACAATCGTCTGGTCGGAGGATCCTCCCTTTTCCATGGAGGTTTGCAGGACTTTACTCTCTGTTCCGCATACCTCTATAGTCTAAAGCGACCCTAAAAATAATAAATAAAAAAAAAACTTACTAATTAAATAAAAAAGGTACGAAGTATTGTATACGGGTGACCTACATTGCAGGCCAGAAAACTGACATCATTTATAAAGGCCAGAAGTTGGATGGGAGGTTTTCCACGAACATGTTGCAGACAACAGCTGGCGAGCGCAATCCCTGACATTAAGGTTGAAATTATTCTTAAAAGAAAAAGAAATGTACATCTCTGCGTACAGTCGCTAACAAAAGAGTTAAATCATATCTTATTTAATTATTTTAAGCTTTTGCCCTCTGCTTCGTCCATTTAGATATTCGGAAAAAGAAATACTGTAATAACAAACAAAATTACTTTCGCATTAATAATTTTAGTTTGTTTAGGATGTACCCACAATAAACCTATATAACAAAATGATGTAGATACAGACAGAGGTGTCCAAAGTACTGCGTTTTATTGACATAGACCAAAAACGTTAAATGTATTTTTTAAACAATTATTAAAAATATACATGTGCAGCGTAGCAGTATATCTCAGGATCGATTGAGTGGCCTCAAATAGTTTGTATATCCGCCACAATGTCAATTAAATAACCATTGAAATTTTGATATGAAACCCAATTTTCAAAGCAGTAAATACTCTACTTTGACGTGTTATTATTCGTTTCAAAAAACATTTCCCGAGTTTATTTACTATCTCCTTGGCTTCCCAATAATAACCTAACCGTGAGTGATCCACTCAATAGAAAAATAAAAACATGTCGAATGATATTGAATTGATAAATTATTTCCCTCGCTGTGCTTGTTATTCTTTGTTCAGCGAATAAGAAAAACATATATTAGATCGGTTCCATTTGGTGATGTTATGATTCGAGTCACGATATAGACTGAAAATGTGGGTTCTCTATTAAATATGTTTTGTGACGTAGAAATGGTATGTTTTGACTTCGTATCATGTCGTGTGTTGGGGTAAATGTGGGTGTTTCCGTGATCGGAATCATGAACCAACATCATGGCATCACGTATAGATTTCCCAAAAGTCTAGGCAGGGTTCTAAGATAGTAGGCAATATCATTGGGGTGAGCATTTTTTTATTACACATATATCCACACTATGGGATGCTACTGAGAAATTCGTAGAGGAAAACCCAATAAAACCCAGGAACGTTCAGCAGAGGCGTTGGAACCGATCACTAGGCCTACGAGGCAGTACAACAGTTAACGTTACATGAATGTAGTCATGCAAAACTGTAATATACTCTCATTCTCGAAGCTAAGAACTTTTAAATGTACTCTTACGGTAGCTGCAATAAATTCGGTACTTACGTCGATATTTCGTTGAATTTCATCCAGAATTGAATTCTACAGTGGCTATAACTTCAGTTTCTTCCATAAATGTACTGAGATTTTTATTATATGTGCTTTTAAAAGTACATTTATTTTTATTACGTATTTATTCTGATTTCAAGTTTTTTGAGACAAGTAGGTTGAACTTTGAGCTCATCGTTTTTAATCCAATTCCACGAGAAATAAGAAATCCAGAGCACCTAAAGAAATAATCAGTTCTGAAAATTGACGACACGGCGACCTCTGAACCGATATCCAATATCGTATGATTTTAAGTCTTAAAGCACACAGTTAAGGTTGGAAATCGTCCGTGATATTTCTTTTAATAAAACCGCATAGCCCACGAAGTATGTCTTCACTCATTTTGTATTAGTATCATCAATTTGATGAATGAACTTTGCTCGCGACTGTGCGCTGAGTCGGATTACACCAGGTGTTTCCGCTCAGGTGTCGGTTCTCTTCGACTTGATTGTATTAGATATATTATGTGCTATATTATGTATGTATTAGAGTTGAATGAGCCGTCAGCTGGGCATTACTCATGCATAAATGTAAGAGTGATGTTTTGGATAAATGAGTTTTGGTTGTGATCTAATTTTTGATAAAAATGAAAGTGATTCTGAAGATAATACGCAGGTATGGTTCATCGTCATCATGATCATTTTAGCTGAAAACATCCACTGCTGGACATAGGCCTCCCCCAAGTGTCGCCACATAGACCAGTCTTGTTTGACTCGTATCCAGGGAATTCTCCCTATAAAAGTTATCTGGCCAAATGGGGCATCCTACACCGCTCCCAAACGCAGGACATGCATCACTGTTGTCCATCGTGCACAACCACCTGCACTTTCTAGAATTTAAACAAGTCCAACCATGAGCTGCATAGGTTGCCAAATACTGGTCGGACAATATTTAATTTGAGTCACTCGACTAGAGTAGAAGAAAAGATACGTGCCTCCAGACTAGGGTTGCCAACTGTACTTTATAATCAACAAAAGCAATAGAGTACGCTAAAATACATTTATTTTGTCGAATATGGTAGGTATAGTGGACTCAGTCTTCTACAATTAAACTGAATTCATTCAGAGTTTTTTTCTTTTTGGTCTGGTAGAATAGGATACAGGGTAGAGAGAGGAGTAGGATAAAAGAAATCCATGTCTTCATTGGAATTTTCTAATTATTTTAAAAACAACAACATTTTGGTTTCGCAATAAGTAGGTAATAATATAATAAAAGTTTTTTAGATTTTCATGTGGCGGCATTGATGCCGCTACAATATAACTCAGTTTTGAGAAAAAACTAAAAGTGAGTTAACAGGTATTGCTGTGGCTTTCTGTACAACCCTGATACGTCATGTTGCCGCCATGTTTTCCTTTTTGAATAACGGCGCGCCATTGGTCCAAACGCCTTCATTCGTTTTTCAATTTTCTTTCGAATGACATACGAAATTTATATTGTTCAAAATTTGTGTTCCAATGTGTTAGAATTATTTAAGCTTCGGCTTTGATTTTGTTAGGAGGTAGCGGAATGCAGTTCCATACTCTCGAAATACCAGTAATATGAAATACTGGATCAAAAGTCGAACCAAAAACAGCACAGTCATCTGAAATTGAAGCTTCAAAACCTTCCACAGCAACACACCCATTCCCTATAATCTGTAGACACTACACACCTTCACAAATCAGTGGAATTTATCAGCACATCCAAGGTGCTAATATGTAAATGCGACGCTCCAAATCCCGGGCTTGCCGGGATCTCGGGATGGCGGGATCCTGCCGACGCGGGACAAACAGAATAACATATAGTTGAGGCTCAGGTTGGATCTTGGGATCACACATCTGTTGTACTCGTATCATTCTTATTCTATAGCTGTTGGTTTATTAAAATTGTTCAATTTTTTCGGCGATATTGTGAAGGGGATTTAGTTTATTTTTTGTAGTGTGTGATTTATCAGTCTCAGTCTAAAATTGGTATATCTGGTTGGGTTTTCTGCGAATTCGCCTGGTTCTGTTTTCACTGGTGATATCATATTTTTTTGTAAATTTTTTTTGGTTAGAAATCAAATATTTGTTTCATGCATATTTATTTATTTAGATTCAATTACTCTCTGCACTTACAGTAAGTACCAACACGTACAGAGATTCATAATCTTATTATAAATTAGATATTGCATACACATTATTATTGAATTTCAAATCAGATTAACAATTAAATTATATTAAAATTTACATTACAATTCAATAAAAAGCAACACACATAATATTTAAAATTAACAAAAAAAAATACACAATAACAAATAATTTAGATACCAATAAATAAAATCAAATAATAAGCAATAAAAATAATAATAACCAAATAATAATATATCAATCATAAAATACATTTTTTTTTAATTTTTTTATTTAATATGGGTTTGCTCTTGACTCTAGTCTAGGTCATAGATGACAGAGACAAAGTCGACGATGGAGCGAGCTTACCCAGAAGAAGCCTGTTCACTCTAACTTTGAAGAGATTAGGGTCGTATGCGTTCGGAAACACAGACGCAGGCAGAGAGTTCCACTCCTTTGCTGTGCGCATTATAAAAGACGTTTGGAAACGTTTAGTGCGAATTGGTGGAATAGCAACAAGGTAGGGATGGTAACTTGCAGTGCGTCTAGATGTCCGATGGTAGAAGGGGGCCGGTGGGATGAGATCGTGGAGTTCCTGGACACTCTCCCCGAAGTACAATCTGTAGAAGACCGACAAGCAGGCAACCTTGCGGCGATGAAATATGCATCAAACTCTAAAATAATATCATAGGTTTCAAAATGTTTGTGTTTCTCAGATGGATCAATGGTATATAAACTAAAGATGCATTGCCCGCACTCTGAAATAGGAACATAAAAAAAGGTAACTAACGCGACCCTGACTCGTGTAAATGTGTCGTGTGTGTGTGTGTGTGTGTGTGTCTGTCGTGTGACACTTGCTACCGATTACCGATTACTTATAGAGCTTGCGCTGTTTTTAAGAATTGTGATTTTAGTGTATGACGCGTCTATATAAAGAACAATTTAATGCTTCTAGACCTTTTTTTTTTTAGGATGGAAAATCATCAAATGACTTCTTCCGCTCTGGGTGGAGCGGGAGGGCGTGTCAGACTGTTACTGACTAAAACCCATCCGTGTTCCTTCTAAAGCCCTTTGCGTTCCAGGGCCGCGGTGACTCTTTCGAACAAATTCCGCAACCCTGGCAGGCTTTGGCCCTAGCGGGCCAATGCTTCTAGACCTAGGTTTCAGCTGTGCGATGATCGATCAGTCAGTCAGTCAGCCAGTCAATTTCTTACTTTATATATGAGATCGATCATAAAAGTTAGCTACGCTTCTAATCCTTATTAGCTTTTACCATCCAACTGCCTTCATTCATTAACTTAAAAAATGTTGAATTAACCATTATAAATAGCCCTTAACAAAGTCAAAGTCAAAGTCAATTCATTTATTTCAACTAGACCATTAAAAGGCACTTTTGAACGTCAAATTTACAGTTTAAAATTAAAATATAAGTGACTCTAGTTGTCCATTCGCAAAAAGTAGATTCTTATGGAGAAGAACGGACAAGAAACTCCATAGTTACTCTTTTCAAATATAAGTTTTACAATATTTTGTATACATAGGTACATTGATCAATTGATTAAATAATGTGAGCACAATGCATCCAACATTACACTAATATACAGCACACACTTATATACTATAGGTACAACAAAGCAATACCAGCAGAGATAAAATTAAGTTTGCTAGTAAGGGACATGGTACTCACATATTTACAATATAATTAAAAACAATGGATCAGTGTGTGAGTTAAATTACATATTAAAAACCTGAAAGTACACCAGTAAATAAAACAAGTTTGACTTTTTCTACTATACCCTCGATTGTCCTATGGAGCAGGACCAGCATGTTTCCAAGCATTCTTATCTTTAATATAATCATCTAGTTTGTAATATGCTTGTTTACAAAGTGTGGTTTTAATGTAAGTTTTAAATTTTCTTTCATTTAGTTCTAATATGTCACAAGGTATTTTGTTGTAACATTTAACACAGTACCCCATGAAAGATGTTCGTACTTTGGCTAATCTATAAAATGTTTGATCTAAATTATTTTTATTTCTAGTATTAAAATGATGTCTATCACTAATTTTGTTAAAGAGATGTCGATTTTTTCTTACATACATAATATTCTCATAAATGAATTTAAAAAACAGTACCCTAATATCGAAGTACCTTTTAATCCGCCTCAACGACTAATACCGTTTCCCCGAATCCCTAATAATACGCTACTCGTACATTTTCAAATTATCCACTCACCCTCAATTATTAAAAAAAAACACCAGAGAGTTTTAAAAAAGGAGGCAAACGCTTTTAACAGATTTCCATCTTTCATCGGCAGATACCTAGACTAAATATCCAGATATTTAATTTTGCACGCGTATTCAATTTGGAGCAAAAAACGCTTTCACAGATGCTTCTGAAGTATAATCAATCAATATCAGGGGAATTCGCAGAATCATTATGAAAACAGTTTAGTATCGGTTTTATGTTGAATAGCGGTTATCGTTCTTTTGAAAGCAAATAAGCTAGCTACAGTTTGTATAGGCAGACAAACAAAATGTGAGGTGAACACTTCTAGCCATGTATGGATGTCAATTAGACTTGCGCACAGTAGTTCGCGACCGGGAGCGCTCATTTTAGTTCGCGGCTCCTTGGCGAACTAGTTCGCACTTTTAGTTCACCAGCTCCCGGCTCGATGGATCGCGACAGGAGCTGACTCACTGAGTGAGCTAGTGCGCTGAGAGTGAGCTTTTTTAACTTTGTAAAGTAGTTATTTTGTTATACATTTTACTCATAGTATTTTCATTGATTTAATAGTTCAATATAAAACAAAAAAACTTAAAAAAACACACGTGTATAACTTGTTTTGAACGTATGTATCTATTTATTTTCAAAGAGCGGTAGATCTGGGATCTAGTTCGCATAGGTCGCATGTGGGAGCGCTCTTTCGAACTACACAAGACTAATGTCAATTGGGACCCGACCATTCCGTGTCACAATTGTCTTTTATAGGCGACGTATCTCTGACGTGTGACATGTACTATAATAAAGGGCGAAACGACGAGTCTTTTGCGCAGTTCTACACAGTATTGATGGTTGTTCGTTGTAAAATGTTCACGATCGCCAGTAATTGAGTTCTTCAAGAGATTGGTGTCATTGCAACCACTTATGGCTTTATTGGATTAAACTGATGAAATAATGATACGTACTTGATTAAAACTGTGATGATACAATTGATACATTTTTTAGGTAGTCAAATTGAGGCGTTACCCGCGTCACCCACATCGTGTAGTCTTTTTAATCTATAGAGAGATACGCGGTACTGAGAGTAAAGTCCCTAATACCTCCACTAAAAAGGGAGGATCCTCCGACCAGGTGGTTGTTGTGTATGGTGGGCAACTGTCCGATACTTGATATTCGGACTGTTGTATATGTTCAAATTGCACGGAGAACTTGGCTTACGCGATGCAGGATTTCGTCGAGTCAGTTCGCAGCTGGCGAGATAGATGGCGTTGCGGTAGTTCGCAGCTGGTGGGATAGGTAGCATTGTGGTTATTTTTGTTGCGATGTAGATTTTGCTGCGTTGGTTTTTTGTGGCGGCATTGATGCCACTACAAACCCAAGGGTTGACTGGTAGAGAATGCCTTGTGGCATTAAGTCCGCCCATTGTACTTAAAGTTTAAATAAATAAATAAAAATAGTGGTCAATTACCGACCGACTGCAAGTCTGCAATATTAAAAATATCAATGGAGCGAGCCTCTTAAATGTATGAAGTGACGCTAAGTTGTTTTTGGCAGAAATAAGTGTGTCGACAGTAGTAGTCTTTATTCCTCGAGCAAAATCATACAAAAATGTCGTAGTATTATTTGGTAAATAGCCGGTCTATTCTGTCTACATCTCACCGTGTCAACTTAGGTGATGTGAGCATGAAGTGAACTATCATTCCATCTTGTTTGTATGGATTGACAGCTCACTTCATGTTCACTTCACCTTCGCTTACATGGTGAAAGGTCTACAGAATCGCATTACAGGTCATGTCAAGTCCCATTTAATAAAATAAAAGTAAAAATAAACTAAAATAATCTTAATTCGTATGAGCAACATCCATATGGGTTAGTAAACAAAAAGTTAACTTATTCCTATGTTAGTAAACATATAATTTATTTAGAAACTAGGCTGTTGTTGGAAATGCATCTCCGAACATCACCTAACAAAGGAGAATCATACCTCCCCGCTATGGTTTTGAGGATGGAGTTGGAGCCGACCCGCACTCTGCAGAGCAAAGAGGCAGATTTATGTCTGACAATGGCTTGGAAGCCATCGACGTGTGCTTGTTTAAACATACCCGGTGCACTGCAGAAACGAGGCAGGCCCATCAACATCCTGAACCCGTTATTATACTGGACCCGTAGGGCGCTGATAGCCTTCTGAGTATAGTTGGTCCACAGGCTGCACGTGTTGCTCATTTAACCTTTTGAACGCCATTGTCACGTATACATGACAAGCAAGCGCGTGCCCTGTACACCAAACGTCACATATATGTGACAAAAAGTACGGCGAATTTGTGGCTTGGCGTCGGGGTCACGCCGATGCGTTTATGTTCTGGCGGTCAAAATGTTAAGCCCTCTAAATTAATAACAGACGACCGATTACCGTTGAACATATCAGGTATACCAAGTCCTTATTAGTACTTACAACATGATGGATTTAGTAACATTCCATATACAGCGCTCGTCACGATGTAGGTCGTTTATCGCCGTATAAGGCGACCTCGGTATCTTGTTACAGCTGCGATATGAGCAATTATGTCATAAGGCAATGACCCAGAGATTTGCTAACACTTGTACTTTTTAAAACACATTATGTGAATCACGTTTAACGTCTGCAAAAGGTAGTGTTTATTAGATTTCATTTTTAATTGATCGAGTTGGTTTAAGGTTCCTCAGCTCACCAGTAAGGTTACTGGTGAGCTGAGGCTCATTGATCCGTACTTACTATCCATACGAAAAATATTTTATATATCATCATCTGCCTAGCCTTTTCCCAACTATATTGGGGTCGGCTTCCAGTCAAACCGGATTCAGCTGAATACCAGTATTTTACGTGGAGCGGCTGCCTACCAGACCTCCACAACCCATTAACTGGGTAACACGGTACTCCTTGGCAAGACTGGTGTCAGATTATCTGGTTTCTGACTATCCGTAACGACTGCCAAAGATCTACAAATGACAGCCGGGACCAACGGCTTAACGTGCTTTCCGAGGCACGGAGGAGTCTCGGTATATTATCCATAAAATATTTTTCGTATATACTCGTATATTATAAATGCGAAAGTAAGTCTGTTGTTGGTATGTTTGTTTGTTTCCCCTTCACCTCGTAACGTAAGCTGAATGGATTGGGATAAAACTTAGCGAACGGGTAGACAATGTCCTGGATATTGGATACTTTTAATCCCGAGAGTATATTCCCTTGAGATAGTTTTTGACTAACACCCGAAACAGCTGGCAGAACTTAGCTCATAAAAATAATAATTATAGTGCCTTTTGCAGTTTTTGCTAAAAGAAGAACTTTTACCGAAGTGTTGTCAACCTAAATTACCAATTTAAAATGTATAATTTTTTTCCATGACTCATTAACCTTTCGAACGCCATTGTAACGTATATGTCACCGGAAAATAGCAAACTCCGTAAGATTATAAATAACTTGAGAGGTTGTAAACTCTCGATAAATTGTCAACTGAACATTTGGAATACCATTTTACGCATCAAGATTTGATAGTTTATAATCTCGCGAAGTCATTCCGAGAAATTATGCATTATAATCAAAGGTCACAAATATGTGACAAAAAGTACGGCGAATTTGTGGCTTGGCGTCGGGGGCACGCCGATGCGTTAATGCTCTGGCGTTCAAAAGTAACCTTTTAAAGAACAATAAAATTGGGAATTAGCCTTTTTTTGACATACCGTCTTTCACTTTGAACATTTTTTTCAGGATAGAATGTTATAAATGTATTTGTCGAGTAAATTCTCGCGGATTCATTATTCAAGAGGATTCCTCGGATGGATAGCGACTCCCGTATTCTTTTGTTCTGTATTTTATTGCGAGTTCCTCGGTACACATGTTGACGTTTTTGAATAGTTTGAAATTCATGAAACAGAAAGGAAAGGTTAGTTTGAAGAAGTTTGGTAATTTTTAGGGTTCTGTACCCGAAGGGTAAAACGGGACCCTATTACTAAGACTCATGGCTCAGAAGGATTCATGGCTTTTAACAGGCTGCCCGGACCTTAATCAGCGTATAATTTTCTCACTGCTGGTCATAGACCTCCTATCAGCGGGCTCAGTGCGGATAGGTAGGCATTGCAAAGGTGTAATTTTTAGGGTTCAGTACCCAAAGGGTAAAACGGGACCCTATTACTAAGACTTCGCTGTCCGTCTGGCCGTCTGTCACCAGGCTGTATCTTATGAACCGTGACAGTTAGACAGATGAAATTTTCACAGATGAAATATTTCTGTTGCCGCTATAACAAAACATACTAAAATAAAAACAGAATAAAATAAATTAAGGGCTCCCATACAACAAAAATGATTTTTTTGTTCGACTCGCACTTGGCCGGTTTTAACTTAAAAACGTTTATAAATGTCATTTTAAATCTGATCAATTTAACATCAAAGGAAAATGGTGTGATGCGCAAATGTAAGGGTTTTAAATTTTTTTCAGTCTGTATTGTTCAATTGCAGGCCTTCCCCAAATCCGTCCATGTATTTTTATCTTGAGCCACCTTGTAATAGGCGTTTAGGCCATCTCGCCACCTCTTCCCATAGTAGAGGATCCTAAGTAAGATCAACCTTCAGCCACTTGCTTACCGGATGAAAATTAAATTTCATCAAATAAAATATGTTTCTAAATATATACGAATAGGGTTGCCGTAAAAAATATAGCCACGGTAATACAAAACCACTTACTGAATTGCAATTATAATCCTTAAGCCAAATTATAGTTAAAATTTATGGTTTATAATCTAACCACAGTATAAATATGAACAGTACGGAAACTACCTACAAACGCTAGAAACAGCACACTCATACAAACATGCGCATCGACGAGACCCCTAAGCGGTTGCCGCGGTGCTGTCAGTATCGAGTGCCGCGTCAAGACGAGTGGTCACATATAAGTTTATCTACGCGATCCTTTTAATATGCCACGAGCATATTGCGTACTATACGGCTGTTTACAAAGTTAAAGATCTACAAGTTCTGCATTTTGTTGTGAGTTCATATTAAACTTTTTGCCGTGTTTAATACTATCGTCTTTTGCTGAGATTGACCGACGCCATGAGATTACCTATTTAAATTTTATTTGTAAGCTACTTATTTTTATTCGGTTGATTGAACAAAAATGTTTGAATAAAAAAATAAAAAAATTCAATATCAAAAACATTAAAAGTTACAACCCTATTGCTTCAATGAAGCGTAGGTAATCATTTCATTAACTAGGCTTAGTTTCCGTACTGTTCATATTTATACTGTGGTATAAAAACAGATTATTAATTAATACATTAAAACGTTGGTAATAAATACACAGTAAACATTTGTGATTCAAAATAAGCCGAAAAAAACCGCAGGACCGGGGCAGCGAATATTTACTGATCTAAATTTATCTGTAATGTTCATTCATTTTCAGTTCACTATTACGTGGTTTAAATAATTTTGGTTGCATAGTCCTGACTATAAACAAACATGATGCGGTTTTTCCATGAATGACTATACTTTAAATTACTTTACACTGAGCAAACAGTGAAGGTAAATAACGTGATATAGGGAAACGGCGCTTCATTATGTACAGTTATACACCTTATTGACTGGCCTGTTGGTCGAGTGGTTAGTGACCCTGACTGCTTAACCGGAGGTCGTGGGTTCGATTCCCACCCAGGACAAATCTTTGTGTGATGAGCATGTCATTTGTTCTGTGTCTGGGTGTAATTTGTCTATAATATGTATGTATTTAGAATAAGTATGTTTATCAGTTGTCTGGTTGCCATAGCACCGGCTCTGCCTAGTTTGGGATCGGATGACCGTGTGTGAGTTGTCCCAGGATATATTATTATATAGTTATAGAAAATATAGATGATGAAAACATTACATACATAGGGTATTTATTCATCATTATATATGTCACCGGAAATTTGCAGACTCCGTAAGATTGTAATAAATCTTTTTTAGATTATAATTTCTCGATAAATTATGAAAAATTCGTTTTTTGTACAATAAATCCCACCAAAATTCAATAGTTTCCAACATATCCGTGTCTTATTCAGAAAAAAACTGTTTATAATTTCACGCGATATTTTACAATCTTACGGCGTTTGCCATTTTCCGGTGACATATACACTGTAAAGATTGATTATTTAATTTTAGATACCTTGGACATATGTTGTCCTCTGATCTGAGAGACGATGCAGCCATAGAGCGAGAACGCAGGGCGTTGTCTGTAAGGGCGAATATGATTGCCCGCAGGTTTGCTCGTTGTATCACTGAAGTGAAAACCACATTGTTCAAGGCATTTTGTACATCCTTCTACACGAGCAGCCTGTGGGTCACATACACGCACGGACAGTACAGCGCCTTGCGGGTGCAACATAATAATGCATTCAGAGTGTTGATGGGGCTGCCCCGATTCTGTAGCGCATCAGGGATGTTCGCCGAGTCACAAGTAGACTGTTTCTACTCTACTATGCGAAAACGGTGCACATCCCTGGTGCGCAGGGTTCGGACTAGTTNGCAGGGTTCGGGCTAGTTTCAACGGCATCCTGAGGGCATTCGGGCAAAGGTTCGATTGTCAGTACCTGAACCATTGCTGTATGGTTCACTTACTGAGCAATCGAAACCAGTAATATGTATGTTTGGATTTTTACATGTTTTTACGTGTGTGTGTTTTTGTTATTATTTTGTTATGTGTAATGTGTGTGCTATGATCCATGTTGGTCGAAATAAACGTTTATTATTATTATTATTATAGCGTTTTTAGGCTTACCACAGTAGTTTTAATATTATAAGAAGATTGAGAAATGACGGTGGCACTAAAATAAAGCATAAATTTGCATTTTTCAAGATAGTGTTTTGTTATGTTTTCTACTTATTGTATACCTTTATTTTGTATTCCTATTGTGTCACGATTAATTGTCCGCTACGGTTGCTGTCAACCAATCACAATTCTTGGTTATTAAGGCGAATGATAAACTTCACTCATTAAGTCGTGTGAGCTACCTGTGTCTATCTTTCAATAACCAGTTTGTTTATAGCCCGATCATTAGAACAGAATGGGTGACCTTTTGAAAACGAAGACTTGACACCATTGTTTAGTTCGATCCAGCCCGTCTCTAGCTGTCCTCTCTCCAGCGACGCCCTTAGCCGAGGCCCGTACCCCACAGGGGATACCCTTAGCGTGTAGTCGCTTTGTAAGTTGTTAAAAAGCCCTGGCTGGAGGCTTTAATATTTATATTAAGGCCGCCGCAGGCTAGTCCGGTTACGTCGACAACCTCCTAGGTTGAACTGCGAGAGACCAAACATAAAAAAACAGCCAAATGCGAGTCGGACTCGCGCACGAAGGGTTCCGTACCATTATCTATAAAAACGGCAAAAAAATCATGTCTGTTGTATGGGAGCCCCCTTAAATATTTATTTGATTTTTTAGTAAAGATACATCATCTGTGAAAATTCAACTGTCTAACTATCACGGTTCATGAGATACAGCCTGGTGACAGTCGGCCAGACGGACAGCGAAGTCTTAGTAATAGGGTCCCGTTTTACCCTTTGGGTACTGAACCCTAAAAATTACACCTTTGCAATGCCTACCTATCCGCACTGAGCCCGCTGATAGGAGGTCTATGACCAGCAGTGAGAAAATTATACGCTGATTAAGGTCCGGGCAGCCTGTTAAAAGCCATGAATCCTTCTCCACTATTATACAAAATAATATTGCAGCATTCATTGAAACACAGCACCATTCAAATAAATCCAGCAAGTTTAATTATAATATAACACATTTCGATTAGTACCAGTATTAAAATTGATATTGAAATAACATTTTATCAATTATGAATGTATGATATATTTGCATTTGCAGTTTCATTTAATAGATGCGTTAAGGCTGCCCATTGTATGTGTTTTAGTTTAATTAATAATAATATGTAGATGTGCCTTTTTGGTCTCCTCATTTCTAAGGGCAGCATATTTTATTTTATAAATAAAAATGTTTAATAATAATATTAAAAAAGAGGTACGTACAAAGAGATGTTTTAAGGAAAGGGCAATGTACTTTATTGTAAATTTATCAGGCGCCTACCATAATAAAAAAGTAAAAAATAAACATTTTGGCAATTGCTATTTTTGTTGTGTTTTCTAACCACTTTTTCCATTTCAGCCACAAGATTAATAAACCGATTACGAGAATGTCGCTGTAAAAATATTAAAACGTTCTTCTATTTTCGTACCGCGGTACTGCGAATTTTTCCTGCAAATTAAAGGAGAGTGGGCTCTAACGCTTAATGTTCTGGTTCGTTAAGGAATTCCTCCGTGATGCCTTTATCATACTAGGAGGACGATCTGATTAAAAGTTATTTATTACTTTATTATGCGCCGTACCTTTGCTAAATATAATTAAAAGAAAAAGTATATTTTTACTGTCTCTGTGGACACATTCTTAGAGTCGAGTTCAGTATGTAAAAGTTTTATTTTCCAATATTTAAGGGAGGTAGGAAGTAGTGCTGGTTACCATTTTGGGTTAAAACATCACTGTAACAAACATCATCATCTTCCTGCCCTTATCCCATGTTACTCGGGGTCGGCGCAACACGATTTTTTCTTCCATTCTGTCCTGTCAACCGTCACGCTATCACTAACTCCCTTTTCTTTCATATCACTCCTAACACAATCCATCCATCTTTTCTTTGGCCTCTCCACATTTCACAACAACTTGCACAACATACATAGATAGGAATAATGTCATATTACTGGGTTACAAGCTACCCCTTGTCAAAACTAGAGTCAGATTCCCTAACTTCTGACTATTCGTAACGATAGTCAAAATCGACAAATGAAAGCTGGCACCAACGTCAAAGTACTTTCCGGGTCACCGTGGAGTCTCGATATGCAATGCAAGATCATCCATCCTAGGACTGACCTCGTCAACCATTGTTTAACTTTGGAGATCGGCTGGAGCGACTGTTTTTATTTAGCCTTGAGTTTCTATATAACAGAGTGGCGCAAAGGAATTCCCGGTTCATATTTCCTACCAATTTATTTGAAAGTGGGAAGGCAATCACGCATGATGTCCCTAGAGATTTGCTTGAGGGGCAGACAGGATAAAAACCTAGGCCTTTTATTTTCTTTAATATAGCGGATAAGCTTTGAGTTATTAATTGAACATAACTCTAATGCTATGAAGCTAGAATGGTAAAGATTTTGTCTAGCGGTAAACATCTCAGATTTAAATATCGTCTCTCATCTAGCATAGCTTTGGGATGGATCTAAAGCTAAGTTGGAGACTATTTTAATGGACTCAGAAACGGTTAGTGTGGTTCCTCATTACTCCTCAAGAATAAAATCGACGGGGCTTTGATTCTAAGATATTTTACCGGTTTTCCTTCGCCATTTTGAGAGCTATGATGATGAAGTGATTCCGCTCAAAGTAACTGGCCTGACTGAATGGATTCGAACCCACGTCCTTAAGCTAGAAAGTCGCGTCCGTTACTACTGGGCCATCAGTGCTCTCATATGTATACCATTCGTTCATACATATGCACGGGCGTGTTTCTGAATTGAATATTTTAGCTACGATCGTGTCAATCCCTACTAAGACACAAAAACAAGCCTAATTTTGACAGGTTTTCAGGCTTAAATAGAGTTTGAGAGTTTAAGGAGCTCGTGGTTAAAGAATATCAGCTGCACGGGTCGATCAAGGTTAAGCAACGCTTGCCAAGTTAGGTCTGTGGATGGGTTACCATCATAACTTACCGATTTTCTTCCGTGCCTCGAAAAGCAAGTTAAGCCGTCGGTCCCGGCTATTATTTGTGGATCTTTGGCAGTCGATACGGATTGTCAGAAGCCAGTAAATCTGATAGCAGTCTTGCCAAGGATTATCGTGTTACCCAGGTTAATCGGTTGTGGAGGTCTGGTAGGCAGCTGCTCCACGCAAAATAATGGTATTGCTGAATCCGGTTTGACTGGAAGCCGACCCCAATATAGTTTGGAAAATAGGCTAGGCAGATGATGAGAGTTTGAGAAAGGTGCTCCGCTTCAAATCCTAGAAATCGGGGAATAGAAAAAACTAGTATGTTTTCTGCAAAACTTTCCCTTTTACGCCTTTCAAACCTATATTTACCAAAACTCTCGACTACAATAAATAACGGAAAGTAACTACACACTCGCTAAAGCATAACATTCCGCCCGGCTAGTGCGGAAACTGAAACATAGCACTTCAGGCCTACAAAAATAGACTGCAAAGTTTTGTGAAACATCACGTATGGGCGTGAATTAAGGCTGAATTTCTATGCTGTACTGCAGTTAAATTGGTATGGAGTAGGCAGTAAATGGAGTCTTTGTATTTGTAACATGAGGCGAAATCGAACCGCTCGCCCTTTTTTAATGAGTAATCATTTGAACACTTGCTTTTCAATTTGCTTTAGACATTAGCAAAGTAGACATCGGCTGTGCTTGCCGTATAGAATATAAAAGTAGAATAAAGACAGCCCGTGTAAAAAGCATTTGACCATACCATAAATTCGCACGCGGTATCAAACACCATTTCGATTTTCAGCTGTCGTAACTTAAAATAGAAGTGGTGTCTGTTAAGTGCAGTTATTCTGGTTTATAAAATGAAAATTTGGATGTGGTCCTAAAAATACCGTGCATTTTTCCTACATGGCCGCTAACACACAGGGAAGTTAAAAAAGGTTTCAATTGGGTTCTTGTTACCAAGCATAAACATGATGTCCGTGACAGACCTCCAGTCCACTTGCACTTGCAGTTGGGTAAAAGCCTCCCTCAAAGTCTTCTCTCTAAGTTTAGCAGTATATGTCTAGGTGGTCTCGCCTCGGTCTCGCCACCTCTTCCTAGGCCAGGGGGGCTGAAGCCCGTAGTTCGTAGTTTCGGGCTTAGTTGCGGGCGTATTATTAATGACAACGCGATTTTTGACAGTTACTGTCAAATCGTGTTGTCATTCATTCTTAGTTCGGGTTCGGAACTAATCGTAAGGCCGTAGGTGATACGAAGTAGAATACGCCCGCAACTAAGCCCGAAACTACAGACTTCGGGTTTAGAGAGTAGCCGGCGGCCAACCGTTAACCAAAACCAAATATAAAAGCAAGTTAATGTTTTTGTTAGTATCTAGCAAAAGCATTCCATTTTCTCACTTATCTGTGATTCCAGAAAGCAAATGTTATGTCAGCTCTTTGTTGTATATCACAAGTTGAGCGCAAAGCGGTTGGGTTCGTTTTCTACGTTACGTGAGAGGGTTTTCTATGACAAGATCACGAGATGTCCTGAAAAGGAGGGACTGGGGGGCTACTCTCTTAGCCCGAAGTCCGTAGTTTCGGGCTTAGTTGCGGGCGTATTCTACTCCGTAACACCTACGGACTTACGATTTGTTCCGAACCCGAATTAAGATTGGTTAGGTGATACGGACTAGAATACGGCCGCAACTAAGCCCGAAATTACGGACTTCGGGCTTAAAGAGTATGCCCCCTGGATAGTAATTATAAGTAATCTACTTTTTGCGAATGGACAACTAGAGTCACTAATAATTTAATTTCAAACTGTAAATTTGACGTTAAAAAGTGCCTTTTATTGGTCTAGATGACATTGACTTTGACTTTGAATTGGTGTTACGGACTAGAATACGACCGCAACTAAGCCCGAAATTACGGACTTCGGGCTTAAAGAGTATGCCCCCTGGATAGTAATGATAAGTAATCTACTTTTTGCGAATGGACAACTAGAGTCACTAATAATTTAATTTCAAACTGTAAATTTGACGTTAAAAAGTGCCTTTTATTGGTCTAGATGACATTGACTTTGACTTTGAATTGGTGTTACGGACTAGAATACGACCGCAACTAAGCCCGAAATTACGGACTTCGGGCTTAAAGAGTATGCCCCCTGGATAGTAATGATAAGTAATCTACTTTTTGCGAATGGACAACTAGAGTCACTAATAATTTAATTTCAAACTGTAAATTTGACGTTAAAAAGTGCCTTTTATTGGTCTAGATGACATTGACTTTGACTTTGAATTGGTGTTACGGACTAGAATACGACCGCAACTAAGCCCGAAATTACGGACTTCGGGCTTAAAGAGTATGCCCCCTGGATAGTAATGATAAGTAATCTACTTTTTGCGAATGGACAACTAGAGTCACTAATAATTTAATTTCAAACTGTAAATTTGACGTTAAAAAGTGCCTTTTATTGGTCTAGATGACATTGACTTTGACTTTGAATTGGTGTTACGGACTAGAATACGACCGCAACTAAGCCCGAAATTACGGACTTCGGGCTTAAAGAGTATGCCCCCTGGATAGTAATGATAAGTAATCTACTTTTTGCGAATGGACAACTAGAGTCACTAATAATTTAATTTCAAACTGTAAATTTGACGTTAAAAAGTGCCTTTTATTGGTCTAGATGACATTGACTTTGACTTTGAATTGGTGTTACGGACTAGAATACGACCGCAACTAAGCCCGAAATTACGGACTTCGGGCTTAAAGAGTATGCCCCCTGGATAGTAATGATAAGTAATCTACTTTTTGCGAATGGACAACTAGAGTCACTAATAATTTAATTTCAAACTGTAAATTTGACGTTAAAAAGTGCCTTTTATTGGTCTAGATGACATTGACTTTGACTTTGAATTGGTGTTACGGACTAGAATACGACCGCAACTAAGCCCGAAATTACGGACTTCGGGCTTAAAGAGTATGCCCCCTGGATAGTAATGATAAGTAATCTACTTTTTGCGAATGGACAACTAGAGTCACTAATAATTTAATTTCAAACTGTAAATTTGACGTTAAAAAGTGCCTTTTATTGGTCTAGATGACATTGACTTTGACTTTGAATTGGTGTTACGGACTAGAATACGACCGCAACTAAGCCCGAAATTACGGACTTCGGGCTTAAAGAGTATGCCCCCTGGATAGTAATGATAAGTAATCTACTTTTTGCGAATGGACAACTAGAGTCACTAATAATTTAATTTCAAACTGTAAATTTGACGTTAAAAAGTGCCTTTTATTGGTCTAGATGACATTGACTTTGACTTTGAATTGGTGTTACGGACTAGAATACGACCGCAACTAAGCCCGAAATTACGGACTTCGGGCTTAAAGAGTATGCCCCCTGGATAGTAATGATAAGTAATCTACTTTTTGCGAATGGACAACTAGAGTCACTAATAATTTAATTTCAAACTGTAAATTTGACGTTAAAAAGTGCCTTTTAATGGTCTAGATGACATTGACTTTGACTTTGAATGGTCCTATGGACTATGTTCTAAACTTGATTTACTGTGTTAAACATTTCAAGTTTTACTACTTACCATTGCATTATAAAGTATTTTTGTAATGTAACGTTAAGATGAACACTTTGATTATGAAGGTATGTATATATAAAAATGTGTTCAGGTAAGTGACGTCACTCGTGTCAGAAGAATATATAAGTGTCCAATTGTTTTCGATAATCTAATTGACGGGCTAATTAGATTTTTTTGTCAAATACACTTGTAGCGGGCTTGTGCCAAATTAAATTTCCTTAACGATAGTACGAGTAGTAGGTACTTAAACGAATATGATAACTAAGAATACAGTAAATGATAACCACCTTGGTCTGCAAAACAGGGGCAACTACCAAATCATTTTGAATGGCTTGTTGGTCGAGTGGTTAGTGACCCTGACTACTAAACCGGAGGTTGTGGGTTCGATTCCCACCCAGGACAAATCTTTGTGTGATGAGCATGATCATTTGTTCTGTGTCTGGGTGTAATTTGTCTATAATATGTATGTATTTAGAAATATATAAGTATGTTTATCAGTTGTCTGGTTGCCATAGCACAGGCTCTGCCTAGTTTGGGATCGGATGACCGTGTGTGAGTTGTCCCAAGATATTATTATTATTATTTTTTATTCATTGTGTATACATACAAATTACATTTTTAAATATTAAAATACAAAGATATAAAAATATTTAAAACAAATATTATTATTTTTATAAATATTATTATTCCATCAAATTATACCTCAACACAGCATCTCAAATCCATCTTGAGCCAACGTTAAATCACGTGCGGTACATACGAAGCCAATTTAACGAACGTCAAACGTTTGACAGCTGTCAAAACTGTTGCTATTTCTACCACGTTTGTGCGGTTTACGATCGGTAGTCGGGATTGGTTTAATTTTAGCTTCCTTGTGAAATTAATGGATTTCCTTAAAATAGTGAGAGAATTGTTGAACAATCGAATCATCATCATCTGCCTAACCTTTTTTCCCAACTGTATTGGGGTCGGCTTCCAGTCAAACCGGATTCAGCTGAATACCAGTATTTAACGTGGAGCGGCTGCCTACCAGACCTCCACAACCCTTTAACTGTATAACACGGTAGTTCTTGGCAAGACTGGAGTCAGATTTATTAGCTTCTAACAATCCGTTACGACTGACAAAGACCTACAAATGACAGCCGGGACCAACGGCTTAACGTGCTTTCCGAGGCACGGAGGTAACTCGGTATGTTAAGATGGTCACCCATCCACAGACCAACCTTGGCAAGTGTTGCTTAACCTTGATTGACACGTGAGGGGCTGATATTCTTATAGCCACGAGCTTCGACAGTCGAATGCTTTCTGATAATTATAGTTTGGAGGTATACGTTACAGAGAGTAAAGTCCCGTGTACCTCCACCGAAAAGGGGAGGATCCTCCGAACCAGACGGTTGTTGTGTCTGGTGGGCAACTGCCCGATAGTTGATATTCGGACTGTTGTATATTCAAATCGCACGGAGAACTTTGCTTGCGCGATGCAGGATTTCGATGTTAGTTCGGCGTAGATGGCACTGCGGTTCTTTTTGTTGCCGTACAAATTTCGTTTCTTAGTTTTTCATGTGGCGGCATTGATGCCGCTACAATAGAAATTAAAGGAAAGCTAACTAGGCTTCCTAGATCATGCAGCCGTTTAAAAAGAGTTTCGTATTTTATAATAACTTTTTACGGGATTGATTTGACGTAAAAGTATCCTATCCTAACCCAGTTCATTTATAAGCCCAGTTTCATCAAAATCCTTAGGTACAGCGATTTAGACGTGAAAACGTAACGGACAAACAAACTTTCGGGAATAGTATGGAAATGTACAGGGGCCCCACTATGAAGTCTTAAAACGATCATGATTCCGCTCTAAGAGAGAGACGGAGCTAAACATAGCGTGTAGCACTATCCCTTTTACATCATCGGAATTGGATGGCATTAGGACGTCATACTAGGGCCACAGGAGTGTTAAGGTTCGGCTACACGCTCAATATTGCTTGCGCAAACAGTTTGTGCAAACAACTGACGCAAAAACTGCATAGCTGCTAGCCGTCTTAACGCACATGTTTGCTTGCACAAACAGAAATTGGTGCAAATAAGATTGAGCGTGTAGGCCATTAAACCACTACAGGAGAAGACGCCCCGGGCGCCGGGAGTCGCAGGGCGATCCCCGGCCACCGTAGGCGCGGGCCTGCGGACGGCGAGCATTGGGTGGCTCGCCGTCCAATCACCACCAGGTCCGGGTCGATGGCGCGTTGTGTTTCACGCGCGCCTCAAAGAGATGTCAGCATAAAAGACGGGGCCCGCTAGGGCCGGAGCCTGCCAGGGTTGCGGAATTTGTTCGAAAGAGTCACCGCGGCCCTGAAACGCAAAGGGCTTTAGAAGGAACACGGGTGGGTTTTAGTCAGTAAGAGTCTGACACGCCCTTCCGCTCCGCCCAGAGCGGAAGAAGTCATTTGATGATTTCCCATCCTTAAAAAAAAAAAAAAGGCCATTAAACCAGTATCGTAAAATCACCACAAACATATAAGAAATAGCCTCATTATCATATAAAACTGAATCCCCAGGTGGGTCGGTAATCTTACAAACATAAAAATTTAAGTCGAGCCAGACAAATTGCTCTCAGACTTTATGTGCTCCTGCAATTAATTTCTGTTGACGTCATTATAGTGGTAGGAGGTCGCAACGTGTGGAAGGATTGCCGCCGTAAGTTACTCTGGAGATTTGTTCTTATCAGAGTAAATTGGAGACAAATTGCGCTGGGGATCCTGTGTGGTGTATGTTAGAGGAAGAAGCGAGTAGCGTTTCTTCTTCTAGATGTTTGTACCGATTGACTTGTTAGCACATTAGGAATTCTCTTATTGTCCGTACATCTAAGAAGCGTGCTCCATAGTCGACCACATCATCGTTCGTATCGAGCGTTTTTTGGCTCGCTGTCTGATGATCCTCAGGCTCGGATCGAAGGCGCGTTGTGTTTTACGCACGCCTCAAAGAGATGTCAGCATAGGAGACACCGCGGCCCAGGAACGCAAAGGGCTTTAGAAGAACACGGATGGGTTTTAGTCAGTAAGAGTCTGACACGCCCTTCCGCTCCACCCAGAGCGGAAGAACTCATTTGGTGATAACCCATCCTTAAAAAAAAAGGGGGTGAGGTGTCGGTATCTAGCGAAGAGGAACCACACTTCCACTTTTTGGAATGTGTATATGATAACCCGTTTGGTTTGGCTCGCTTATTCTACTATAATTTATTAATAAGTAGTATTTTTTGTTGTCAAACTTTTTATTCATGATTCTTTTGTTTTTGTTACAGGTAATGTATGCTTAACAATAAGATTTGTGACATATTTGTAAGTCCTCAAAATAATATACCAATTTATTTAATTTAAGGAAAATTACATGCAGGAAATTGATTTCAATAAGTCTATTAAATTGATTATATGTATTACGAACCCACGGGTACAATTTTATCTACACGTGTAAATTTTCGTAACCTTTTTATGTTATGTAATGTAATATGTAATAATATAAATGTATATAAACTAACTAACTGAAATACCAACGCACAACTCAAAGTACCAGCAAAGTAATCTACTAGGAAGATGAAAGGGGAATGCCGATTTTAGGCCTTGCGATGCCCAAGAAATTTAATTTAGTAAAAAAAAAATATGTAAATTTTACATAATTAACTCTTCTATTTACGACGCGATACAAGTCAGTAACATTTTTTAATAAATAATAAATATTGAAACGATACAACGAAATAAACAGACATTTGATAAGTTGCCAATTTCAAATCCGGGAAAAAATAAAGATTTGTTGCAAAACATTGATTTGACATTTACACATATTGTACTTTATTTATTTGTCCTTTTGTTTATAGAAGTCGCAATGCATTCGATGTTACTTGTTGGCACTCAGGGTCCAAATCACTATGGCGGCTTGGCATCCCCCTTTCGCACATGGCTTAATTTTATGATGTACAAGAAGGGATTTTTGGAAATTCAACCATTTAAGAAGTAGAAAAGGGGATGAAGTCACGGGCGAAGTGCTAGTGTAAAAGTAAAAACCTCGCTACCTATATATGTACAGTCAAACAAAGCTATTTGGTATGCAGGCTGCTAACTTGCAACTACTTTTAAACAATGTTGTGAGTGTGCTGAGTAGACAATTATTGTACACCACACTCGTAAGTATGTCATAAGCTTAAAAAGTTATAATGGAAATGTCACCGGAAAATGGAAAACGCCGAAACATTATAAAATATCGCGTGAAATTGTAAACTATTTATTCTAAATATGACACGAATATATCGGAAACTACTGAATTTGGTTGGAATTGATTGTATACAAAACGATTTTTTCATAATATGTCGAAAAATAATTATCTAATCAATATTTATTACAATCTTACGGAGTTTCCGATTTTCCGGTAACAGACACATTGGAAATAAATATTGGCAGTGCAGTGGAAAAATTAACATTTTTGCCTATATACCAAATAGCTTTGTTGACTGTACATGTAGATTCAGCAAGTACCTAATATCGTTATGCGCTAAAGCCATTCCCATCTAAAGGAATATAGTATTACTACTAATAAGCATACAGATGGGAGTGCCACCACACATTTGCATATACGTTTGAACCAGATTATCGAATTTAACTTCGAGACACCTGGCAACTGATTCGGTATTTATATTTTCCTGTACATGTAAACAGAATGATTGGTATTTAAGTACGTTCCTTCAAATGGAATGTCCTTAAGCTTATTTGCAAACCTGGGAACCTGGAACAAGCTGGAGGAGGCCTATACCCAAGAAGGGGCTCCAATCAATGGTGATGAACGTAGTAACGACAGCGGTTAAAACAAATATATATTTCTTATAATTCATCAACTAAATCACTACATTAAAAGTGATATATTATATCAAATATTTAATTAGCCGCGGGACATACAATGTTTTTGATTTAAAATTAAGTTGTCTTTCATTTGTATCTACAATGTGTGTCTGTGTGTGTGCCAAATAAACTAGTTTTCTTTCTTTCTTTCTTCTTTCTTAATCATAAAAATATTTAAAATAAATAAATTAAAATGCATGTAATGATGATTTGTAGATTGGAAATAAACGGGCTTTATTATTATTGTAATAACAATTTGAGAATCCAACACGATATGCCCTGGCATGGCTAGTGTCAGATTTTTCAACATAATAAATAAAATTAAAATTTAAAAATCCTTTATTTCCAGTAAATTTACATTTCTTAGAATCTATGCATAAAGGTATTACCGATATAATAACATATACGTTTGTTTTTTGTTCTTACTACTCTTACATAAATTTGTCTTTAACCATTTCTTTTTTAACAAAACTGCTGTCAAAGATCATTTGTCACCCATCCACGCACTGACCTTGGCAAGCGTAGCTTTACCTTGAAGGTCGACCCGTGAGGCTGTTTTTAGTCCGCTTTTAACTTGCACCACACACCACCTCTCGCTAACAGATTTTTTCCCATTAAAACATAAATACAAAGGGTGTTATTGCCAACATCTTAGAGAACGTTCACATTAGGTCGGGCTATTTGTTGACATCCGGCTTCTGGCTGGCGGATTCACACTCGCTGGCTATACTTACTTACCTTGAACTATGAGCAATATCCGTATATCTATACTAATAATATATTTCCGCGGGAGACCCAGGCGAAGATGGCGGGACGATCTTGACGCCCATCGGCCAGATTGGTCCACACTTGCCCAAAGCCGGGAGGAATGGAAGGAAGAAAGGGAGGCCTTTGCCCTGCAGTGGGACACAATTGGCTAAAATATATAAAATATATACTAATAATAAAGTGTTGAAGAGTTTGTTTGTTTGAACGCGCTAATCTCTGGAAGTACCAGTCGGATTTCGGAAATTCTTATTGTATATGAAATCCACATTCACGAGGAAAGTTATAGGCTATACGGAAACGAGAAATTCCTACGGGAACGGGAAAAAGCGGGAAATGTGCGTACGAAGTCTCGGGCAAAAGCTAGTTGATAATAAAACATTGAAGAATAGAAAGACAAAAATACTAGCTGATGAAGAAGATATGATGAAAAATGATATAGCCAGAGATGAGGTGACTGTTGAGATGACGGCAAATAAAAGAGATATGGAAGGTTTTCTACATCCATACATAAATATATTGGGATGAGGGCGGGAGAACGATTCAAAGTTACCGTAGCCAAACAAAAATTGCTACTTTCATTGGCCCGCAAATCGTATGTAGCAATATCATAACAGCTGTACGGATCGATCATCATGGCCAAGCAACACTCGCTGAGGTCGGTCTGCGGATGGGTGACCATTATACAGACCCTCCGTGCCTCGGAAAGCAAATTAAGCCGTTGGTTCGGGGCTACGGGCTGTCATTTGTGGATTGTCGTTTCGGATTGTCAAAAGACTGAAAATCTGACAGCATTCTTCCCAAGATTGGCAGTCGCCTTATGTTAAATACGGGTCTTCAGCAGCATTTGGTTAGCCTTGAAACCGACACTAATATAGTTGGGAAAAGGATAGGCAGATTGAGATTGCTTGGTTTGCATCCGCAACATCTGCTTCTGCGGTTGTAACCGCATGCGGCGTGTGTCGAAATCCTTTCTGCTTCCAAGTAACTATCGCCGTCCAACCGCATGCGGGTCATCATCATGAAACCTGCCGAAAGACGTCCACTGCTGGACATAGGCCTCCCCCAAGTGTCGCCACAACAACCGGTCCTGTGCGTCTCGCATCCATCGGCTACTCGCGACCCTCACCAGGTCATCGGTCCACCTTGTGGGAGGCCTTCCAACGCTGCGTCTTCCGGTACGCGGTTCAGCCGCTCGATCGTGAGCTGTCATTCCATCTTGATTATATGGATTGACAGCTCACCGCGTGATCACTTCACCCAAGCCTTCACTTCGACATGTTTACAGAATCGACCGGCTGTTCTGCAAGCGATGTGCCTTGCCCACTGCCACTGCATGCGGGTGCAAGAAAATATTTCATCCAGAATTTTGTCCTTTACCGTAAAATTGCTCATGTTTATAACTCATTCCTTCCGGTCGGGAGCACTGTCCTTTATCTTGCCGTGTGGGTGTAGTAGTGACGCGAATGTTCCGCAGCGCCGAGCTTATGATATCTATTTGTTATTTTTGGGGATTTGCCCGTAAATTATATCACGTTGAGTGAAAATGTTCTCAAGTGGTGGCAATGACATTACGCTTGAACATCTTCATGGGCCGTACTTTTTTCCTGTTTTTTAGGGTCTCGAAGCCAAATGCAAAAACGGCGGAACCCTTTATAATTTCGTCCGGATATTTCATTATTGTGCATGCGTACATAGTCATTCCCACGAAGTGGAAATTTAGTTTTTCTCAATCTCAAATTAGGACCCATTAATCATCATCATCATCATCATATCGGCTGGAAGACGTGCACTGCTGGACATAGGCCTCCCCAAAGGGGGGAATTTGCATTAATTGCCACGCTTGTCAGGCGGGTTAGCGATCGCAGTGTAGCTGTTGCAATGCACAGAGAATGCTGCTGCCCATTCTCTGGTGAGTCCCTTAGTCGCATCTTACGACACCCACGGGGAGTGATGGGATGGTGCTTTTATTTTACGTCCGACACCATACAGAACAGGACCCATTAATATTAGTGTGTAATCAATGGTGCTTGGCAACTGGGCTTAACTCAGCTGTTAATGTCCCTTGGTGCCTATTAGCCGTTCTGTGTTCAGTCTCCTGTTTGATATGAAGGAAGTGGAAATCATGTTTTATTACTCTCCTGCTGTTCTTGTTATTTCGTTCCGGTATCCAAGACAGCTGAATCGTTTCTTCGAGGGTCGACGAGCTTCATTTCCTCGGCGTTTTACTGGTGGTCGTAACTGTGGTTTCTGATTCTCAAGATTTGCAGTGATTGGGAAGAGTGGCGGGTTTGACCTAAAAAGAATAAACCGGCCAAGTAAGTGTCGGACCACGCACAGTGTAGGGTTCTGTAGTTACCCGTCTCCTAAATCATGACAGAAAAATAATAAAATTACTTCACTATTATTAGATTACAAAGTTACAAATGCACTTTTTTAAGTCATTTTCCATAGGATTTTTTTACTTACCTAGTTCCATTTTTTAAGTTGTTCGACTATTATTCGTTAACTTGTAAAGCCTACTTAGCTGTGATAGTCTTCCTTTCAAATTCATTATAATTATATGCTACTACCATGAATATATTCACGTCTCCAAAAACAACCGTTTAGCTGGCAGGGGACACTTGACTCTAACAAAAATTAGCACTTTAAAGCTTAATATTTCGCAAACGAATCCTTGGATCGAAAAATGGTTTTTGCAAACCCTCAATATTTTTAAACCACCTACCCAACGACACCCCACGGGGTAGACGATAAAAAAAAATCATAACCACTTCACAAACACCCTAAAACAAAAATATATTTCAAGATTTTATTCTACCATTTTGTCGGCATGATTAATAAAAACCAAATTTCAACTTTCTAGCGCTAAGCATCTCTGAGCTAAACCGCGGACAGACAGACAGACGGACATGGCGAAACTATAAGGGTTCTTTGATGACAACAGAACCCTAAAAACAATAATCACCTCGACTACGGAACCCTTTTTGCTCGTCTGTGGTTTGGTTAGTCTGTTTTTATATTTTTCATGTACCTAAGTGCCTGTAGTCCTTAATCTACTAAGAACTATTCTCAGTATTGTTAATAATGTTTTGTGACACTATTGTCATGCCAACTACAAGTACCTAAGATCCATTATCCTTTTTTTCTGGAGATATATAATACACGTAGGTTCGTCTGACAGGTACGCCTTAGGCAATCTGTTTTCTAAGATAAATTTTGCGTCAGCGAGAAGGTAACTGTAGTTCAGATACACTTGTATAAGCACACTATAAAGCCGCGTATCCACTAGGCAACATTTGACGCGCAACACGTGACGCTCAACCTGTTCGGTAACGTTGCGCAACAGCGCCAGCTGGCGCACAATATGAAAACGATACTTAATAAGGGTTGCTCGTTGCCGTTAAACATGATGAGCAACATGTTGTGCATCTTGTCGCGCGACAAATGTTGCCTAGTGGATACGCGGCTTTAGGCTAACCCGCGCAACTTCGTCTGCGTCACATAAAAGAAAAAAAAACATGCCGGGTAGTCTATGGGGACCGCTGATAGAAGTGAAAACTAAGCGAAAGCTAAAGCGTTCGGTGACGATGACGCGAGTTCCATGATTTTTGTTCACCCCCACAAGTGCTCAACGCGCCTAAAGAAGTTCTCACTTCAAAACCCCGTTTTTGCAACATTTTTCATTGGTGCTCCGCTCCTATTGGTCGTAGCGTGATGTTGTATAGCCTATAGCCTTCCTCAATAAATGGGCTATCCAACATAAAAATATTTGTTCGATTCGAACCAGTATTTCATGAGATAAGCGCGTTCAACCAAACAAAATCTTCAGCTTTATAATATGTTAGATATAATATGGTATAGATAATAGTTCGAAAGGAATGTTTCTTTGATGATTTTAGGAATGTAATTTACTGTGTACATAATAGTACTTAAAATAGTCAGGGGGGCTACTCTCTAAACCCGAAGTCCGTAGTTTCGGGCTTAGTTGCGGGCGTATTCTACTCCGTATCACCTACAGACTTACGATTAGTTCCGAACCCGAACTAAGAATGAATGACAATAAGATTTGACAGTAACTGTCAAATCGTGTTGTCATTAATTCTTAGTGGTTAGGTGATACAAAGCCCGGTCCACGGGCTTAGAGAGTAGCCCCCCAGGTCCAGTCCAGGACCAGTGCCATTCTATCGCTCGTTTTTTTTCTTCTTTAAACCATCATGATGAGTGTGAAGGAGACGGAGTCAAACAAGACGTATAACACTTCCCTTTTTTCACAACGGAATGATAGTTCATAGTAAGGGTGCAGAAGACAGTTCTGATAGATAGATAGATAGATAAAACATTTAACACTTCCATAAATCATAATACTAGAAATTCCTCCTTCCTTACTTGCTCTCTTGAAGCAATATTGTCCTCGTGTTTAAACTTATATTTGAAAATAGTAACTATGGAGTTTCTTGTCCGTTCTTCTCTATAAGAATCCACTTTTTGCGAATGGACAACTAGAGTCACTAATATTTTAATTTCAAACTGTAAATAACACAGATAATTATTTTATTGTACTGTTTAGTAATTAATTTTATTTTACTGGTTTGTTTGTCTTGTGCGAGTCCCAAATAAACATTTTTCTTTCTTTAATTTTGACGTTCAAAAGTGACTAGTTGAAATAAATGATTTGACTTTGACTTTAAATTGACTTTGAATGCAACTAGTTTATTACATACTTGCTCTCCTGATAAACCCCAAAATATCGAGCTTCTTTGATTAAGATAATCTCCGTAAAACCATCTTCGCATTTGTAAAGGAATAATCCTTAAAAAAACACGACACCAATATCATTTTCCATTACCAAAAATATGACTTATTATACCGTACAATCACGTCCCAGGTCATTAACAGGCCGATATCGGGCGCCGCCAATTAATGGCCACGATTCTACCGTGACGACTTTCCGATATCCGGTATTAGGTACTCTCTTACGCATCCGACACTTGGGACCCAAAAACATGATAATTTACTTGTAAATGTTTGTAATAAATGGTACAGAAGCGGTGTTATGTCGAACCAAATAGGTCTAATTTAGAGGTTTATTTATGTAGAAAAAACAACTTTTTATTCATCTTCTAATAATAAAGAGTAGGAATATTTATCTGCCTTTTTTATTATGGTTGTTGTTATTCCCTGGAACATAATAATACTTGAGAAAGCAGGCCGTAGAATAGATTTCCGAGAATCGCCAATTCTCAAAGCGGGCTCTCAAACACATTACCTACCCATTTCATATGAAGGCATAACATGAGAAGGGCTTTATTTTGCTTACAAAGCCAAAAAAACACAATTTTCCACATAAAATCAAACGATATAGATAAATATATCTAAAAAACCGGCCAAGTGCGAGTCGGACTCGCGCACGAAGGGTTCCGTACCATCTATAAAAACGGCAAAAAATCATGTCTCTTGTATGGGAGCCCCCTTAAATATTTTTTTGTTTTTTAGTATTTGTTGTTATAGCGGCAACAGAAATACACATCATATGTGAAAATTTCAACTGTCTAACTATCACGGTTCATGAGATACAGCCGAGAGACAGACGGACAGAAGTCTTAGTAGTTAATAGGGTCCCGTTTTACCCTTTGGGTACGAAAACCTAAAAAGACCTATTTTCCGTGGATATACGAGCACAAACAAGGCGCATATAGCAAAACGGATTGAAATGCATGAAGACATCAAATGACTTCTTCCGCTCTGGGTGGAGCGGAAGGGCGTGTCAGACTCTTACTGACTAAAACCCATCTGTGTTCCTTCTACAGCCCTTTGCGTTCCAGGGACGCGGTGACTCTTTCGAACAAATTTCGCAACCCTGTCTGGCCCTCAGGACTTCTGCCAGGGTCGATTGTATACGGTCACCTGTAGACTTGCGAAAATTTTCTATTTTGCAGCCTTAAGCCTTAAGATAGGGAAAAAAGCCTTATCGTTTTCAGTTGCCTTTGTTTAGCCTTTTGAACGCCATTGTCACGTATACAAGACAATCAAGCGCGTGCCCTGTGCGCCAAACGTCACAAATATGTGACAAAAAGTACGGCGAATTTTTGGCTTGGCGCGCCGATGCGTTTTTGCTCTGGCGTTCAAAAGGTTAATTTGATAGTTACTTACATAATGTGTAACCGATATCTAACCGGTAGTCATCATCTGTCTAGCCTTTTCCCAACTATATTGGGGTCGGCTCCCAGTCAAACCGGATTTAGCTGAATACCAGTGTTTAACATGGAACGGCTGCCTACCAGACCTGTACAACCCATTGATTGGTTCACACGGTACTTTTTGGCTAGACTGGTGTCAGATTTTCTGGCTTCTGACAATCCGTAACGACTGCCAAAGATCTACAAATGACAGCCGGGACCAACGGCTTAACGTGGTCTCCGAAGCACGGATGAATCTCGATATGTTAAGATGGTCACCCATCCACAAATAGACCTTGGCAAGAGTTGCTTAACCTTGAAGATCGACCCGTGCGGCTGTTATTATTTAGCCACAAGCTCCTCCGATGTCTGACCGGTAGTAATGCCGTACAATTACCTACACAATTTTTTTTTTTTGTTTAATTTTTTAAATACATCTTGTTTGCAAATTAGCTGTAATAATCGAACTTTAGACAGACATACTAGTAAATCAATATAACTGTTGGAACTTGGGACATAGGCATAAAATATTGTGGTAAAACATCAATGAAATTAGAAGCCCATTACAAGTTATAAGCCTTTTGCGAAGTCCATAAAGCACTGGTTGCAGCCGCTCTATTCTGATTTCATCACACCCCGAAAACAACGGTGAAGTGAGCTTGAGGTGAACTGTCATTCTACCTTAATTGGATGAACTGACAGCTGACCTGTGATGTTTACAAAATATCACTCCAGGTCAAGTTATTCAGAAGCCGCACATAGTATATAGACTGGCCTGTTGGTCGAGTGGTTAGTGACCCTGACTTCTAAACCGGAGGTCGTGGGTTCGATTCCCACCCAGGACATATCTTTGTGTGATGAGCATGATCATTTGTTCTGTGTCTGGGTGTAATTTGTCTATAATATGTATGTATTTAGAAATATATCAGTTGTCTAGTTGCCATAGTACAGACTCTGCTCTGAGTTGTCCCAGGATATATATATATATATATAGTAAAGCAAGCATACAGTAGTTCAACTTCACCCTTGTGTATACTTATAATTGCGATACTGCGGTATCATTAGGCACTCTTCCAAGTACTTGTCACCACTTCCTTTTTATAGCAGTCTTCAAATCCAATACGTTTCCGAAACTGTTAAGGACTGAAGAGGTGCATTAGGAAGGCTCTGAATGTGAGATTTTTAATCATAATCATAATCATTTTATTAATTTGCAAACATGGGTAATATACAGTTGTTTCATTTATAATAAGTCCTCCATATTCTACCGTCACATGGGCATGCAAATTACATTAAATTTCAAATTAAAATAAATTAAATATTGACATGAAAAATGCAAAAATAGTAATGTCAGATGGAAACAAATGTCAAACAGATCAATAATGTCAAATGAAACAATTATGTCAAAACTTTCACATAAAAATAAATTAAATATTGTCATGAAAAATTAAAAGTAGTTAGTATGATAGTTAGTTAGTTAGTATGAAAGATAGTGATGATGTAACAGTCCTTTTTTTTTAAGGATGGGAAATCATCAAATGACTTCTTCCGCTCTGGGTGGAGCGGAAGGGCGTGTCAGACTCTTACTGACTAAAACCCATCCGTGTTCCTTCTAAGGCCCTTGACGTTCCGGGGTCGCGGTGACTCTTTCGAACAAATTCCGCAACCCTGGCAGGCTCTGGCCCTAGCGGGCCCCGCCTTCTATGCTGACATCTCTTTGAGGCGCGCTTGAAACACAACGCGCCATCGACTCGGGTCTGGTGGTGATCGGAGACACCCAACGCTCGCCGTCCGCAGACCCCGTCTTATGATGTAACAGTTCTAAACTCATAACTTTGATATGTAAACCTCTGTTATAAAATAACTAATACCTCTGTTATAAAATAACTAATTAGCTGCCGACCGCGGTTTCGCTCGCTTGTGCGTTGGTAATTTTTCCTTGGGAACATACTACTGGAATAATATTGGCCAAGTGCAAGTTGGACTTGCACACGAAGGGTTCCGTACCCTAAGCTGAAAAACACATGTTTCTTGTATGGCTCTGATCCCTATTTTTATTTCATTTTTATTATTTGTTGTTATAGCGGCAACAGAAAAACATCATCTGTGAAAATTTCAACTGTCTAACTATCACGGTTCATGAGATACAGCCTGGTGACAGACAGACGAACAGAGAAGTCTTAGTAATAGGGTCCTGTTTTTTTCCTTTGGGTACGGAATCCTAAAAGTATCCTATATCCTAATCTAGGATATCGTCTAGCAGTTTGTGAAATTAACTCCCAGTATTCAGAACAGCTACCTCTTGGAGCAGTGAAAAAACCAAACTTCTAAGTCAACGCAATCTAAAGATAAGACCGTTTGAGCTCCGTTTATGGCGCATTATTTGACGCTCGCAAGGGAATCAAAACCTATAGGGTACTTCCCGTTGACCCACAGTCCTGAAATTTGCCAAGAAGATAGATCTTACAGTATTAGTGTAGGAAAAAGTCCGAAAATAAGGAATTTATCTTTTATAATAAACAAAAAAAATGCCAATACAAACGTATATTTTTGGTTGAACAAATGACCGTGACGTACATTGATGTATCCGTAATGTATACTCGGAAAAAATCAAGACTCGATCGGAACCCTCGGTGCGCGAGTGTAACTCACACTTGAGCGGTTTTTTTTCTTAATAAGACACTGATATATTGGAAACTATTGAATTTGGATGGGATTTATTGTATAAAAACGATTTTTCATAATACATCGAGAAATTATAATCTAATAAAGATTTATTACAATATCACGGAGTCTGCAATTTCTCGGTGACATTTTGCTGGGGAGTTTGTTGCGCCACTTCTTCCTCCCAGCTAATACACTAGGAAGTGGTGACGGGCGGGGGTTTTTTTGGGACTGTCTTTATGTAGAACTTTGACGTTCAAAAAGTGCTGGCACTCAGCCTAATTTGAATAAATGACTTTTGATTTTGATTTTGATATGCCATGAGGGCACGAAAATAATTGGTCAAATAATTGAGACTGAACCTTTACAAAAAGTTTCCTAAAGACAGAGAACTATTTCTTTCGCCAAAAAAACGGTTCACTGATCCTCAATCAATACGTATCCATTTCACAAAGTTCGTACTAAAAGTAATTACAAAAAGTAATTTGGAACGTACATTAAAATGTTTTATGGTCGCCGAAGGCTTTCGGAGTGTTCCAAGAAGTCTGCGGTAGACAATGAGCCCATATCCGAGGAAATCTGAGGCAGACCGTGAAATGGGGGTGTAGGTCATAAGAGGAGCGAGGGTATTGTGGAAACGAGAAAAAAACAACGGGTTGCACTCCGGGAGTGCCGGCAGAAGTGAAAACTTGTGCATTTTTGATATTTTCGAATGGTTAGGGAATAATTTCGGACGAATTGCTTTAATTGTCAGTGTGAACAATTGTTGGTGAACCAATAAAATAAAATAATAAAATTAAGTTATAAAATAAAAGTACTATCATTTATGTGGTAAAGTACAATATTTATTTATTGCGCTATCGTACATAAACATGACAATTTATATTACATTAAAAATTTAACACTCAGAACTTTCCCTCCGTTTTACGAATTTTCGATCAGGTCACGTGTCCTGACGTGAGTTTAAAATTTTTTACTCATCCCAAAAAGTGCACAACGCCACTTAAAAAAAAAACACTTATTTGCCGGAATATGGGTGAATATATGAAGTGTTACAAACAACAAAGTTCTAAGCCATATTCTACCTCAACAGGTGTGCAAATATCTATTATATGCAAATGTCAAATATTGTTTCATCAATCATTAATTTATTTTAGTTAGGAGTTTTGACTTTTATTTTAAGTATCATTAATTATCCATTACGATTTTCTCTCGATCTTTCAGAATCACATAAATCCGACTATCGGAAGAGAAGCAGGAACGTCTGTTTCCAGCCTAAAGCCTCTGAGTGTCAATTCTACAAATTTTTAAGCATCATGCGCATTCGCATCTCAGTAGCAATATGTCAAAAATGTATAGAAATTGAGGCTTTTGACAGATTGCGACTGAGGCCCTCTGGAGAGAGAACTAATATTCTGTCAGTAATAGTGTTAGTCGAAATACCAAACTGTAAAGGATTTGACCACGTGACTTTTCGGTAGGGCATGTCATGATTAAACGCAAAACCTTAAAAGAGGTTATTGTAATTCCGTGTATTCATTCAAACACACACACACAATTATATTTGTAAATATTTACATATAAATTAAAAAAAAAAACATTAAAAAATATAAAAATATTAGATACGAGTCGCACAGGACCGGTTGTTGTGGTGACACTTGGGGGAGGCCTATGTCCAGCAGTGGACGTCTTTCGGCTGATATGATGATGATGATGAACCGAGAAAGGTTTGTACCTGTGCGAAGCCAGAATCGGTCGCTAGTTGACTGTAAGTATTGGTTTCGTCTCAAAGCAATGAAGTCTTAATATTGGCCATTATTGGGCGTCGGCCTAATACAAAATGATCATCGCGTGAATACACGATTTGCCGTACAATTGAACGCGACGATCGCGAGTCACATGGTCGTGTCTTTTACAACAAATCGCTGTAAGCTTACAACTTGCTGCCCGTATTGTAAACACACGATACGGAGGCAATCATGTAGAAAATAGCAGCACATTCCGTGATTCCTATACACTCACACACTCAAATAAGGTTTTGTAATCACTTTTATAGGAGACACCAGATAAATGTGCAATAAAGATGATTCTTAATATCAAAAACCAGAAATAAAGACATAAAGCTGTCTTGAATCGAGAGGCTAGCTTTTACCCGGGACTTCGTACGCGCATATCCCGTTTTTTCCCGTTCCCGTATTTTTTTCCGTTCCCGTCTAGCCTACCTCATGAATGTGGCTATCATATACAAAAATATTTTTCCAAATCCGACTGGTAGTTCCAGAGAATAGGGCGTTCAAACAAACAAACAAACTCTGCAGCTTAATTATATTAGTACATAGATATATAGTATAGATTAGTCACTCTTTCATCATCACTACATATTATAAAAGCAATTCCCTCGCCGCTTGTATCTGTCTGTCAATTCGCGATAACTCAAAAACTGCTGAACGGATTTTCATGCGGTTTTCTCGAATGGATGGGGTTATTCATGAGGAAGATTTAGGTGTATAATTCGTCTCAAAATTCCTACGGGAACCGGTAAAATGGGCTATGCGCGTACGAAGTCTCGGGCAAAAGCAAGTATAGAATAAAACGGCACCACTCACTCATTGCAAGCCTTCTCTATATTTATGTTATTGCTAAATCAGACTGCATCATATGACTGAACATCACGTTTTTTTTATTTCACCTTTTACTTAACTTCGCTAAGAAGCCACTTATTCGCCCGTCTAGACCGAAACGCACTCGTCACGCTGTCGGCAATTTTCGGAAGCTGTCGTATGCGCGAGACATAAAAAAATGCCGTGTCTTCTTGTATAGTGAATGTTCATCAGCAAACGTACGGACGGCCCTATCTTCAGCCGAAAGATGTCCCCTGCTGAACATAGGCCTCCCCCAAGCGTCACCACATCGTCCGATCTTGCTCTTTTCGTATTAATATCTTTGATTAGTATTAAAATATATCTTAAGAACATTTCCCAACTGTACACAATATAGATTTATTTCCTTACCCAATAGTTCAGAAACACAGATAAAAATCAAGCACACATTTTATAGCCACATTTTCCTTTTCCGTGTCGTAAGCAAGGCGTTTGATCGACAAAGGAACCTTCCGAACCCTTCAGCCGACTCAATAGAGCGAAGGAATCCATGTTAAAATACTATGTTTATCTATTTCGGGAGGCCTTCCTGTAATCTTGTTCTTATGCCTTTCAAGTACCCATTTTGGAGATCTCTTGACAGGGTACTGACGTGGTACTGACGATGTAAATTTAACTTTGCCTTAGGGAGTAAGGAAGGGCGTACAAGTTGAGGATATCGGCAGTTTGTAGACTATTAGGTATACAGTTAGGGTTCTTGTCCTCGATTGATTTTCAGGTGTTAACAAATTAGTCCACTGATTCCATGCGTTATCTGGCACTTTAGTATCATATATAGATTTCTCTGATTCTAGAAATTTTACTATTGACTCTATACTCGACTAGGGAAATCTTAATTTCCTACTAGTGAGTATTGGCCATAGAAATATTTATATATTTTTTATTATATCCATGGTATGGACCATAGTCTTGGCCATATCGTAATTTCTTTTTAGTTTAGAGAGATATTTTTTCCAGTTATTTTGATTTTAAAACCAAACTACTGAACCGATTTTGATGAAATTTCTATTGGACCAATCGGAAAGTATGTATATCCTTTCACATAAAAAAGAGTTTTTCCAATCGGTTCATAAATGACGGAGTTATGATATAAGGTAACAAACATCAAAAAAAAACATGCGGGGCAGTCTTTGGGGACTGCCGATAGAAGTGAAAACTAAGTAACTTGTGAATTGTATCGTCGAGCTATTAGATTATTACATATTTTTTAATTTGGAAAGCGTTCGGTGACGATGACGCCGAGCTCCATGATTTTTGTTCTCCCAAAAAGTACTCATATATACACAGTATACATATAGCTCATGGAAAGAAATATATATAAAAAAACATGCGGGGCAATCTTTGAGGACTGCCGATAGAAGTGAAAATTAAGCGAAAGCTAAAGCGTTCGGTGACGATGAAGCAAGTTCCATGATTTTTGTTCACCCAAAGCGTTCGGTGACGATGAAGCGAGTTCCATGATTTTTGTTCACCCAAAGCGTTCGGTGACGATGACGCGAGTTCCATGATTTTTGTTCACCCAAAGCGTTCGGTGACGATGACACGAGTTCCATGATTTTTGTTCAATCAAAAAGTGCTCAACGCGCCGAAAGAAGTTTTCACTTCAAAAAACATACACCTGAATTGAGAACTCCTTTATTAAAAAAAAATAGTCATGACTTAAGTTATAGACAAAGTAATATATTAACCGTCTTTAAACAAAAGTCTGGCTAAAAGTAGAAAAATTTATTGTTCATCATTACTTTAGCCGTAATCTCCTGCGACCAGCCACCCCCTTAGATAAGGAGTTGTTTATTTTATGGTAATAGGCTTGGGGGCCGCAAAACAAACTAAGATAATGGGGTGATAATTTTGTAGGGGACAAAAATATGTTTCCCATGCCTCACCTGAGCATGTTGTTCTTGTTATTGTAGTTAATTTGGTGACAGTACTGTTTTGGAGCTCATTATACTAGCTGGAAGACGTTCACTGCTGGACATAGGCCTCCTCAAGGGGGGGAGGGGTTTGCCATAATCACGACGCTCGGCAGGCGGGTTGGTGATCGCAGTGTAGCTGTTGCAATGAACAGAAGCACAGAGAATGCTGCTGCCCATTCTCTGGTGAGTCCCTTAGTCACCTCTTACAACACCCACGAGAAGTGAGGGGATGGTGCTATTCTTTTACGTCCGACACCATACAGAACAAGCTCGTGCCCTTGGCTAAATAATAGCAGCCGCACGGGCCGAACTTTGAGGTTAAGGTACGCTTGCCGAGGTCAGTCCGTGGATGGGTGACCAGCTTTTGTATACCGAGTTTCCGGGTGGTAGTACGTTAAGTTATTGGTCCCGGCTGTCATTTCATCATCTTTGGCAGTCGTAACGAGTAGTCAAAAGCCAGAAACTGGGAGAGTGACTGGGTTGTGATAGTCAGAAAGGCAGTCGCTCCATTTTAATATTGGTTTTACTTGCATCCTCCATCCTGCCTAGCAGGGAAAAGGAATCAATCTGCCTAGAGATTGTTTGATTATTTTAGTAAACACATTTTTTCAGTTCATATTAACTTGATAGCTGTATAAGGCAACCTCCATCGGGGTAAAAAAGAGAAAAAAACATGCGGGACAGTCTTTGACAACTGCCGATAGAAGTGAAAACTAAGCAAAAGCTAAAGCGTTCGGTGACGATGACGCGAGTTCCATGATTTTTGTTCACCCCAAAAAGTGCTCAACACGCCCAAAGAAGTTTTCACTTCAAAAACCTCATTCTTTCGACTTAAACTTGGCATAAATATGCAAACGGTTTTGTAGTCAAACATTTATTTTACGGCATATCACAAAGTTATAGTTATATGTAACTACCGATCCGTTAACACAAAATATTCGCTTATAACTAGTCGAATCAAACGTACCTGTGCGTTCAGACGCGCAGATTTGATATCGTGCCGATATTGCGCTCATCGCATCGGGGTTACATGACGAGTGATGTCGGGGAAATTGAAACTGTTTGGATGGCCCGTGAATTATGGGTTATTTGTGCTATTAATCATATGGACTTGGGATAAATAGGCAGTATGGATGTGGATTTTTAACATTTATATTTTGACTATCACCATGGGCACGATTTTATTTAGGTACGCGTAAAACGGGGTGGTTAGATATGATGGGGTGAATAAAAACGAAACTTTGATTGGAATTTTTACGTTATTTAAATATTGTTTGCAGCAATGAAGAACCCCAATTTTTTTAACAATTATTTTATTTTGAAATGGACGCGCTCTGTGAATAACTATTATTATGGTATTTATGTGAAAATCCCATTAAAAGTTTAGTTTCTATTCACCCCTGCATTTCTATCCACCCCGAGCACTTCGCCCGCAACTTCGTCCGCTTTCTGATCTGAAAATAAAATATAGCTTATATGATTCAGTGATAGTAAAGCTTTCTTTTTATCGGTCTAGTAAGTACTTTTAGGTTATTCATGAAAAACAAAAATATGTACCTACAAATCTTTTCTCTTTATAATGTTAGTGTAGATGAGCAACCGGCCCCGGTTTCGCACCGGTTTTAACAGAGCATATGTGAGCTCCCACATGCCATGGTTTTTCTCAACCGTCTTCAACAAACATCGTCATATCTCAGTCAATTTACACAAAACCAGAATAAATTATACATCGTAACCTTCCTCATGAATCACTCCGTCCATCTGTGCAAGCCGAATTAAATTCCATTCGGTAGTTTTCGAGTTTATCGTGTACATACATACAGACAGGAACACGCGGCGTGGTTACTGAAAGACTTAATTTTTTAATAATGGAAAATACAATGCGGAAGTTTGTCACATGTTTTATATATGTCACCGGAAAATTGATGACTCCGTAAGATTGTAATAAATCTTTATTAGATAAAATTTCTCGATATATGAAAAAACAGTTTTGTTTACAATAAATCCCATCAAAATTCAATAGTTTCCAATTCATCTTTGTCTTATTAAGAAAAGTTTGCAATTTTCCGGTGACATATATATGAGCAGGTGATAAAACATGCTTAGGTATATACATGTTGGAGCTTTGAGAAAATTAATTTACCCGATCACAATAACCCTTCCTTACATCTCCCACCCAGATTTTCACAAATATTTTTCCTGCTGTGCCGCTGAGAACCCCAAACGGCGGGAATAACAGCCTATTTGGCCGTTGCAGTTTCATGGGGTTGAAACTCTTGAACCGCGAGGTCCGAGTGCTCATAAAAAAACTGTGCAGACGCTTAGTTGACCCTAAGGGCTAGCTTTTACCTTGGTCAGTGGATAAGCATTGCCATAGAACGTGGCAATGCCGCCAGTCTTTTGGGCACACTTCCAGTCGACAGCGATGCGGATGAATTGTTTGACACCATATTTTAGGGTTAACTTAGTTAGGAGGTTTTATTGCATGGGTATATAGTGTCAGGAGGATCTCCTTGGCTCCAGGTCTCTGGCAGACAAGGTAGCCCTTTGGAAGCGTCTGGCAGAGAGTAAAAGAGAATTCGAATTAAGAATATGAAAATATGTTTTGTTTTTTTAAGGCAGACGCTAAATATATGTATTATGAAGTTTAAACCTCAAACATAGTTTAATTAATAATAATAATATTAAGTAGCACTAGCTTGAGTCCGCTAGTGTTACAATAGTTAGTTATAGAAGTATTTATTTGAAAAAAAACTACAAATATCATATCTTAGCTCAATCATTCATTCAGTACACAACAAACCGACATACAGGCTCATATCAAACCAGTTTAAATAAAAGCAGATTAGGTATGGACGCAATGCAATGGACCTGACCGCGCCACTCTGCCCTCAGGCTTGAAGTGGGCTTGAAATATGTAGTGGGAATATTATGTGCTTTGAAAATAGTACGAGTATATCGGGATTGGTTTGGAGAGTAGTTTTAATGGGATTATCTATACTTATAATTAAGCTAAAGAGTTTGTTTGTGTGAACGCGCTAATCTCTGGAACTACCAGTCGGATTTGGAAAATTATTTTTGTATATGATAGCCACATTCATGAGGAATGCTATAAGCTATGCGGGAACGGAAAATTCCTACGGGAACGTGATATGCGCGTACGAAGTCGCGGGCAAAAGCTGGTTGGTAATAATGTGGAATGAAAAAATGGTTTAAGTTTTGATTATGAACAAGTTTCACTTTGGGAACAACTCTAAAATATGTGAAATGATGATCATCATCATCATTTCTACCGAAAGACTTCCACTGCTGGACATAGGCCTTTTTTTTTTTTTTTTTTGATCTCGGGGCGAAATCCTCATGGAAATCCTCCACCCTGGGGCGGGTGGAGGGGTCTGTCAGACTCTTACTGACTAAAACCACCCCGGTGTTCCATCTTCCACCTACGCCGGGGATCGCGGGAACGTATGCGACTCTCCCCCAAGTGTCGCCACATGGACCTGTCCTGTGCGTCACCCATCCAGCGGATTCTCTTGGATTTCGTCAGGTCATCGGTCCACCTTGTGGTAGCCGTTCCAAAACTGTGTCTTCCGGTACGCGGTCACCACTCCAGAACCTTTCTACCTCATCTAATTTGTCTTCAGCAAAGATACTTTTAACTGTGTTTAGTGAATTGCTTACTCGATTAGAATATTGTTTTCCCAAGCAAGTTTATGATGAAATGCAATCACATGAAAAATATACAAGGACATCAATTTCTCAGGAACTTTGTACTCGCTGTAGCTACTTACTCTTATCCGTAAGACAAGTCAGGTCAGCTAGGAAACACCGGCCTCATCTTGTTTAAAAATGTCCAAAAAAAAACGTGTGCGTCTCGGGATGCCCGACAGAAGTGATAACTTGAAACTAATCTAAGTTGAACTATTTAATATGGGAAGCGTCTGTCCGAAGTACGACTAGCGCTGTGGGTTAGAGTGAGAGAGGAAGAGCCTGCCTACCGCTGCCGTATGCGTGAGAGAAAGGGAAGCCAGACAGACTGGCGCCGTAACGCGTAACGTTACGAAGCGGTTTAGCTTCCCACAAGAAGTTATCACTTCAAAAAGATTGACGTGTAAAACTGTTATGTTTAACCTACTTACAAAACAATATAATTTAAGTGTCCTCGAAATCGGCTAGAAAATATGAGGCATAAGCAAATCCGGTATACTTATGCCTACCTATAACAAACCAAGTTCTGGAACCTCATTTATGTAGTTCCGATAGGTAATGTTCATGTCAACTTGTATGAATGGCCATTATCGTTCCTGCCAATCACAGCTACTAACACGTTGTTTGATATTGGATTTACTGATTAGGGACTATCAATGATTTAGCTTTTAGTTATTAGCGGTTGATTTGAACAGAATACTGATTGGCAGTTTTGCAGGACATGCCTTACTTCCTTATCGTAATCCATATTAATATTACAATGCGGAAGCGTGTCTGTCTGTCTGTCTGTTACCTCTTCACGAGTCCGTCATTATTGAAGATAAAACCATGAACCTTTGTTTTCAGGCATCTAAATAAACATAAATGTGTTCAAGCATTTTTGAAAAATTAGTATCTTAAAAATAAAAATGGCTGCCCTAAGTAACTATTCCACGCGGACAACACGATTTCTACTAAATCGCACTACCTGCGAGCCGCGTTAAGGAACTTCGTTCCAAAAGAACTCTTACATGTAACCATCAGATACACCCGCTGACAGACAGAAGACGGATGACGGATAGCGAAGGCTTATTAATAGGTTTCCGTTGTCTTTTTAAGTAAAACACGTCGTCACACCAAGAAACACCGATAGGTGCGACAAAACGAAACAAAACATCGAATTCTTTACCTCCTGTTTTTCAAAGGGTCGGTTAAAAAAAACAATTCCACCCAGGAAATTCAAGGAATGAGGAAATTGAAACCTTTCATAACTGTTACACACAGATGTGACCACAAGCCCATTTTTATTAAAATTTGAACACAAAGTATGCTAAATTGCGAGCCTTGAAACAAAATCGTACCATTTTTTACGAAGACCAAATTGATTTCTATCTGTTTCCGAACGTATCAAATGTCCATTTCAATATGGACCTCCGAAAAGGGAAGTTGGTTTTGCCTATTTTCAATTTCTTTTTCAACCTTTTCAAAAATATCTCCATTTGCTTTTGCAATGAGCTTATATTTTGGGTAGGAAATCGTTAAGCAGCATTTTATCATTTTCAAACACTGTTATGAATCAGACTGGCCTGTTTGTCGAGTGGTTAGTGACCCTGACTGCTAAACCGGAGGTCGTGGGTTCGATTCCCACCCAGGACAAATCTTTGTGTGATGAGCATGATCATTTGTTCTGTGTCTGGGTGTAATTTGTCTATTATATGTATGTATTTAGAAATATATAAGTATGTTTATCAGTTGTCTGGTACTATGGTACAAGGCTCTGCCTAGTTTGGGATCGGATGACCGTGTGTGAGTTGTCCCAAGATATTATTAAAAAAAAGATATTATTATTATTAATCAATGACAATGGCTTTTGTTTTGAAAATTCTATGACAATAATATATTGTCATCATCTTCCTAGCTTTTTCCCAATTATATTGGAGTTGTCTTCCAGTCAAACCAGATTCAGTTGAAAACCAGTATTTTATGTGGAGCGGCTGCCTCCCAGACCACTACCCACTACCCAGTAACTGGGTAACACGGTATTCCTTGGCTGTCAATTAATTTGAGTTACCGTCACAGTAGTACAACATTATTATTACCTCTTTAAAAACTTACAATAGTTATTTCTTGAAATTGCCTTTCAACAGTTCTTACAAATGGAAGGGTATGCAGTATTGTCTCGGATTCAAATACAAAGCTTTTCTCCTTGTAAGATATTTCTACGGAACTTATTTTCTTTGAGTAAGAGGTATTCAAAGAAAATCGGTAAGTAAATCGGCTCCGCCCGCGTGATAGTCGAAAATTATCCCAAGGGAACATATTCCCGGGATAAAAAGTATCCTATGTGTTATTCCAGACTATAATCTACCACCGTGCCAAATTTCATCTAAATCCATTCAGTAGTTTTTGCGTGAAAGAGTAACAAACATCCATCCATCCATCCATACTTACAAACTTTCGCGTTTATAATATTAGTAGGATAGGATTTATTTTGCATAGTGCAGCGAATGCAAGACGGAAACGGGCGGATATTAGAGAATAGTGATATGCATACCAGGTACCTATTTACCTCGGATCTCTAAGTGGAGTGGAATTAATGTGCTACATCCTACCCTGAGGAGCTCGTGGCTAAATAATATCAGCCGCACAGGTCAAACTTCAAGGTTAAGCAAAGCTTGCCGTAGTTAGTCCGTGGATGGGCGGCCATCCGTTATATATCGAGTTTCTTCCGTATCTCGGAAAGCACGTTAACTGTTAAGCCGTTGGTACCGGCTGTCATTTTAATATCGAAAGGTGAGTACTGACCGGTGCTACGGGGCGTAATGTAACATGTTACAAAGCGAGCATTCGTGATGTCGAGAAACGAGCTCGAATACATGCGTATGTGTTTTGTTTTACACGGATATTAGGACACGACGTTACATAACATGCTCGCTGCGAATGTTACATTATGGTCCGTAACACCGGTCAGTACCGAGCTTTAGGCAGTCGTTATGCTCGGTCAGAAGCCAGAATGTCTGCGACAATCTTGCCGAGAGGTTCAATCATTCTGCCTCGCTTTTTTTAATAATATCTTTTTTAATAATATCTTGGGACAACTCACACACGGTCATTCGATGCCAAACTAGGCAGAGCCTGTGATATGGCAACCAGACAACTGATAAACATACTTATATATTTCTAAATACATCCATATTATAGACAAATTACATCCAGACACAGAACAAATGATCATGCTCATCACACAAAGATTTGTCCTGGATGGGAATCGAACCCACGACCTCCGGTTTAGCAGTCTGGGTCACTAACCACTCGACCAACAGGCCAGTCAAAACTTTAACCCAACTATGTTGGGATTGGCTTCCAGTGTAATCGGATGCAGCTGAGTAATAGTATTTTACATGGAACGTCTGCCAATCTGACCTCCAGAACCTAGTTACTGAGTAAAACACATAAAATTTCATCATCATCATCATATCAGCCGAAAGACGTCCACTGCTGGACATAGGCCTCCCCCAAGTGAACGACACGGTTGGCGTAGTGGTTAAGCGATTGGCTGCTGCGCTGCGTGTCGCGGGTTCGATTCCCGCACGGAACAAATATTTGTATGGCCTACAGATATTTGGTGCGGCTGTTTGTGTATGTGAGTTTGTATATTTGTAAACGCACACACGATACAGGAGAAATTCCTAGTGTGTTTAATAAAACGTAAGTTTTATTGTGTCGCCACAACAACCAAACTTCACCAAACCCAATTATCCCATTGTTGTTCGTATTTTCGCTGGTTTAAGTGAAGACTTAATCGGATGTCAGTCAGATCGCTTGTCAAGTGTTTACGTCGCCGCAACACAGCGCTGTGACAGGGGGGTTGAATTACGATCCAGTTAGTTGACTACCCCATGTGTTGTGTTTGTGTACAGTTGGCTAAAGATATGGGTTGGTGGACAAAGGAGGAATATCCATGGGGTCCGTATTTCCTGTCATGGTGGGATATACAGACCCCGCAGGTATATAAATATAGTCCTCCTGACCGATTTCGGCCATGGCGGCCAATCTCAACCGAGACTAGCCATCGGCGCGGGACATATTATAGTGCAGGCGTGTGTGCGTAAACACAGGTGCACTCCCTCTTCCATCACTCTCATATGCCGATGGGACGGCAACCCGACACGACCGAAGAGAGATCTGGCGCAGGAACAACGGCTTAACGTGCTTTCCGAGGCACGAGGGTATCACACCACCAACTTCCAAACTCCGGGCTGTCACTGACAAATTCCTATTGGAAAAATCCAATAACAAAAAAATAGGTTACTAAAAAGAAAAAGTATTTACAGACACATTCACATGCGTACAATTGATACACCTAAGAACTTTAGTATTAGTTACTACTAATATCTAAATTATGTGCACTATGGATGACAAAAACTAAGACACACATACACACGCACACAGACAGACACAACACACACAGACAGACACAACACATACAGACAGACACAACACACAGATTATGGAACACAATTTTCTTTCTTTCTTTCAAAAGCTTCATATAACTTCAGGTGATAAAGATCAAAAGCAAGCAAGTTTATCTACAAGTATTAGGTACTCAAAACTTAGTAATTCATGCAATCTCTTCTAGTAAAGTATGCTCTAAGTCTAATCCATTAAGAGTTTAGGACAGTGACTGTTATTGCAGTTATAGGAGTGTTTAGCTTAACACATCATGCTCAAACAGTCTAGAACTGGTCACAAAGCACAGGAAACACGGTTTAAACGGAAACACCGCCTGTATGCCTGGCTGTTTTGTCAACTGTACACACAACATACACATCCCACTTAGAAATTTATTTTACAATTCGGTTAGATATGTGAAAACATGTTTATCGACTATTCTCTTCATCGACTACTAGCTTTTGCCCTAGGCTTCGCTCGTGTTAAGATAAAGTATTCGCAAAAAAAGTAGCCTATAACCATCTTCAGGGGCCTATCTATCTCTGTATTAAAATTCATCAAAATCGGTTCGGCGGTTTAGGCGTTAAAGCATAACAAACAAATTCAATCCCTGTTATCGCGATGTCAAGGTTGATCCCACAGTAAAAGTTGTTCATAGTGAGTACAATGACCCCTATTCAGGTAGTACGTTGAATAGTAAGGATATAATGGAATAATGGTTGCATGCACCACTTAACATATTCACTCTTAAGATGCATGCGATACTACTAATAGAATCTCTGACGTCATTTAGCAAACGACCAATATCGTCCGATAAAATTATCATTAACAATATCGAACATTCTTAACGAGTGTTCGCTGGCCGTAATATTTAATGATAAGATACACAACAGGCCACTAGATCGGAAACTGTTAATGTTTCAATGCTCCATTAGCCTTTATTTTGCTAACCACTTTATAAGGAAATGCAGAAGGGTTATGTGTATGTCACTTTTTACCCTTTGCGAAATTGAATTTCGTTTGTTTGTACGTCCGTCTGTCTTACTTTCATGAACGGCCGGTCTCAATAACGTTTTTGTTAAAATGTTTTCTTTTTTATATGGGTTTGCTCTTGACTTTAGTCTAGGTCATAGACGACAGAGACAAAGTCGACGATGGAGCGAGCTTAGGGCGCCCACACAAAACCGCGATGCGATGCGATACGACGCCGCAATCGCAGGAACTTGTACGTGCGAGCTCACAGATATTCGCGATGCATTTCGAATTCGCAATTATGTGTTGGAGCCCTAACCCAGAAGAAGCCTGTTCACTCTAATTTTGAAGAAATTAGAGTTGCATGCGTTCGATAACACAGACGCAGGCAGAGTTCCACTCTTTTGCTGTGCGCATTATAAAAGACGTTTGGAAACGTTTAGTACGAATTGGTGGAATAGCAACAAGGTAGGGATGGTAACTTGCAGTGCGTCTAGATGTCCAATGGTAGAATATGTGCCACCCAATTGTTCCATCTTGTTGAGCATAACACCATATTTTTCTTCAGATGTTCTATTTTCTTATTTCGTTCGAGAATCTAGTATTTTTTCGGACATCGCTCCAAGTGTTACTTCTGACAATATGGCGTAAAGGCATCGTTAACGAGTTTGTATCTGATCTCAACGGTTTAACAATACTTTAAATAGGCTAGATAATTAGAATCTAGAATAGTTAGGTAACAGCGTTGATTAGACTTTAGTGTTTAAGTGTTAAAGTTATTTGAACAGCTTCCGTTTGGAGGTCATAGGTCGGTATTTATTTTGAACTAGTTGCCGCCCGCGGCTCCGTCCACGTGAATGTCGAAAATTATTCCAAGGGAACATATTCCCGGGATAAAAAGTATACTATATGTTATTCCAGACTATAATCTACCACTGTGCCAAATTTCATCAAGATCCATTCAGTAGTTTTTGCGTGAAAGAGTATCAAACAGCCATCCATCCATCCATACTTACAAACTTTCGCGTTAATAATATTAGTGGGATAAAGATCTGCGGATCTTGACACATGGGTAGGCCGTGGTTTGGAGTAGATTAGGACATAGAAAACTTATCCTTGGAGTATAATGTTACTTGCTAATCTAAACTTATTACTGTAGCAGCATCAATGCCGCCACAATAAAAACTAAGAAGCGAAATTTGTACGGCAACAAAAAAACTGCAACGCCATCTATCCTGTCAGCGACGAACTACCAACGAAATCCTGCATCGCGTAAGCAAAGTTTTCTGTGCGATTTGAACATATACAACAGTCCGAATATCAACTATCGGGCAGTTGCCCACCAGACACAACAACCGTCTGGTCGGAGGATCCTCCCATTACAGTGGAAGTATGCGGGATTTTACTCTCTGTACTGCATACCTCTATAATACTAATATAACAAAACTGAATAGTTTGTTTGTTTGAACGCGCCAATCTTTTTTGTATATGATAGCCACATTAATGAGGAAGGCTATACGGGAACGGAAAAAACGATATATGCTATTATAGAATATTTTAAATTAGCTTATGTAAGTAGCTTGAAGATTTTTCCAAATCCGACTGGTCGTTCCAGAGATTAGCGCGTTCAAACAAACAAACTCTTCAATTAAATATATATTTTTTTATTTTATTTGAGAGTTTGCTTTTGACTCTAATATAGGTCGTAGAATATATATATTAATATCAAATATATATCATATATCAATACTTACTAATATATATTATTCGTATAGATTGTTATCAAAAAACACATTAGCACCTACTGTAATTTTATACTACTAAAACTTCAGCAACACCCAAGTTACTAATAAACCTATAATCACCATCCCCGATTTGAAGTTATATCATCAAAATAGCTTGCCAGCCCATCGCCTCGAGGGCCACTTATAAAGTTCATCCTCCACCGTTAATATAAAATATATGGCGCTGCAATTTAAGAGAGCCATCGGGGAATCGATGGCCGCCTCGGTGAAAGTGAAGCTTTAGCTTTGCTTTATATTAATTTTATCGCAAAGCTAAGTAACTGGCCGCTTGGATTTCTATTTTATTTTTTCGAATTGGATTTTCCTGCATTGGATATTTACAGAAAGCTCTTTGAAATAAGTATTCGTTTAAACTTCTGAATTACGTTTTCTCTTTATGCGAGTTTATAGATGACGACTGTAAGTAAAAACAGCAAAAAAAACATTAAAAAAAAACGGTTGTCTGTAAAGTCGGTTTACTGACGATAGTTGAACGTGACAACGTCATAAGAAAATACTGATGGAATGGTTTCATTGTTCAAAAGAAAATTTTAATTTTGTTTGGAACGCCTCAGAGCGAGGTAACGCCGCATGCGTCATGTTTTTTCGTGCGTGTAGCCGGCTCCATCGAATTATAAGAAGTTGTCACGACAAAAAAAATCGATCAGAAGACACAACTAAAAAGTTCCGAAAAAAAGTATTTTCAAGCCGTTTGTTACAGTTGGTAGCATTTCTTCAGAACTGTTGTTTTGAAAAAAGTCACATTTTTTTAAAGATTTTATAATTTTTTCTTTAAAGTTTATCAGTAACCCAACATCACCCTTAAATATAACCACGCACTTCTGGAACATGCTGTATAAGGGACTGATTTTGTCGCGGCTTAGCTCTCGTGACCGTTCCGGCAGCATCAGTGTTCTTCCAATATAAAAAATACGAACACTCAAAGAAAAATTCTAACCTGATCAGTAATGTACATGACAAACTCTGTGAGATTATAAAACAACTTGAGAGATTGTAAACTCTCGATAAATTGTCAACTGAACTTTTTTACGCATCAAAATTTGATATCTCCGTGCCGGTCCGAGAAATTGTGGACTGACATAAACTGGCACCCATCAGGACTCTGGTCAACAATTTATTTGTTTTGGTGTGAAAGTTAAATTGGAAACTTGGCCCCTCATTGATCTTTGTTGCTGTGAGCTCATGTCTGAACAGACCAATGAGAGCCTTGTTTTACTATCACACGAAAACGGATGAATTGGATACTTGTGCTCTGATTGGTCGCCATTTTATGTCAGTCCACAATTTCTCGGAATGTCTTCGAGATATTATAGACTATCAAATTTTGTTGCGTAAAAAATATTCCTAATCTTCAGTTGTCATTTTATCGAGAGTTTACAATCTCACAAGTTATTTTATAATCTGACGGAGTTTGCCAGTTTGGAATTTTTCGGTGACATATACGTCTTAAGGTCACCTCCGACAAACAAACTCATATCTTTAAATTATTAATTGACATTACAAAAAATTGCGAGCAAAACCTATGAGATATGTAGTCAAAATTCCCGCAACATCCTTACAGGTCTTCAACAATTTCATCTACAATAACTAAGACTTTTTTACTGGCAATCTGCCCACACTCGTCCTCTAAAAATAGTACAGCCTTAAGTTATGTAGTACAACAAAATTATAAGAACGAAACCACATGTTCACTAAGAAATATAATGCTGATATTTCGAAAAAAGAGATAGCAAAAGATCTTTTTGGTCCGTTTTTTTCTTTCGCGAAGTCGGCGGGATGTTGGACCACAGAGTATAGCGAAGTCTCGATAGCAACTGCTAGAAACGGCATTGTCAACACATTCCGTACAAAACACACTGACTGACGCATTCGTGTGTCACCTTTTTTTATGGGTAATCATCATTGACTCCTTCCTCTCTGGGCGGAGCGGAAGGGAGTGTCAGACTCTAACTGACTAAAAACCAACCGTGTTGTCCACGTGCCCTTTGCGTTCCAGGACCGCGGTGACTCGTAGAAATTGACGGCCCGTGACAGATTGTGGCAATAACACCTGAAACTGGAGGTCAGAGCATATCGGGCACCAATCTTAATTGCACTAATGTCCTAAAGACAGGGATAGGGAGGCCAAAGAAAAGATGGATGGAGTTTGTTAGGAGTGATATGAAAAAGGGAGTTAGTGAATAGATAACTAAATATTCTGTGAATATTTCAAGCGTCTACCTGTCACCGTTATCAAGCATCGAGCAAAACGAGCAAAAAATGTTTGTGATTTATTGCTCGTTTTTTAAATATTTATTTTGTTCTGTTTTTTTAGTATTTGTTGTTATAGCGGCAACAGAAATACATCATCTGTGAAAATTTCAAGTGTCTAAGTATCACGGTTCATGAGATACAGCCTGGTGACAGACGGACGGACATGTTTCTCAGACATAAAGGCGTCTCTAGTTCGCTGCCGGCACGGTGATTCCGTGATCTGTGTCTCGACCGAACGTATGTACAGTCAGCGAATTAAAGCTGTATTTACAACGCTACATATCAGGCTTCTAAGTGCCGTTGGTTGTACATGAGATTCCTTCATAAATTGCTGTAATGAAGTGGGGAATAGGGAGTCTCATTAGGGTAAGCAAAAACCAGAGACATGAGTATCGTTTCTTATATCCTTGATATGCTTTGTCCATGTCCACTTTCGTAATTTGAGTAACGAGGTAGGTTTAACCTTTTGACCGCCATGGTCGGACATAGCCGACAAATGAAAAAGTGCCCAATACGCCACCGTCGGCTAGAGCCGACAAGAAAAACGGTGAATTTGTGATTTGGCGTCGGGGGCACGCCGATGCGTTTAAATGCTCTGGCGTTCAAAAGGTTAATACTGAAAATCTATCGTTGAAGATGTTTATCAGAAGGTCTTCATGATAGTAAATTGGAAAATATCGTTGTCTGTGTTTATTACTATTGTAAATAAATACGCTAAATACTGTTTAGCGGTCGCATTTGAGTAGAAAAATCAAAATTTGGTTTAAGAATTGCTAATTAGTAGCTAAACTAATCATATGGTTAAATTTCTTGTTTATTAATGCTGTTAATGTATTTGTAACAAGCTCTAAACAAACTACACTTTATTAACCACGCGACATTTCAGTAGCGCATGTTAATCCCATACTCATTATGGATTTTTTGATAACCCTTTTAGTTGATAGAATGTCTAGTCTGGAGGCTTTGGGCGCAGATGGTAGACAATTTGTGTCGTATTTTATATCCACCAACATTTTTTATCTACAGGAGTTGCGTGAAAGCATCAGAAGGTCACATAGGGAAAAAGCCAGGGGATCATTGATTTTTTTATCAATTAAACTTTCTACACTTTCATAACTTTGATATTTAAAAGCCGTACAATGTACCCCATGATGCGCTGGCATGGTATGTCTGAAGACTAACGAGTTAGAATTGATTCATTTAACATATGCGCTTGCTTAATAGTGGGGGCAATCAGCGCTAGATTTGTGTGGATACGACACCATAAACGTAGATATAATTATTCATTGCTTGACGCATTTCTGTAAACTCTTGTAACATTAATGTGTGCATAACTCGAAAACATGTACTGAACAGCTGTTTTTTATCGCGATTTCGCATTTTTTATAATGACCCTTTTTCAGGTTTTGCGTTCGTACTTTTAAACATTGTATATATTAATATAATATATACCGTCAGAAATCTGACAGTCTTGCAAGGGTTCGTTTTACCCAGTAAAAGGGTTGTCGAGGTCAGTCAGGCAGTCGCTTCATGTAAAACACTGGTATTCAGCTGCTACCCCCAACACAGTTGGGAAAAGGCAAGGTAGATTGTAGTTCTTGTAAATACTCTAAAAGAAGTCCTGTCATTTTATTAAGAAACGTAACATGTATAATGTAAAGTTTACAAAAAAGACGTAAAATACAGACCGTGCCATATTTTTTTTTTCTGAAGTATTTAAAGTCATCAAATGACTTCTTCCGCTCTAGGTGGAGCAGAAGGGCGTGTCAGACTCTTACTGACTAAAACCCATCCGTGTTCCTTCTAAAGCTCCTTGCGTTCCAGGGCCGCGGTGACTCTTTCGAGGAAATTCCGCAACCCTGGCAAGCTCTGACCCTAGCGGGCCCCATCTCCTATGCTGACATCTCTTTGAGGCGCGCGTGGAACACAACGCGCCATCGACCCGGGCCTGGTTGTGACCGGACAGCGAGCCACCCAACGCTCGCCATCCGCAATGAAACTAACACTTACCATCCCATTCTAAACTTACTCAACCGTGTCCATATTACTCCAACGGCGCTCTCAAACCGTAAACAACTCGTGTGGGTCAATAAAAGCGTAACCCCGGTACAACAGGCCCTCATTGACGGCACTGTCCATTGTAGGGTTATCACACACTGGCCCATTGTCGACCGCCCATATATCGATACTTAAGACCACCATATTTTGTAGTTTATGAGCGTAAATTGTACAGCGAATTTATATGATTGGGTTATTAAAGTATGAATTTATTGGTTTCATTTAATGGTGTTTTATGTTTATTGGTGTTTCCTAGAATAATCTGGTTTGTGGTGTGTTTTTCAGCCAGTGTTTATTTTATCTTTTCTGTTCATGTTATGACATCTCTTTGGCATACAGGCACTATTAAATCGTTAATTGCTTATTCTTCTGTTGCTCATATAAGTATTGTAATTAGTGGGATTATAGTAATAAGATATTGAGGATTTATTGGTTCTTATATTTTAATAATTGCTGTCTCTTTTTCGGGCCACTCTCGACTATGATACCCTCTGTTTTACATGGAAATTTAATTTCCAATAAACTACATAAAAAACAAAAAACAAAACCTTTTACAAAACCAATATTTCTTTTACTTTGAGTTTTTTTTTATGTACTATCGCCATATTTGTATTAAGTACCAACCTAATAAAGTATTTATAGGTACGTACATATTATATTCATTTATTATATTCAGGCTTTAAAACAAATGAACGTATCTCGTATTCCTTTGATTTTGCACGTCAAATACAGGCACGTCTGACTTTGAATTTAAATTCTTCTGAGTTAAAAGGAATGCAAAAAGCAGGCTGCGCCATTTTGAATTTTAACAATAACGTGGCATGAGTGAGCATGTCGATGTAAAATCCCTGTTTTTTTCGGAATATTTGCAAATTAACGAACAAAAATAAATATCCCATTTTGAGATAGCTCTTAAACTATTATCTGAAACCAATAAAATAAGAATGACATTAAAATCGTGGATAAGAAAGGCCATAAAACTAGTATAACTAGCTAAAATAGCTTTTTATGTCAGTATTAAAGTTAGTGCTATATGAATAAGAGAAAATGAACTCTGTCTGGTTTTAAATTGAACGCTAATTCAAAAGTCAGACATGCGTAACTATTCAAATCTACATACTGTGTTATGCTTATCATTTCCCTGTCAGTACGGGCTATAGAATAATTGATGCCATGATTTAAATAAGCATTTGAGCCAAAAGTACTTACTTTCCTGCTTAAAATATTCAAAGTTCTCTCAAAATCTAGAGGTATGCGGTACTGTGAGTTAAGTCCCGCAAACCTCCTTTGAAAAGGGGAGGATCCTCCGACCAGACGGTTGTTGTGTCTGGTGGGCAACATATATGCTTTGAGTCTTGAGTCATCTACGTATGTGATTGAACTCAATTTCAAAACCATTATTTGTTTTCGATGACGCTTAACAGCTCGACACCGAAGTGACAGGATGGTGTGTAGTGATGTAACATTACATCGAACTGAACTGTTTCGCACTAGCGTAGTTTCGGACTAATAAAAATCGAACAATGAAGTTTCGATCTTACGTAACACACCTATCTATCTATCTATTAGGGTATGGTTTCCGCACTTAGTCCTGATGTTGGACCATTGTGCGTGGACCATGGCGGCCGTCATTCCAACCAGCCAACCACCCTCCAGAAGCAGATCAGTCCTCCTAAAGAGTTCAGAATGTCTGTGAGTGAATTTGGTGTCCCTATTGTTTGTCTGCGTATCTCGGCGACGCCTGTGCACTCAAGGAGCACGTGCGACACCGTTTCCTCCTCCTCTATGCTTGCTCTGCACAGATGACTTTCTGTTATACCTATAGTGTGGAAAGGCTTATTCAGTGAGTAGTGTCCGGTGATGGTCCCCGCCACCATTCGTAGGTAACACACTTATAACAACACTGCTGTTCAAAACATTCATCCTCGAAAACATGTGAAAATTGCAACTCTCAAACATACATCTACCGTCAAGCACCCCAGTCTTAACGCACATAAGTCGCGGGGTGATCGCCAGAAAGGCAGGGGGATAATAACACGGGGCATAAGAAAGAGATGCCAGTTTCACGGCGCTTAGAACATTCAGGAGTGCTACAGTAAGATGTTATTTTAGCCGGGGTAAGTTATAAGCGGTGAGCGATTTAGGAAGTATGAAATAATTATCCAAACCTACTCATGTCCACGCAAAAGTGAAATACAGGTCTTAATAATTTATTACTGTTTCATTCAAACTACAGTTAGACTCCGACGGCTAATTTTTAACCGACTTCCAAAAAAGGAATTCAATTTAAATTCTGTGGCTATTTTTTTCTTTTTTTTGTGTATGTACACCGATTACTCCGAGGTATCTGATCTGATTTATGCGTAAAAAAACGCATAAATCAGATCAGAAACCTCGAAGTAATCGGTGTCGCATATGGCCTTCCTGTGGCTACCACATACAAAAAGAATTTCTCAAATCCGACTAGCACTTCCAGAGATTAGCGTGTTCAAATAAACAAACAAAATCTTCAGCTTTATTAAATTAGAAATTATCCCAAGGAAATATAATTCCGGGATAAGAAAGTAGTATATCTGCTATTCCAGCCTATAATCTATCACTGTCTCAAATTTCATCCGGGTCCGTTCAGGCATTCTGGGGTGAAAAAACACGGGTGTATTATAGTCAGTATGAGACTTAATACCCCTCCCGCTCCCAAAGCAGAAGTAATTTGATGATATCCCATCCACAGAAAAAAAAGTATATCTAGAGTAGACTGCGGTTGGCTGAGCTGATTGGTATTTATCCCAATTTATTGGATACTTTTTCAGTATCTTATCTCCCTTCTTGCTTGGACATATTTCTTGGTATCTGGTTAAAGGGCGGGTGATGTTATTACCCAAGTAACAGACATCCTTCCATCCATACAAACTTTAGCATTTATATTGAAGAAGTTTATAGAAGTATTTTCTGCCTAGCCTATTTCTTTTGAACCCACTGTTTTCTATCTCATACCAATCAATAAAAAAACTAAACCGAGGTCTCTCCACACTCACACCACACGTAATACACAAACATAAGGCACAGATCACACTGTGGAACGCACTTACGTCCAAATTGCTCGCAGTTTATGCGCGCCCTTACTCTCACTGACTGTAATTATCACAAGTTCAAATTGTCGCTCTAACGAGTACCGGCTCCGATAAATCTTAGGGAGCCTTATTGAGTTATAAATCTTCATTTTCGGGGAAAAATATTTCGTTTCTCTCCACGTTTTGCAGTCCATTAAGTTCCACTTTTTTGATAATGGTTCGGCAACATTTGTGTGGAGCTTAATAAGGTGAAACATAGCGATTATTTGTCTTATTTAGAAGTTAGAACGCCAAAAAATAATATATTAATGTCGCAGTCAACTAGCTTAATCAACCTTTTCACTGAACGGCTCCTTTTAATCAGTGGCCTAAGAGACATCTCGGTATTTAATTGAACAGCTAGGCAAATGTCGTGATTCAATATCGTTTAATGACTTGTCTAGTCAAGTAGCGAAACATAGAGCACAGGGAGCTTAAGTTACCCCGACACGGATAGGATAGGTTCGAATGGTATGACAGTAGCTGAGTGAGCGGGCTAAGTGAGCCAATTAAACGGCTAATTAAGCCAGTCGGATGCGACATATACACCGTGTAACAGAATAAACGCAATACCTCTTAAGGGGTCATTGTACTCATCATTACGAACAACTTTTACTTTGGCAACAACAATGACATCGCGAAAAAAAAATCGACGTCCCCATACGTGTGCGCATAACTCGACAAATGTACTGAACAGTTGATTTATTTTTTGCGACTTCGCTTATTTATAATATTAAGTTAAGATTAATATAGTCCCATTTTAGCAGAAGTATCTGTTCGGCCATGCTTCAATAAAGGACGTCCATAAAATAAATAAATACAGGACCGTAATCGTCAAGCTTGCCCGACAAATTAATGATCACAATACCCATTTGCAGACAGGCTTCCTACCCTCAGGACTAATTTCCTTCGAAGCCTTTATGACACCCACGGGTTTACCACGAGAATAACGTGATAATACACATAATAAAACAGTACATGCCGAAATATATTCAAGCCCTTCAGCCCCGGGCAAAACAAGCAAGCTAATGTTAATCATAAAAATCGTACAAATAATTACGTGAAGTTCAAGACAAGGCAGATTCCACATAACGTATATCATTAAAAATAAGTGGCTGAAATGTAAACGTAGCTATTATCACACAAAAATATTATATTTCAAAGAGGATTTTTGAAACCACACATTTTTAACTTTACGTTGAATTCTAACGCTTTGTAGAAAATTAGAGCCAGAAATATTAATTTTACGTTTTTAATCAATTCCATACATAATATAATTATATAATATATATATAAATACATAGTAAGATATTTTTTTTTATCTAAAATCATACAATTTGAACAAATATTTTAAACTTCTCAACTCCAAGAAAATATGTACACATTTTGTGTTATAGCACAAACACTTTTGTCAATATAACCATCGCAATTTCCGTCATTTAACTTCTTAATCTAAAACGTTCCACGTCTTCAATTCCGTCAAGCATCTCAGATTATAACAGCTGTTACAAACGTTTGATGTGTACCTACTTAATAATTCACAAAGCCCTAATCCTATTCCAAAGGGTTCCAACAAAGCCCTTCAAAATTATTGAGTTTACAAACCCCTGATACGTAAAACCATGGAGGCTGCATTCTTAATGTTGCCATCAAAGCTAACGTGCGTGCTTCAACGCCTCCTATTTCTGTTTCACTACCTACAAACATTAATATGCCTTTCTCTTTGTTACAGATTCACATGATCTCAAAATGGAGAAGCAAGTTTGGGTGCTCCTGAGCTTCTTCCTTGCCACAGCAGTCGCTGACTTCACGACAAACTGCCCTCAAGAGTGCAAATGCGTCTGGGCGAGTGGGAACAAACAAGCCGATTGCTCACATTCCCATCTACAAGACATACCGAAAAATTTAAGCTCAGAGATACAAAACCTCGATCTCACAGGAAATGACCTGTACGAGGTAACGAGACATGCATTCCAAGATGTCGACCTAATAAATTTAAAGAAACTCATACTGAAAGAATGTAAGCTGATTACGATTCAGAGAAACGGTCTAAGCGGACTCGCTATCATGATAGAATTAGATCTATCGAAGAATGACTTGAAGACGTTACACGCTGACACGTTTAGAGAGACTGCAAAGATAAGATGGATCCTACTAAATGACAATCAATTAGAAAAACTAGAAGATGGCCTCTTCAATAATTTACCGTTCCTACAAAAAGTAGATTTAAGCAACAATAAAATTCTAACCATAGGAATGAAGACCTTTATGAACGTTCCAAAAATGACCATTCTTAGGCTGGATGGGAATAAATTGGAATATCTTAAAATCGACACATTAAGTGCACTAACTTCACTGTCAAATTTGGACGTCCACGATAATCCTTGGCGTTGTGACTGTTACCTACAACCCTTTAGAAACTGGGTGATCAGCAAAAACTTCTACACTTCTCCCATATCTTGTGTAGAGCCTCCGAAAGTTCACGGTAAGCTATGGAAAGAGCTGGACTCGAGCGACTTCGCCTGCAAACCCAGCATTGTATACCCTTCCGTCAGCACAACTTTAAGAACCTCGGATAACAACGTTACCCTATCCTGTCAGGTTAATGGCAACCCCTTACCAGAAGTAAACTGGGTGCTAAACGCACAAATCATAGACGGTGCTTACAGATATCAAGGAGAACTCAAATACTTCATCACTCAGAGAAATGCTGACAACACTAAATGGGTTAACCTCACTATAGTTGACTTGGGAAGCACTGACAATGGAGAGTACTTATGTGTTGCTAAAAACCCTGGTGGTGTTGAGGAAAGAAGTCTGATTTTAGCCGTGGCTCATTATCCCCCTGAAAGTGGAGTGGTTCCACAAGGCATGGACAATAACATGTTGCCAGTGCTCATAGGGGTCTCCTGTACCGCAGCCATTTTGTTGATAATCCTGGTGATTCTCTGCTACTGCTGCTGCAGACGCCGTGGTTCTGACAAAAAGAAATCTGACAACTCTAATGGGGAAGCGTTGATCGAAGGTTCAGTCATTCCTGAGATGGAGAAGAGCTTGATAACTGCTGTGAACCCAGTGACGAAACCGCCGAGGAGATACGATGTACCTCCATCCATTACCAGCGGCGCGACGGAGATGTCTGAATTGAACAAAACATTGCTGGACAATGATTCTGTTTTTGGTAAGTATTTACTTTTATTTGGTGTAAAGTTAGCACATTCAGACAATAAATCCATTTGCTCAAATCAAGTTAGATGAAGAGTAATTTAATATCTCTAAACTGGCTGTAGTCCCAAATTAAAAATCGAAGCAATCAGCAGATACAGTGCACGATTTCTTTTCATTATAAGTCTTGCTGTATTTTAATACGTAAAGCAAAAACTATTTCGTTCAATATTAAAAGTTCAATCACTTTGCTCATAGATAGTTCCAATCACGTATTAGATGATAAGCTTAGGATCCAATAAGTCAATATACCCTCAGTCGCTATCGGTATTTCTGATAAGATACGACGAAGCTAGTAGAGCTTTACTGTTTGCGTTGACTGATACAGTGTTGATATTGCAACACGTAGGTTTAATCAAAGAGATGATTGACCCCTCGGTAGAATGTTAACGGCCGATCATCAGTGCATATCGTATAGTACAGTAAACTAACCATAACATTTTGTTTCAGCACACAACGAAGACGAGAAACGCTCGCTAGATTTCGACCAACCATCAAAACGATCGCAGGATGCACTCAACGTGGAATACGGCCGCACCGATGGTCGGGCTTACCCTCCCGACCTCCTCTCGTTCCCTCCCAGAGCTGCCCAGATATCGCCAGCAGCTAGCAACGCATCGACCGTACCTGATACCACCAGGCTTCCACCGCAGCTCAACCCCATCAGTCCAATACACTCTCCTATATATGGCATGACAAACCAAAATCTCTTCAGAACCCTGCCGTACTCTCGCTCGCAGTCTCCGTTCACGGCGCCTATTACTCCTCCGGTTGTCACTCCTAGACAAGGATACGTGACTATCCCGAGAAGGCCCAGAGTGCCTAGCTGGTCTAGTACGGCAAGCACAAATATCCTGCCAAGCTCTGAAGCACAGGAACCATTGTACGATAACCTAGGGTTAAGAACCACAGCAGATGGCAGCTCGGTACTCTCATTAAACAAAACAGGCCTAGAACCACAATTCTCGCCAATGAGGAACAGACCCTTACCAGCTACACCAACGGTCTACCCTAATCAACATCCAGTTTACTATGCGCCTATTGAAGAGCAAGAGCCAGCACCATCTCCCGTTCCGCCACAAATGAACCGGAACAGTATCAGTTCACAGTTGTCACACCAGCTATCCACTCCGGGCCCTCAAGAACCAGTGAACCCGAGAATGAGCTGGACTGCAAAGAACACTTCGACACCACAACCAGAGCCAAGAAAAGTTCTATTCAGTGACAAAAGCGATTCACAATCCCAAGTATCAGATACTAGTACTCTAAGTCGAAGAGGCAAGCCAGAAACTGGGTCTTTGAGAAGAATTCCAAGGGTTGACAGCAAAGAGGAGCCAACATCTCCATCTAAAGACGATGGAAAGAAAAACGAGAGTGTATTGAACCAATCGGGGACAGGGACTCTGGGCAGAAGTGGTAAGATTCCTCCGCGACCACCCCCGAAGCCGAAGAAAAAGCCAAGTACAGAAGTGAACCCCAACGAACCGCTGTTTGAAGATGAAGGAGAGGATGGTACGGAAGTGTAATAGTTTAGACTAAAGGTTTACCAAAGTGCCAATGAGCTTTTAGTGAGAGGAGAGACCTACGTCACGATATCAGTGAAAAAGACGTGTTTTACGATTAATTTTCCGCGGTGCTCCTGTAAATAGACATTTGTGCTAGATTTTTTACTTGTCGCGTAAAATTTATGGACCATTTTTAATATAATCATTGTAAACGCAATTGGACGTCGCGTTCATATTGATTTTAAGTATTTATTATTTGTGGTACTCTTTGTTTAAGACATGGATGGTATATAAATGATGTTTTTTTGTAGCGACGATTGTTTCATCAATTTCCAAGACTGATTACTCTAAATTGACACGTTTTTGTGATGTATGAACTGTTTCAGGCAGATTGTCTGCTTCCATTAATGCGACTGAGTTTGAAGTTTTTTTATCATTTTTCGCTTTGTTTTGCTCGACTGTCATTGTGCTTGAATTTTCAGTGTAACACTGCCTATATTATTCAAATGCGAAAGGGAAGGAAAGATTACTGTACTTGAATTCACTTCTTTTACACGAGCAGAACATGAAAATTTTTACTTATATCATTCCAAAATTGTCATCATCTGTTTGGAACCGTTCATATATTCCATTTTATTTGACATTCCTTATTCAGCATTCTTAGTACCATAAACACACATTGCTAGAATGATTTTTTCATAGATAATTATCGAAGACTGAGGCAAATAGTTCGCTTTTCCTCTATTGATCATGTCAATAGTTTTGTGTTATAAGCGTTATGTGTTTGTAAAGTTCTTTGTTTCGTTCGTTATGTTGCACATTTTTGATGATTAGTTAATCTTGTAGTTCATTAAAGTGGTTGCTGAAAATCGTTTTACCCTCTTCATCAGCCAAAGCTATAGATAGGTGCTTCCATTTCATGCAGACTCAAAGTAATGTTAAGCACTTTCCCAATTTTAAACAACGTTTCTATTCTAGCCAGCTAGTTCATTTTGAAATTGTACCGTATGCATGCACTCGACTGGTAGTAGAGAAATAAATATGCGAACGAGGTCACAAAATAGAAGTTTTCTATATTTTTTTAGTTTTCGGGTAAAATGTGCAACATATTTCGACACACCGGTCACCATGTACTAAAATATTTAACTTCGTGTATTTCTAAGTTAACGACATTTTAGGTTTTAGTCCGAGGCTGTTTTTGCTAACATTTATTTTCATGTGTATCTCAAATAGAGACAATATTTTGAATATTTTTGGTGCAAAATAAACCTACCGTTTCAGAAATGAATTTTCCATGGGTTTGAATTTAACATAGTACCAATGTATAATTGGGTTAATACAATTTTCCCTGAAAACCAAAGCGGGCAACAAAATAACAAGTATGTCAATTGTTTGATTTCTTAGTCACCTATTGTTTTCTTCAGTTTGACTTCGAAACATATTGTCGGTATTACGTCAAATTATAGAATGGCATTTTATATTTTGACTATGACTTTCGCACTTCAATATTTTAGCAACAAAAGCCTGCATGTAAACTCATGAATACCCTGTCTTCAAATACTTTAAGACGTCAATTACACAAAATACTGTCACAATAATTTACAAGAGGGCATTTTTGAGTTTACGTTTAGTTTTACGCTGTAAAGTATGGGCAGATATCGTATTTGGATCGAATCTCGAGATTTCATTCAAGTGCTGATTGTACTAAGTCCATTAGATGACGGATTTGACACATACTTAATGCTTATTTAGGAGCGTATACCTTACACTTTAGTCTCTAGAGCGTCTTCTGTATTGTGTGAACTTTTACTATGGAAACAACACTGAAATCGCGAAAAAAAAATCGACTAACCCATACATTTCTGTGCGCATATCTCGACAAAATGTATCTACTGGACAGCAAATTTTTTTTTCGGGGTTGGTCCCATAGTAATAGTTGTTCATAATGATGAGTAAAATGCCCCCTTGAAAAGTTTTGCGTTTATTCTGTTACACGTTGTATGTATTATGTTCATTTTATAATGTCTGAATTGACACAATACAGAAGACGCTCAAGAGAATAAAGTTTACCCCTTTTCAGGTATTGCGTTTATTCTGTAACACGTTGTATCCCTAATGAAGTCATCAGGTTTCAAGAATGTTCTCTGCCCTGTCATTTCTACAATTTGACGTTTCAAATAAAGTACCCGTAATAACGAGAAATAGTTCCTAAAATGTTTATTATTAACCATGTGTTAGTTTATTTCGGTAGCTATAAATATCATTCTATGATTTTAGGATTCGCTTATGTTTTGGTGCATATTTTTATATACTTTTTATTATGTGTCTATTTATTCTTATTTTTTTAATTGTATAACTACCTACTTGTTTTTCACTTGAAAATGTTTGATATTGTGAATAGCTTTAAAATGGTTTTTAAACCATTTGAATCGTGTTTTGGACTGGAAATCGAATAAATCATTTTCGTTTCATGTTTTACAGTCTTACAGATTCGAAATTATAGACAGTCAACATAATGATTTTAAAAAATATCTAAATAATATTGATCCCTTACATCGAAGGTTGGGACAATAAGCTATTTGTGTAACTACCATATTTAATTTACTTTGACTGTCAATGCAAAAATCAAGTGACTTTCTTTTCAAGCATGTTTCAAGTGAGAGGCTAATTTTAATTAAGTTGAACAAGTACATGACAAAGTTGTATTCACATAAAATGTTGTAATTCTTTATTATTTTATATGAAAGCATTTAGTAAATGGGCGTGTAAGAAAATAAACATATGTACTGTAAATTAAATGTATTAAAATTGGTACGCTTGTAAAAAAAAAAGTAGGTATACATTTTTGGCAACTTCAAAATGGTTTGATAACAATAATGAATTATGAAAATCATTGTAACTAAGCGCCCTTTGTACTTTACTTTTAAATCCGTGTCGCCCTTATTCCACTTATTTTATTTTGTAAATTGTACTACGTACGATATTTTTACGATGTTTACTGTAGAAATCCAGTTTTTATAGTTTTAAGTCCAATGTAAATAGATACATTATTAAAAGTGATTAAAGCTATATTTCATAATAATTCGTTTTATTTTGTAATATTACCGTTCTTTTCACGGGGCTCGTAGATACCTCGGCAGACACTGTTTGTCACGATATTGTCAAAAAAAAATATAATATATAATTTTTTTTTTTTTTTTTTTGACGAAACTCATAGAAATTGACGGCCCGCGACACTTCTGCCTCTTGATTGTGACAGCCAAAACACGACCAATGACACATGTTCTATGTTTTAAGATGGCCGTACCCAAAGGGTTACCAACGCAACCCTATTACTAAGCCTCTGCTGTCCGTCTGTGCGTCTGTTAGTCAGCGGTCTGTATCTCAAGAACCGTAATAGGTAGACAGTTGAATGTTTCACCGAGTGTGTATTTTTCTATTGCCGCTATAACATAAAATAATAAAAATTAGAGGGGGCTTCCATACAAGAAACATGTTTTTATCGCTTTAGGATACGGAATCTCACATACACCTCTATAAACAGAGATTCAAAAAGCAACTCTATTCGTCGGTATCTCCGTACCCTTCATATAGGACTTTATTACTAACTAGATAAATACTAGTTTACTAAAAAACACGACCTACCCCTCGGGACATACAATCATGATGTTAAAACGTCAATGTTCCAAAAGCTCAACAGTAAATACATCTCTAAGACAAGCAATATTAAACCGTTACGAAGGACCTTAAACTTGTTTTGTTAAAAATAATCGGACTGTAGAACAAAGTAAACGCTCTAACTGAAAGACGGAAATCCAATTATATCCTACTGAGCAAAACATAAACGAAGCCAGACAGCACGACTTGCGAAACTAGGACTTAACTGAGAAAAGTATGGAACAAAGATTTATTTCACAGAATTCTGGCTTGAGAAGTTTCGAAGCCCTCAAGAAAGACAAAGACGGGGTAATGGGCTGGCTTTATTAAGAGTGGAATCGAGGGATGTATTGAAAAACGTGTTCTTTTTTTTTTATTTAATATGGGTTACTCTTGACTCTAGTCTAGGTCAAAGATGACAGAGACAAAGTCGACGATGGAGCAAGCTTACCCAGAAGCCTGTTCACTCTAATTTTGAAGAGATTAGGGTTGTATGCGTTCGGAAACACAGACGCAGGCAGAGAGTTGCACAAGATAAAAGGATATTGAATCAACGAAAATGACTGCTATTCAGAATGTTCGATGTTGATGTCTTGTGTACGAGTCACATGCACATATGAGACTTTGAAAAACGCTATCGCTGAAATAATGTCACTTGATGTACCTTCACGTCAAACAGTAGGTAAAATTAACGCAAAATCTGAAAAGTGGTCATTGTACTCATCATTATGAACAACTTTTAGTAACAACCCTGAAATTAAGAAAATATCGATATACAATCATTATGTACTGAGTGCCCAGCACGAATATTTTACTCGTTTCGCACATACATGACAAGGAAGCACGTGGCCTGTACCTACGCCAAACGTCACAAATATGTGACAAAAAGAACTTACGACGAATTTGTTGTGGATTGACGTCGGGGGCACGCCGATGTGTTTATGCTCTGGCGTTCAAAAGGTAATATTTTTGTATGATACAAATTGAGTATGTCGCATAAAATTAAACGAAAATGTAGGTTTGTGGTTTTTACATTCAAAATTCACTAACGTTAATGATACTGTAACGTTACTAATACGTCAAAACATTTGTGCTAGGCCCACAGTTTTCGAAAAATAACAAAGGACGCCAGTAAATATATATCCACCACCAATTCATTCAATTTCCAATTTACAATCCGGACAGACTGACAGGCACTATTTTTACACCTCAACAAAAACGTAACGGCCGTATTCAAAAACCGAGGACGCCATTTTGAAATATTCTCTCTCAATAATGCCCATTGTTTGGGCTCGCCACAGCCAATAAAAACTAAAGAACTTTTTTTCTGGCTCGAACACTGACTAATAAAATAACAAAGAACTGAAGGAACTTTCGACTCGGTAATTTTGAAGTTCCTCGCTTAATAATTCAGTTCTTGTTTTCGTTCCAAAAATATCTGGAGGTCGAAACTATAAAAACGAGTCGAAGTGAGGTTACGATTATATTTTTCTGAGATTTTTTTAGGGTTCTGTTCTTTAGAATGTGAAGCCTTAATCTGAATAGGTTCACTTAAAGTCACTTGTTCAGTTACTGTAAGTTTGTATTAGCCTAAATTGCTGAACTGAGTTTTATTCATTTTGGGACAGGTAGATGGAACTCTGATGGCTGCAAAAATAAAACTTGAACGCGAGCGAGGTCGCGGGCTAAAGCTAGTAACATTATAAATCTTACCCTGACCTAGGATCCAAAGGCCAAGCAAGGGCCCGACACTCAGCCGTCGTGTTTGTGGACTACTAGACCAACGAGGCAATGTGTACGGTAGCTACAACAACACATCAATCTTCTATTCCCCGAAGGAATAGGCAGAGGTATCTCTAGCACACCCACTCTGCGCCAGATGCGCCTAATAAAATCAGCCGGTTAGAAATCCAGGCTAAGGTTACTCTGCCAGGGTTGCGGAATTTGTTCGAAAGAGTCACCGCGGCCCTGGAACGCAAAGGGCTTTAGAAGGAACACGGATGGATTTTAGTCAGTAAGAGTCTGAGACGCCCTTCCGCTCCACCCAGAACGGAAGATGTCATTTGATGAATTCCTATACTTAAAAAAAAAATAGGCTATTGTTACTACTGGGAAATTCCCGACCTAAAAAAGTGACCAATCAAACGCAGCTCACAATTTAAGATCCACTAATATTAGTGTGAATTTTTAAAGTGTGAACTGTTAATACTTTGTTCCTATAAGTAGCATACTCTGGGTGCATCATCCTCACATAATATTAAATTTATTTTTGTATACCAAATTTTATAAAACCATTGTTTGAAAAAAGTAACAATGGAGTTTCTTGTCCGTTCTTCTCCATAAGAATCTACCTTTCTGAATGGTCAGTAGAGTCACTGTTACAGTTATTGCAGTCACAGTACATAATTATTAATTTAATACTATTTTTTTACTGCACTGTAAATTATGGCGTTCAAAAGTGCCGTTTAATAGCCTAATTGAAATAAACTTTTTGACTTTGACTTTAATCCACGGTGCTTGGCAACTGGGCTTAACCCAGCTATAAATGTCCCTTGGTCCCTATTGGCCTAGCTGTATTCTGTCTCCTGCTTGATATTGAGGGAAGTGGAAATTAAATTTTTCTTACTCCTGGTCTTTTCCGGGATCCAAGAGAGTTGAATAGTTTCTCCGGAGCTCGTCAAGCTTCATTAGCTCGACGCTTTTCTGGTGGTCGCGACTCTTGATTCTAGCTCTCAGGAATTGTCATCATCATCATCATATCAGCCGAAAGACGTCCACTGCTGGACAAGGGCCTCCCCCAAATGTCACCACATCAACCGGTCCTGTGCGTCTCGCATCCATCGGCTACCTTCACCAGGTCATCGGTCCTTTCAACGCTGCGTTTTCCGATACGCGATCGCAGTCATCATAGTATAAATGAGTACTGGATAGTTCTATCTCCCTCCCACACTGGAACCATGATAGCTTAAAGCCGTCATAGTAGATACCCAGGAGTACAATATATCTTCAAAATGATGTATGTCTGTTCGTTCAAAGTAAGTTAGTATCGTCTGAGTAACAATGTACCTAACTTGGTTCCCGCAGTTAACTCGGTAACTATTGAAGTTTATCGAACAATCCGCGAGCTGGAACAGTTACAACTGGTTCGGTAATATTAATCAAAATGTTATCATAATATTAGATATATAGGTGTTTTTGTGATGAGCACTTCCGAATAGAAATAGATACTGTTGGACACAGGAGATTGGGATCATTACCCAGATTGTGTTTAAAAAAAAATGGATAATTCTCAGTAGCTGCCAGTGGAGTTCCGGAAATTGGCACAGCAACCCTAAAAACAATGAAAATGATACGTTGAGGAAATATTTGAAAGATTCTCATCACCCATGACATAATAAAGTCAACCAAAATCACAGGAAATCCATTAAATTCGTAACTCTATGGCGTACAGGGAGCTTATAAGTGATGCCACCAACACAGACCAATGACGGCCATGTTTGCAATTTGTATACCACACCAAAACGGATAAAGGTTATAAGCACACATATCAACTCGGAAAGGGATCGTCATCGTATCAACACGAGCCGTGTAGTATTCTTTGTATGAAACTCCCTACTGGCAATTGGCAATACGGATAAAGGCGATACGGTAATGATCCCTTTCCGAGTCGATAGACTGGTCATCTCTGATAGACTGGTCATCTCTCAGCTGCCATGGTTTATTTAAATGATTCGTTATTTGAATCGTTGTTTTTCCTACTCCGGACGCTTTCCTCGTGCATTTTTTTCTATATCGTTCTCGCATATATGTATGTTTAATTTAAAAAAAAATTGATGTAACCAAAACATTGTAAAACAAAAATGATTTAGAAGAGTCTCCTTGGAGTTTCTTGCACGTTCTTCTCCATAGAGATCTACGCTTTGGAAAGTGTCAATAGCTTCATCTCTTTTGACTGACCAACCTTGACAATTCAAAAGTGCCTGTAAATGGTTTAATTGAAATAAATAATTTGAGTTTGAGTTTAGATATGTGTGCTATGACTTTAAATTGTAGATCTGTGCGTTGATAGTTTGCCAGTTAATGTCCGTTCACAATTTCTCGGAACAGAAGAAGAAGTTCAGTTGACAATTTATCAAGAGTTATTTTATAGTTAGCAATTCTCTCAAGATATTTTATATTGTCACGGAGTTTGTAATTATCCGGTTACATTTAAACAATACCAGCAATTTAGATCTCTGTTTGAGTATGTAAGTGGGGAGTCTATAATGAAATCAATGTGTTTAATTGTCATTAGTTCAACTGTCGAGGCGTTAACTGACGAGTGAGAGGGCCATTACATTGATTTATATCCAGCCGGGATTGCTCCATTGACGGACCTTATTGTTTCAAGCATTAATCTCTAAATATTTTAAAACAAAGTCACTGTCTGCTGTATGTGTCTCCATTTACTAAGACCATGGAACAGTTTTGATACGCTTTTCACAAATATAAAAAGTGATAAACAAGGAGCCCAAGTGTTTTCAAATCGTTGAGCTTCTAAGACCGCTTACTCCTCACCTTGTTTCATACAAACTTTCAAGTCTTTGTTATTGGAAATTAATTAAGTGATTTTAAAGAAACTTGGTATGCATACGCTAGATACGAGTATCTAGGTCTAAATAGTTAGTTGAGAACATTTTCGAAAAAGAGTTCAGTGCGAAAGATAGAGTAATTTTTCACTTAAAAACTTTGAATCGCTCTCTCTCTTCCTGTAAACGAAAATTTTTGTCAACTAACTATTTAGACCTGGAAATCTAGCGTATGCACACCAAGTTTCATTAAAATCAGTTCATTCATTTCCAAAAATAAGGACTTGAAAGTTTGTATGAAACACCGTGAGGAGTAAGCGCTCTTAAAGTTCTAAGTTTGAACTACACAATAACTGACAAATGCTTGCACTGTATGGACAGGTCCACTTAAATCTGTGTGGACTTTCCTCAAAAGGCTACCTCAGACATTAACCTACATGGGTCTCATATGATTTGACCAGTACGGATTGTATGGACTTTAACCCTTTGAACGCCATTATCACGTATACATGACAAGCAAACGCGTGCCCTGTACGCCAAACGTCACAAATATGTGACAAAAAGTATGGCGAGTTTGAGACTTGGCGTCGGGGGCACGCCGATGCGTTTATGCTTGTTCAAAAGGTTAAAAGAGACTTTGACCTTTGAGTTTGTTTCGGTGTTTCTTCTCAGGGTAGTGAGCTAGAAAACACCGGCCTCATCTAGCTTTAAATTACCAAAAAAGATTGACGTCTGAAAGTGTTATGTTTTACCTATTTCTCTTTCTTATCTTTTTTCAGAGAAATACAACTGCAAAATGGGGTTTCAATGGCCCACTTGACACTATATGTGAGTGCGGTGCCTCCGTCTAAAATATGGCCCACTTATTGGAGTGTTCCAAATGCCCTTACAATTTTCACATTTAGGCGGATCCGAGAAAAATTACGGATCCGGCTTTTAGACGGACGTTATACCACTGCGTACAGCCGTCTAAACGCCCGGATCGGATATAGTGCGAATGAATCTGCCATCGAGACGGCATCAATGTACCTCCCCCTACCCCGCGGTCCCCGCGGATTACGCCGTCTTCCGTTTAAATAGACGGTCCGTCTAAGTGTGAACATCTGCTACACACGACACAGACCGCGTTCCGTTTTCCGGCCCCGCCGCCGGGGCCCGTCGCGACATCCCAGTAAAAACCCTCCCCGACCTTTGATTACCGAGCCAGCCCGCGTCGCTGAGCCAGTAGTTTTAAACTCCCCAAATAATGTTATGACCCAGCCTGTCCCTTGCTGTTCCTCCCAAAATGACGCCGCTAGCCGAGGTCCGTATCCCACAGAGCATGCCCTAGCGAGCGGTCATGTAGTTTTAATTTAGTTTTTAAGCCCTGGCTGGGGGCCGTAAATTCATTTGAGTCCACCACAGGATAGTCCGGTTAAGCAGTAACCAGCCCTAGCGTGCTGAACTGCGAGTGGTCCAAAAAAAAAAAAAAAGTGTGAACATCTAGTTCGATCCAGCCCGTCATAGCTGTCCTCCCCTCAGCGACGCCATAAGCCGAGGCCCGTATCCCACTGGGTGCCCTTAGCGTATAGTCGCTTAGTTTGTAAGTTTTTTATAAGCCCTGGCTGGAGGCTATAATATTTATATTAAGGCCGCCACAGGCAAGCCCGGTTAAGCAGTCAACAACTTCCTAGGTTGAACTGCCAGACACCACTGAGTGCACCATTGAGGACCTAACGAATGCCACTGATGCCGCTATAAACGTGGCCACCTACTAAACACAAAATATTTAAGGGTCATCGATTCGAAAAGAAGAAATGAAGAGTGCGGGCAACGTATCTACAACGTGTTCCTTGTGATATCCCATAACTTTAAGATTATATTCTATTACATATAGGTGACCTATATGTAATAGAATATTCTTTTCTCTTGTCTAGAACAAGTGTTCCAAAAATAAATAGTTTGGAAGATAATCTTTTATTTATTTTACAATTTATGTACACACAGAAAAAGTACCAGAAATTAAAAAAAAAAATCATGTGCCAGGTGATTCTTTGACGTGGTCTCATTTATACCCTAGAGCAGTGGTGGGCAAACTTTTTTAATGGGGGGCCAGAAAGTTTAATAAATTTCAGAGGAGGGCCAGAATTATAGGAAAAAATGCATTTTGTGTTGAAACTTTTAATCATATAAAAACATTAAACACTTGCACAAATGTTAAAAATTACAATTTAACTTTTATTCGAAGGCCCTGCCATGGTAGGCGTGTGAGACATATGAATCGAAGTCTATAATTCTACTAAGTAGAGTACTTTATACTTCTGGACCGTCAAAATATGATTATCGCGGGCCATACTATTCATGTCGACGGACTGTCGGCGGGCCGGATTAAATGCTTTCGCGGGCCGGAGCTGGCCCGCGGGCCGTACTTTGCCCACCACTGCCCTAAAGTTATGGGATATCAAAAGGGACACGTTGTATAGTTTATATAATATCATTATATTCATCCCATACAATACGTAGGTACCCATTATAAGAAAAAACAATGATAAACCAAACAACCCTGTCAAAACAACCGATCAGAATCAATTTATCTCTGAAATCAGACAAACAATCATACCGACAAATGAATGTTGTCATGTTGTCATGATTATCATCATTACGCACAAGGGTTTTGTTCGATTCAATAATAACAGACAAACGACTCTGTGAGTGGTTCATTCTATGATTAATGAAAAAACCGTTTTGGATTGAGATTTGAGCACTCCGCTACTGAATGTCGAAGTTTGAAATGTCGACGTATGTTAGTTCTAAAGTACAGGATCTCGATGTACGCCAGTTCGAAAGTTTACTGGAGCGAAGCAAGAGCGAAGTATGCAAGGCCGACGTATCGTTAGTTAGAAAGCATACGAGTGCGATCGCCAGTCCGAAATTACCCTGGTTAGGTTAGGTTAGAACTGTGACCAACTACGCGCGAGCCGAGCGAGCAAAGCGAGCGGTGCCTCGGCAGCGGCCGGCGAGCGCTACCTCGAAATTGGTCGCGAAATTTTTCTAAGTATTTTTTTCATAGTGCTCCCAAGACGACCCTCTGAACTCCTGACGAATCTAATTAGGATAATCTAACTAACGATACGTCGGCCTTGGATACTTCGCTCCAGTGAACTTTCGAACTGGCGTACATCGAGATCCTGTACTTTAGAACTAACATACGTCGACATTTCAAACTTCGACATTCAGTAGCGGAGTCAGATTTGAGGGTTGAAATGCCGTGTGGCGTCAGGGGGTTGAGTTTCGTGAAGGATGAAAACGCTATCGATAAATCTATCCTGCCGGTCGATTGTGTAAACGTGTCGAAGTGAAGACTTGGGTGAAGTGATCACGAGGTGAGCTGTCAATCCATATAATCAAGATGGAATGACAGTTTACTCCGTGATCACGTGTCACCTTGATCGTATGGATTGACAGCTCACCTCGTGATCACTTCACCAAAGCTTTCACTTCGATATGTTTACAGAATCGACCGGCTGGCCTTTTCACAACTATGTTGTCAGTCACTCAGTCAGTCACCTAGTAACGCAAGAGTTGTATGTACATATGTATGTAAATCGGGTTCGTTTCCGCAACTCCACGACTAAGCGCGTATTTTGCGTGCAGGCGGTACAAAGATGGATGGCGAGGTTGGACCCGAGTAATTTAAAAATTAACGGAACGCTGTTACGGTCTAATTTATATCAATTATAAAAACAAGTTTATAAGTTTTCTACGTAACACAAAAATAAGTTATTAAATGACGAAGATTTTAATAAAAAAAAAAACAAACGTGCAATTTCCGAACGCAACTTATACACTACATTAATTTATACTCATACATCTTGTCAAAAAGTTGTTAAATATTCTGAAAACGTAAAAAGGACAAAAAGTTCCAACAATGTAAGCAGACCGTAAAAAAAATACGATTAAGATTATTTAGTTGTGAATGGAATGGATTACATGGAACGGAAAAACGAAACGTCAGAATCAAATTGTCATTTTTAAACTAAATAATCAACAATTAGGATTATTTTAGGTTTATTATCTTCAACCTTTCATATCGCACCCTTAGTAATGTAAGGGCACAACTCGAATGATTGAGTTTTTGAGTTTTTGTGT
>NDFZ01005332.1:0-54353 GCA_002192655.3 Mamestra configurata
TTCCTGCACATAAATTTGTACTAAGCATGTATGTCACCTAGTTTGTGAAACAATAAAAATACAAATACAAATACAAAATTTCAAAATAACACAGTTAGCTGAAAATCAACCCATTTACTTCGATCCTGCTGGAAATATTCAACTTATACACGATGAATGGAAACTCTAGTATACTACAATCTGACAACATTCTGGCAAAGTACAACAAAGATCGAGAAATTTGTGAATCGTCTAGCTCAACTATGCGACACAATGCCCAACGAGCCATGTCACTCGACGACAAAACAACTTCAGTACGAACTGAACCAGTTGAACGAATATAACGTATTGTTACGTTCTCAACATCAACAATGAAGGCGTCGCGGCTACGTCAACGGCGTAGGAAACATTGCACGAGCCTTGTTTGGAGTCCTTGATAGCGATTTCGCCGAAAAATACTCTCAAGACATTCAAAAAATCCAAACAAACGAACAATATTTGCTGGAGCTGATAAGAAATTAAACATTGATCATCGACACAGAAAACAACATCATAAAGAAAAATGAAGACTGTGAAAACGCAACTAGAAGTAATTCAGCAATTTATGAACGAAACAAGATACAATACAGCAGTGATAGAAAACAGATTTCAAATCATGAAAACAATGAATGACGTCAACGCTGGAGCCCTGACTGCCAGCTTACTACTGACAGTATTGAGAAGAAACCAACAAATGCTGCAAAACGTATTGACAGATATCTACAGAGGCAATTTGGATATGGAACTATTCACACCGGCACAACTGTCTGAACAACTTCATTGCTGGAATTATATCGAAAAGATTAACGCTACCCATTACAAACAGAAATGGAGTAAATATTAAAGATATCTACAAGATCATTTACGTCAAAGCACGGCTCACAGAACAATACCTACTGTTCGAACTACACATCCCACTACTAAGCGATGACGAATACACATTATATCGCAACATACCTATACCTACACAGCACGCGAATAACCAATGTCAAGTGATAGCGATAACAACAAAGTACATCGGAGTGAACTTCGTAAAAAATACCTATATACAGATGGAAGAGGCTGATCTTCAACAATGTACGACAATGGGGGCGGACAACTACATCTGCCACGCCTACACAGCTATTAGCAACTTACATGGAGCCACAGCATCTTGTGAAGCAAAAATGCTTAGTCAAAATGTAAACAATATCACATGCGATTGGATACCACAGCAATGCTCTGACCAATGGATAAAACTTCAGAGACCAAACATATGGCTGTATAACTGTATCAAGGAGTGTGCGCCACGAATGGTGTGCGAGAATCGTATTACAACGCTGACGATTGCTAAGTCAGGACTCATGGCCCTAGGTCAGGATTGTGTACTACAACACAAAGACGCTACTATATACTCACACAACGTTTTTAGTAGCTATACAAATATTGGAATGACTGTAGAGGTACCAACTATTGATCCACCAAATGACATCTGGAAAACTCTAAAGAATACGAAGATTGTGCTACCGAAACTAAACTTATCTGATGAGCACAAACAACTGGACAACAAGATAACTGCACAAAAGGCACGAGAAAATCTGCCCAGCGAACTGAGTATCCATGACATCGGCAACTATACTATAAGTTCTTTGCTGGTGGGAGGAATCGTCGTTGCTATTATAGTATGGCTCATAAGAAGATATCTTCCGTCGTGCAAGAAAAGCAACATCTCCACCAACACTAAGACTCAACAGATACTTTCGTCAACACCTCCAGAAAAGAAGTTAGAAAGTATAGAACTGAAGGAAATTGCAAACAAATCTGAAACAGATGATGGTCATTCGAAGTACCCAATGGGAACTAGATTCAAACTATAGTCATTTGTAATTTAAACTTTGTTTTTACTTATTATTTTATTGTTTTTATTTTTTACTTTGTACTCTTTTAACTTGTAACGCAATTTTAGCGATCTGAGTACGCCTATTATCTTTCCCTCGGGAGCATGTACGAGCCAATAATGCTCATACAGCGAAATACATTTTGCATAATAAACTCTACATTTTAATTAGTCGTAACTACACCTCCGTCACGCGGTATTGTGTCAGTAAATAATAAGTGCGGCTCAGATAACTAAACATAACTTTCTATATTTACAAATAAACATTTTAAAGTGTTACTTAGTGGTTTGGTGTTTATCCTTTACAACCTACAACAACTATTATTATTATTATAACTACTGGAGGATCGTCAACGGCGAAATACTCCAACAAAATACATGGAAATACAGTATCTCGAATCAATAGCTGTTGAGAGTCTGAGTCGGACAACGAGCATCCCAGAAACCGAGAAATAGTATTTTATTATGAAATATTAACGTAAACACCCTGAGCTGTCTTAAACAACTTAGGAGGAGGATGCGTGTGGGTGTAGTCGCCGCTCAATATACTGCCATTAGGACCCAGCTTTACTTTAGCACGACAGTTTAACTGCCTCTTTGAACAATAGAAGCGATTGCTTTGATTATCTCGTGAGAACGTGTAGCCGTTCAGCAGTAACAAACTATTGCCTTTGCCTCGATTGGTTGCTATAAATTCGTATTTCAAATCTGAAAAATTAGAAAAATAAGCAAAAATACATTTTACACTAACGTCCACCCCGTGTGTCCGAGGATATTGAGCATTCGCCCTGTGTTACTGATGATTTAGAAAAAAGTAACTCACACAATTTTTAAATTTAAATGTTTATTACGAGTATATTGACAGTTTACTAGCAGTCGACACAAAAAAGGTAACGAGGCCCGCTAGTCTATGTACAAATAATTTAAATTAATTACATAATATATTTTTTAAGGAATTAAATACATGGAAATACAATATCTCGAATCAATTAGCTGTTGAGAGTCTCGAGTCGGGCAACGAGCATCTCAGAAACCGGAAAATTGTATTTTGTTATGAAATAGTAACGTAAACACCCTGAGCTGTCTTATACAACTTAGGAGGAGGATGCGTGTGGGTGTAGTCGCCGCTCAATATACTGCCATCACGACCCAGCTTTACTTTAGCTCGACAGTTGATACTTGACTGTTTCTTTGAACAATAGAAGCGATTGCTCTGATTATCTCGAGAGAACGTGTAGCCATTCAGCAGTAAAAGATTTTTATTGCCTTTGCCTCGATTGGTTGCTATAAATTCGTATTTCAACTCTGAAAAATTCGAGAAATAAGCAAAAAGTAATTCTTTTTACATTAACGTTACACAAACTAACTGAAGTTCGACAGAGCTGGATTCAAAGGGATTTATCAAAATTAAATAACGTAATGTAATGTATTACAATTTATATTTTAATCACAATAACTAAGAAACTCCTACAAAGTGATTTTAACAAAATGAGTTATAAATAATATAATGTTTCAAAGGAATTAAAGTTTGTTGCCTCCAAATATTTTGGCAATGCGACACTTTAGGGCACCACATTCCACGAGTCAATACACTTTGTTTGCTCGCTTCAATCCATACATTTAAAATGAGTAGTTCAGCTTTAAAATAAGAAAGGTCAAACTTACTCTTTTGAAACTTTAAAGTAAGCACCAGAAGCATTCTTATAGTATACCGGAGGCGGGTGTGTGTGAGTGTAATCACCACTCAATATGACTCCGTCATCACCCAGCTTTACCTTAGCTTGACAGTTGTCACTTGACTGCTTTCTCGAACAGTAGTAGCGATTGCTTGGGTATTTTCTAGAGAATGTGTAGCCTTGAAGCAGTAATAGGCTGCCGTTGCCTCGATTGGTTGGTATAAATTCATATTGAAGTTCTGGAAAAATACCGAAATAAGCACAATAATAACCATGACCAGAAAAGCATGAAAAACTCAATTATCCTTACCTTACTTTTTGTCACACCAAACGAGTATTCGTCCGTGCGACTTTAAAATATTATCTCACACAATATTTATTTAAAATCTTAATTATGATCCCTTGTAAAACTTAACATGAAAATATACCGATGGAAAATTTCTTATGATCCCTTTTAAAACTTAACATAAACAATTGTAAAAATAAAAATGTATGAAGAAGTAGGTAATTTTAATTCATAACAAAATGTTCCGTCGATATGATAACAAACCAAACGGTCACAAAAGACATCTTATAAGGGTTCCATTTTTCATACGGACATTCACAACCATAAACAACCAAGAAACTGCAAGTGTTAAGAATCGGAGCCGGAAAAAGGGGGTATCAGAACTTCAACCTCACATATTTACATAAAAACCCTCATAATAATATGTCTATCAATCAATCAAACGTCATTTATTCAAATTAGGCTGAGTGCCAGCACTTTTTGAACGTCAAAGTTCTACATAAAGACAGTCCCCCAAAACGCCCGCCCGTCACCACTTCCTAGTGTTTTAGCTGGGAAGAAGAAGTGGCGCAACAAACTCCCCAGCAACACATCTGTCTGTTAAGTTATAAAAACTTGAATTTATACAGCAGTATGCAGTTTACAAAACATGACAGAAAATTATATGTCTAATATGTAAATCAAATTTTATGAAATTAATTGACACTTGTTAGCTAGCACACTCCATTATGCCATCAAAAAAACAAACAAACTCAAAAGCAAAAGCATTAACAAGTAAATCAAACTAATTAAGCCTCCAGGCATAAATGGTGTGCCCGCTTACACGTGCAATGGTATAATCTAACAACAGGATTGTCACTGGAACCACAAGTGATGAACTAGAGCCAACGTATTTATTATTATAAACTGTAGGTTTATCGTTATAACAATAATAAAAAATAAACCATGACCAGCAAGGCGACCAACCACCACAAACAGCACCCGTTCACGAGCATAACGCAAAGATCAGCCATTACCCCCCTCGCCATGTTTGAGGGAAGGAGGTAACCCGACCTCAGACGCTACCGCAAGCAGTGACATCTAAGGGAGCATGACGAACTTGCTGCCGGTTGTTCAGGCAAGAATAATATAAAACAGCTATAGGACAATACTAGTTCATCATATGTTGCAATACAACTCATTAAAAAAACAATTGTAATGAGTAGATTATGTCAAAAAAAAACAAAAATAGATAAAAGATCGCTGACCAATACGGCTGGACAAAATAATAATAAAATCTATATATATTTATTATCTATATGAACTCATATAACCTGTCATAAGCAAACTTACAGAGAAAGAACATGATAAATATGACATTGTCTTGCGTTCAAAACAGCGACCAACTATTCTTATCGTCTAAATAGTCATTAATAGAATAGTATGCCTTCGAACAAAGGTTAGATTTAACTTTAGCTTTAAATGAGTTAAAAGGCAGCTCAAGAAAAGAAAGTGGAAGTTTATTATAAAAGCGGATACCGAGCCCCACAAATGAGTCGTGGACCTTACGAAGTCGGTGGGAAGGAGCATGTAACTAGTGCTTGTTTCTGGTGTTATAGTTGTGGATGTCGCTCATTTTAGTTATTATAACTTAGGGGGAGGATGTGTGTGGGTGTAGTCGCCGGTCAATATACTGCGATCTGGACGCAGCTTTATTGTAGCCCGACACTTGAAACTTGACTTCCTCTTTGAACAATAGTAAAGATCGCTATAATTCACTTGATAATATGTGAAGCCATTGAGCAGTAACAAACTATTGCCTCTGCATCGATTCGTTGGTATAAATTCGTATTTCAACTCTGGAAAATAACACAAAATATTTTTTTAATACAATAGCGTCATACAAATAAACCCGCGGGCCGCTACCGCATTTGAATTCGACCAGCAGCATCGGTCATAGTCAGCTAACGATACCAAAATCCACTTGTTAGGGCCTAATCTGAGTGTTAATTCTATTTTTTTATAAGAAAAGTTCACATTCGCTTGTCAGTCGCATCTGTCAAAAATGTATAGAAATTGAGGCTTTTTTGACAGATTGCGACTGAGCTTCGTCTCAATTACCATTAACGAAGTAGATAGTTAATAAAATATCCAGCTAGAAATTCAGAAATCCAAATCAATATTTCCGTGAGACCAGATTTTTACTGAAACATTTTCTTCACAACCGCAGCAGTCCTCGTTTTTAGGGTTCCGTAGTCAACAAGGAACCCATATAGTTTCGCCATGTCCGTCTGTCTGTCTGTCCGCGTTTTACTCAGAGACGCGGCCTAGCACGCTGACAAAGTGATAAAATAAAATATGAAAAAATTTTTTTTAGAGTAGCCCCCTGCAAGCGACGATTATTTTTTATCGTCTACCCCATGGTGTGGGGTGTCGTGGTAATTTAAATATTGAGGGTGTGCTTAAAACCCTTAATATTTAATTTTCGATCGAGATTTTTCCATTCAAGGATCCGTTTGCGAAATATTAAGCTTTAAAGTGCTAATTTTTGTTAGAGTCAAGTCCCCCCTCCTTCCAGCTAAACGGTAGTTTTTGGAGACGTGAAAAAGTTTACGGGAGTAGCATATGTAACGAATTTAGAGGGAAAACTATCACCGTCTCCTAGGCTTAACGAGTTAATGAGTAATAGTCGACCAACTTATAAAATAGAACTGGGTAAGTAAATATTCCTAATACCATAGAAAATTACTTAAAACCAAGTACATTTTTAACGTTTACTATTTTTCTGGCATAGTTAGGACACGGGTAACTACGGAACCCTACACTGTGCGTGGTCCGACAAGCACTTGGCCGGTTTTTATAATTATATATAAATTGGTACCAAAAGAAGGCTTCCCTAGAAAAGTTCTTGCTTTTTTATTTTAATGCAGATTTTGCTCATAACATTTGTGCAAAGTTGTTTTTGTATCTCGGGTTCTCTGGTTTGTGAAAAAATAAATTCCGTACTCCACTCATATAACAACACCTACCTACATATAACAATACCATGTACCATACATAACAGATCATTTGAAAATATTTACCAAGTGGACCACCGGCTGACGTGGGGATTACTCACTTACAGAGTTTTTCGGAAATAAAAAACGTAATAAATAACACTGTTTATTTTTGAGACCTTTTTTGAGATATTTTTTTTCTGAGTTTTATTTATTACATTAAAAGTTGCAACATTTAGGTATGGCACTGGATCCCGCACTAGGATACCCTATGTCGCAGGACTCTCGACAAGTACATCTCTCTCTACACTCCCATGGTAAAGGGAAGGTTAGGTAACAAATGCTGTTATTGTGAGTTTAAGGGACTTGATATACAAAGCGGACAGGGAGCTATGTAGATAAAATGTATGGCGTCAAGGGAACGTTAATATACTTAGCGTCGCAGGCGCGCGGACAGACGTCATACATTTTTCGTCTCAGCACCCTGTCCGCGCGCCCCCCGCGCGCACTTTCTGCTTGTATATCAAGTCCCTAAGTGTAGTTAAAGTTTGATGTACGTGTACTAGTGAAAGAATAGTGTAAGTGTAGAGTAATAGGGTACTTTACTGTTAACATCTAATTAATCAGTCAGATAGATTTCCAAAAAAAATACCATTTTCGAAATATCTTATTTAAAAAAGATAATTGGAAATCTCTGTTTCTGTGAAAACTAAATTCGACCGATTTTTACTTCGAACATTTTTTTTTTAAATTAAGAACGTTTTTCGAAAAAAGAAAGTGAAAAAAAGCTGTGACACTTTTTTTCAAAAATATTCTAAATTATTTTTTTAGACCTATGTATATCCTGATTATGCGTATGAAATTTAATTAAAACCGGTTTGTCCAATTCGAAAATAAGGACTTGAAAGTTTGTATGAAATGCTCCGGCAAGTCATCCAAACTTTGAAGTCCTTGTGCATTTACGACATACGTGTCGTAAATGCTCTTAAGGACGATAAGATTGTGTTGCAGACAACTGGTAACTTTCTGCTCAGATAAATAAATAAATAATAATAATAATTAATTATTTCGTAATAATTAATTATTGAATAATAATTAATTTTAAATTTTATTGAATAATAATTAATTATTTAATAATAATTAATTATTTATATAATAAGTTCTAATATGATAGGTAATTAGTCTAGGTTATATTAGTGTTGTTTCTACAAGAATGACTAGTTATGACTATTTATTTATTATATACTTCCAATGAGTAATATATATATCCTGATAAGTAAGTAAATCTGAATACTTAGCAACATTTTATCGACTTGCATGATGAGAAGCAAATGCTCTTATATATTTTTGTTCTCTAAATATTTATTACTTTATTATTTTAGTCTTTACGTTAACAATTTATATTTAATTGTTATTTATTTGTTGTACACCTACTACAGTGTAGTCTTTTTAATCCAATGGTTGACTTTTAGAGAATGCTTAATTGCATTAAGTGCGCCCATATACCACTATTGTACATACAGACTATTAATAAATAAATAAAAAAGGAATACAGCCTATCGAACACATGTCACCGGAAAATTGCAGTCTCCGTAAAATGGGTTGCGGAATTTGTTCGAAAGATTCACCGTGGTCCTGGAACGCAAAGGGCTTTAAAATACGGATGGGTTTAGTCAGTAAGAGTCTGACACGCCCTCCCGCTCCACCCAGAGCGGAAGAAGTCACTTGATGATTTCCCATCCTTAAAAAAAAGACTCCGTAAAAGGTAACAAATATTTATTAGATTACTAGCTGTCGCCCGCAGCCCCGCCCGCGTGAATGTCGAAAATTATCCCAAACGAACATACTCCCGGAATAAAAAGTAGCCTATGTGTTAATCCAGGGTGTCAGTTTCCTGCATACCCAATTTTATCAAAATTGGTCCAGCCTTTTGCGCGTGAGGAAGTAACAAACACACACACACACGCACACACACCCTCACACACCCACACACACTCACAAACTTTCGCCTTTACAATATTAGTGTGATAATTTCTCGATATATTATGAAAAATCATTTTGTATACAATGAATCCCATCCAAATTCAATAATAATTTCCAATATATCCGTGTTTTTTTAAGAAATAATAGTTTACAATTTCACGCGATATTTAACAATCTTACTGCGTTTGTAATTTTCCGGTGACATGTTAGTTAGCATGTGATCGCAACTCCTCAGGACCTCCGAGTACAGAAATTAGTATTTTGAACTTTTAAAATAAACACCAGAAGCATCCTTATATAAGGTAGGAGGAGGATGTGTGTGAGTGTAGAAACCACAGAGTATAGTGCCATCAGGATTCAGCTTTACTTTGGCCCGACAGTTGAAGGTTGACTGCCTCTTTGAACAATAATAGCGATTGCTTCGACAATCCCGAGAGTATGTGTAGCCCTTTATCAGCAACAAATTATTGCCTGTCCCTCGGTTGCTTGGCATGAATTCGTATTGGACGTCTGAAAAAAAAAATAGAAACATCCTTTTACAATAGCGTGACACAAAACAAATGAAGTTGAATAGAGCTATTTAAGGCCGCCAAACTCCACGCCCACTAACGCATTTGGATTTATCCGGCCATATCACTAAGCTTACTTGACATAAATATTTAGCTAATAATAATACCAAAAAGGTCAATACTCATTTATCCTTAACGAAGTACATAGGAAGTTAATAGAATATCCAGATAAATCTAAAACCAGATTTCCGTGAAAACCGTTTTTCTTGAAACAATGTGGTGGTCATAACCGCAGCTGTCTTCGATTTTTCTAATGTGTGGGAATTGGTACCAAAAAGGAGGTTTTCCTACAATAAGTACCTACATCTTGCTTTGGTTTACTTAGGAGACTGAAATTTTTATCGTTAATCGTTCGGTAATCGAACGATGGGAATCGATCGCCATTGTCACATATATGTGACAAACAAAAGCTTACTCTGTACGCCAAACGTCAAGAACATGTGTCAAAACAATACGGCGAATTTGTGTTTTGGCGTCGGGGGCACGCCGATGCGTTTATGCTCTGGCCTTCAAAGATAAATGATCTTGCTTTACTTTAAATTGGCACACCGTCTCCAAAGCAACCCTGTACTTTAACCCTTAACTTCAAAATTGTTTTGCCGTCCTTGAGCAAGGGGATTATGAGAAATAAAAACGCATTGTGACTACGAGAACCTATAATATAAATACACATTTAAGGACTGCCTTGAATGGTTAGTATCAGCTCGTACGGACGAACCGTGGGATGAGAACAAAATCGTTAATTTAATTAACAAAACATGGAGCGAAGGAGTCCTTCATGGAGATAGCTTAGTAAAACAACCTGAAGTTATATATAGCAAATTTAATAATGATAGAACATAATGTGTTAACAGAATTATCAGAAGAATAAATACGATACGGTTTTAATTATTTGTATTCTCTTAACATAAAGTTATGTTAGTAATATACTTTATAAACAATTAAGTACAGACCCCAGCACATCAAGCTTCAACCATCTGTCAAATTTCTTTGAAAGAATTTCAACTTTATCGCTGAAAATTTAGGTTCAAGGTTGATTGTGCAGACGTCTGTACTAGGATCTGTTTCTGCATTTCTCAATTTCGTGAATAGAATATTTTTGTCACTTCCGAGGTCAAGGTCCGATTTTCAATAGTCAGATAACCAAAATAATAAAATAACTTGACAACTTTTGCACAGGTAAATTATGTCAGACAGTTACTTTTCAGCAAAACAATAACTGACTATTGAAAAATCAGCTCTAAGTTACTTAAACATTTAGTTTTAGTCATGGTATGAGCGATAAAGCCATAAGAATGCAGTCGACAACAGTTCACATATTATTCGTTCGAAGCTGGTACGACGACATAACTAAGGCCTAAATCCAACGTTACATCATCAATACAGGCTCAATTCAGATATTGACAAACAGTTTATATTATAATTACACAATCTGAGTATAGCATCTAACTACATTGATGCCTGTTCAGTGGTCGGAATAGGTAAAGCTATTTGGGGGCAATAGCCTCAAATGTATATTTTAATATAGATATGACACTGGGATCCCGGGATTTTAAATTTATTCGCTGACTGAAAGTAAAGATTTAATAAGTAAAATTAATTTCGTTTATACTTGACCTAATCTTAGCTATATAGAAAACGATCTTACTTACGTACCATCACGATTTGTTGAACGTAAGTTTAGGAATAGTCTAATTTTATGCGGTTATTTCTAGTTTAATGTAAGTTCAGATATAACCCGTGGCATATTAACACACGAGTACCTCTAAAAAAATCATCACCAACCTTAACAAGTATATTTTTTAAATTCCAGTGTTAGTGAATCCCGGTCTATCTGGCATCTCCATACTATGACCTTGTCACAAGTACCAAAAATAGCTCTGCCTACTCCGATCACTGGTACTGTTGGAGTAAATTAAACTTTAAACAAATAATAATCCTAAGCCCTAATTTAGCTTGATCAAGTTCCCACTGTTGGATACCACATAGTTCTCCCGTAGGTGATCGTGAGTATATGTCAACCTCTCAATGTATTTTTCGTCTGCTGTGAGCTTGACCCTGGCTTTGCAGCCGCAGGAAACTCTTCGGGAACAGTACCAGTTCAGCCTGGTGGACTTGCTGTAAGTGTAACCATCTAGTAACATAACGATCCCGTTTCGGTAGTTCACGAACGTTGGTCGAACTGAAAATGGAAGTAAAAACTGCTATAGGAAAATCGTTTAAATAGTTAATCATGTATCAGAAGAAAGCTGTTACCATTGGCAGTTCTTTTAATTTCATTTCTTTAGGAACCACAACAACACGGTTTAAGCATATTTTTTTTAACTGCACTTTGACGCCATTAGCTAATAGCCCGGTCAAGTTAACCATGTGTAGGAATGTTCGGAACACCATATAAATGAAATATGAAAAGTCCACATCGTCACACAAATAAACAATTCAAGATAAAGTTCGCAAATATGGGATTTTTTGCGTTTCTCAGCCAAACGGTAAGTTTTATCATAAGATGGTTCAGGCTAAAATTGTAAATCATGCAATTATTTACAAAATTGACTTGAGAGTCAACCTAAGAGTCACCGTTTCTGAAATATAGGTACCTAACGATTCAAAAAGTTGCGTTCTTCTCAAAAAACCGTATTCGCAAACAATGACCTTGTTTTTTTTTCCAAATGTCAGATCGATTGGGACTTTTGTTCCGAACATTCTTACAAATTTTCAGTACTATCCGAATTATTGCAACCTTACCCCAATTAAACTTGACAGAACTATACGCGTACAACACATTAAAACAAAAAAATATGTATATTTAGAATTAATGATACGCACCTTTTTCATTTGGGTAGTAAACAACTGAAAAAAAAAAATCGTGTTTAGTACCTTTACCATAATTTTAGCAGTTTACGGTTTCACCCCAAACCAGCACCAATGTCTATCGTGGGGAATTTCCTTATGTATTATGTGCTAAAGAATCAGATGATACAGCCGGTCGATCTGTGAACCTCTCACTTTGGAAAACTTGGGTGGAGTGAGCGCGAAGTGAACTGTCATTTCATCTTGATTACATGGATTGACAGCTCACTTCGTGATCGCTTCAGCCGAGCCTTCACTTCGACATGTTTACAGAATCGTACTGCTGTTTACTTCACTTCACTTCACCTAAGTTTCAAGGTGAGAGGTTTACGAAATACCTACACCATTCGTTCGGTGCAGTGGTTCCGTAAATTCTTTGATGTTTTGGATACCACATTAACCTCCTGCGATAACTGGGACGCTTTCTTTCGCTCTTTAGCGCATAGTGACGTAGCACATCATTTCGTGCCGATCCGTGTGGCCCTTGCATGAGAAAATACATTAACAAGTTCAAGTATAAAGAAATTAATATCGTAGTGTAGCCCGGTCACCACCGTCACCACGGCTGAGTGATATTAACGTTGGGTGGTAAACTTTCGCTATCGGGCTACTAAACTAGCTTGTTTCAAAAAGGTAGGTACACAATAAACATCATTTTTATTAGGTTTCTGTAAAAAGAATGTTATTTATTCAATTTTAAATATTTTATTTTTGGGTAAATTGCATGCACGCTAACCGGGACGTGGCAGTGGCTTCTCAACGTGCCCTTATCCTCGAAACAGTTAAATCGCTCCACGAAGTATATGAAGCTTCAAGCAATATTCTGTGTTTTCTTAAAAACATTTTATCTGCATAATTTAGGTACATTTAGAGTGATTTTTGTATTCTGTTTGGACGAAGTTCTCCGTCAAATGACTCATAGTCTGCTGTAAATAATATAAGGAAAAAAATTGTGAAGTACCTATCAAATAACAGCGTACACCCAGAACCGACACCACGGCGGAGCCGGAGTCGCGTCACCGTCTTATGATGCTAGGTAGACCAAGCGAACGAGTGGAAACCGCACGCTCGCTCGCCTTCACACACTCAAACCCGATTGTTTCATTCTCTCGGTCTACACGGCAGAAAGCGAGCAAGCACGTACTGTGTTCATCGGTGATTGTCACTCGATCGCTAGCTCTGTTCCCGTTCATCGGCGATTCCCATTCTGTAATATTCGTTCTCTTGATGTGTACGACCGTAACCAAGACCAAGTCTTTCGTGCCTGATAAGCGTCGTAGGCGCATCAAATGAGTGGAAGCATAGAATATACAAACCTTCTAAAACAAACATTTACATATAACTTTGATCACCTTATGTGAGAACTTTTCTAGTTTGGTGTTGGTACACTATAGGTAATTAGGTTTTATTCTTAACAAAAATATACAATCAATGTGTCACATTTTCCTGAATAACATCAGTGTAACCACTTGTAAATTGAGACCACTTACTCCCTTACTCATATCTATCACTAACGAACTTCTATCTTAAAATTAAACAAATTGAGCAAAAAATATTGTTACAAATTGTAATATGTTTACAATATTTTTTTAACTAATTTTGTTAGTATAGATAGATTTTAATTATTTTAATTTAATACAATAAAGTTGAAAATACTTACTTAAAAACATATAATGTAACTGTTTAGGATATTTCCTGAATTAACAACAATTAACAACAGAAACATTTTTAATTAATGAGTAGATTTAATCTAAACCCATTAATTAAAAATGTTCCTAATAGATTCTGTAAAGACATCTTCAAAACGGGTGGTAACAGGAACTAAGATGGCTGATACCAACTTACTTGCAAAGTTGACTGTCAAACAGGTATTTTACTTTGATCAGTTCTTTTCAACTTCCTTCACATGCAACAGGTTATCTTCACTTACTTCTTAAACCATGAAAAAAACATGTTTTAAACATTGTTTGTAGAACCTTATGAAGTGAACAAAATAGGATATATGAAAGAATTTTTGAAGTGAAAACTTCTTTAGGCGCGTTGAGCACTTTTTGGGTGAACAAAAATCATGGAACTCATGTCATCTTCACAGGACTCTTTCCAAATTCAAAAATAATTATCTAATAGTTCGTCGATACAATTCACAAGTTACTTAGTTTTAACTTCTATCGGCAGCCCCCAAAGACTGCCCGGCATGTTTTTTTATTACATTTCTCAAAACCTAGAGAGCAGCCATATGCAGTTATAGATGTTTTGCTTAAAAATCTCAAAATATTGGCAGTGTTGTCAGCGTTTTAAAATCTGTGATAAACAGAGACTTATTGCGTGTGACGTCACTCACGAGACTGTTTATCACAGATTTCATATTGAATTGAAGCCAACCAAAAAACATTTTGTGTGACAAGGATAGAAGAATAACTTCAAAAGCCAACTTCTCTGTTTTTCATCAATTTTATTTATTTATTCACCAATCATACTGTTTTAATACCTTCTATCAAATTAGTGTTCATTATATAGTTGGTTTTTAGTTTTCATAGAACTCAAATATCCTACTGGTGAAGTAGGTATTATGTATTAAAATACACAGCATGTTTAAACATTTATTGTTTACATTAGTAAACTCATAAAACAGTTTGAAAACTTTTAAAATAAACAGACATAAAACATAGTTTTTTTTTACGTCTACTCTTTTTTAAGACAACATAACTTCATTCACTTACCCTCTAAACTGCCAAAGGCAAAATCCTGTTAGAAACGGGAAGAAAGGAAACAAAACAAAATATTTAAAGCGGAAAAAAATATAGTCAAAAATTGAAAACTGTAGGTTTATGACTACAGTTTTATGTTGTGTCCTTATAAAATATACACGAATACGTCAATATTAAGCCAAAAATAGACAGTAGCATCAATTTTCAATGAAAAAGTAAGTTTGTCAAGCAAACAACTTATTTTCTATTTTCTAAGCATTTCAACCAGACTACAGGAACTTATTCTTGAAGTATTCCTTCATAATTGTTCCATATCATCGTATATATTGTAACTTTACACTTGAAATTGATTATTTATAGAGGTATTGCAGGTAGTAGTTTAATGACAACTTTCAAATCTTATTACTACGTACTTACCGCCACCAGCATACTCCAGTGACCACCGACATATCACAAAATCACAACTATCACTGTTACACTAAGACATAATCACTAAATTAACTTGATTTCGATTTAATTCACAATTAACCATGTAATAATACAAAACATTTTGAGGTTAGAATCACTAAGAACAATGGTCAAAAACTCACTTTCACACATACAGCCAATGTACTGTTCTTATTAAATTATTAGCGGCATAGAATACGATTTGGGGTATCACAAAATAACAAAATCGCGGTAAAAACAAACAATCCATTGATATTTGTTTTGACATTTGACATTAGCAAAATGTTTACGAATGAACTAGGCGCGTTCCATTCCTTAACATCTATATTCCATTCCACACCTCCCACCACCATATCGATTGTGATGCTTATTCGTCACATTGGTTATTTCGTCGCTATCCCTAATACGTCTCATCAACTCACTTTGTATATTTAGTCGCTTTCATCATCATCATGGCTCATATTATGCTTTATTTCGACTCATTCCCAACTCGTCCCACGATTATATTCAATGTCCAATTAGGTACAAAATTATAAAGCGTATTGGTTTCCAATTTCAGAAGAGCTCGTGGCAGAGTAATAAAAGCTGCATGGGTCGATCTTCAACGTTAAACAAAGCTTACCGAGGTTAGTCTGTGGATAGGAGACCATCTTAACATATCAAGAATCCTCGGTGCGAAAGCACGTTAAGCCGTTGGCCCTGGCTGTCATTTATAGATATTCGGCAACGTTACGGATTGCCAGAAGCCAGAAAATCTGACACCAGTCTTCCCACAGGTACCCAGTTACTGGATTGTGATGATCAGATAGGCAGTCATATGCAGTCACAGTGCCAACACAGCCCGTCGTACTTGAAACATGAGATAGCGCAAATTAGAAGCCTTGGGCATGCCAATATATATTGTGGCGATAAGTCCCCTCTTTGAGGAGTGGCTAGAGAGGTGCCACGGGGTCCTCACTTTCCGCCTTACACAGATACTCACCGGACATGGTTGTTCCGGGAGGTACCTGTTTCGGATTCGGTGGGAGGATGGCTCCACTGTGTGGAATTCCCGGAGGACACGGTGGAACATATGGTGCACCCTGCTATGTTCGGCTTGGGCGGCGCACTGCCGTGTGCTCGTAGTAGGTGATCGGCGGTGGCGACCTCTCGCATCCAGCCTTATTTCAATCGATGGTCCAGGAGCGTAACCTCCTTCTGCGAAGCAGTAATGCAAGCGAATGAGGAGGCGGGACGCGTGAGGGAGAGGCGAGCCTCACGCCCCAGCTGCCGCAGCAAAAGAAGACGCCACGAGCGTCGGGAGTCGCAGGGCGATTCCCGGCCACCGCAGGTGCAGGCATGGGGACATAGAGCTGGCTCGCCGTCCGATTAAATCCAGGACCTCGTCGACGCGGTGACGGCACGTTGTGTTCCACTCGCGCCTTCTTGACAGGGCCCGCAAGGGCCAGTGCCTTTCAGGGTTGGGGAATTTATTCGAAAGAAAGAGTTACCGCGGCCCGGAACGCTAAAGGTATTTGTAGGAACACGGGTGGGTTTTAGTTAGTATAAGTCTGACACATCCTTAGGCTCTCGGCGGAGCGGAAGTCATATGATGATTTCCCTTTCAAAAAAAAAAATCAGAGGCCTACCTCGACAACAATGTCAAGCTAACTCTAATAAATTATTATTAATTTAATAATAATTTATTATAGTTAGCTTGCTGCCTGCTTGCTAGTTGCCTGCTTGCCGACAAGCAGGCAACCTTGCGTCGATGAGCAAAGCTGTGAAGCTTGGCATTCACCGGTTTGCGGAGTCGAGCGCGGCAAGTTGGTATTTAGCTGAGCCATCCCAAAGGTGGCTGCAATACTATGGAACAGGATCGGACTTGTGCTTTGAAGTATCGCTTCACTCTATTTAGGATGCCCAGCTTTTTGGCCGCAGTTTGGGCTTTGTGCTCAATAGTGGCAACGAAGTTCAGACTGGGTGTCAACGGTGTCAACTCCATGCCTAGGAGCTTGAGCCGATCGGTTACAGGGACATATGTACCCCAAAAAGTAGGAGTTAGGTCGAAACGACTCCATATTAACTAGACTTCGGAAATCTAACTAATATGCATAAAATCTAAGTTACAGCGATATATTGATTACCTTTATATTTATAATTATGTAAATATATACTTGTTATTGTAGCGGATCATATTTTGATCAAGTTACAACCTGACACTGCCCTGCAAATTATAAAAAACACAAGATTAATTGAATTTCGCGGGCTACCACTACGCAATCACCAGGCCATGCGTGCAACTGCGCTGTAACCCGACCTGCTAAACGAAACAGGATACACATCTGTTGCAGAAGTCTTGTCTCCATTGTAGAGATAACTAAAACATAAAGTGGTGGTACCACAAGAGTGCGACAGTTCAGACCTTCCCCCAATCCTACCACTTCTCTCTCAGTTGGGCCTCTTCACGACAATTCACCAAGAAGTCATGCAAGGCGTCCCGCCATATTCTCGATCTGCCACGAGTGCCACGACCCCGTCTAACTGTGTCAGGCCTCCAGTCTTTCGAAATATATGCCCACAGCGTTGATGCCTGATGCCGATGATTGAACTTGCCAATGATTTAATTAATCTAGCTAAGTATGTAGTGGTAGTGATTTACTTCTAGAACTTAAAATGCATAATCAAGCGAAGCTTATTCATGCCTACACTACTAAAAACTTCACAAAATAAAAGCGATCGAAGCAATCTTGTTGATTGGGAAACTCCGACTCGGACTGTTTCAGACAGATATTAGGTCTCCGTCGAACCTAACCTGCCATGTCGATTAAGAGCTTGCTTCGCTCGCAGGCGGAAGCAGGCAGACTCTCCCTTAGGCACCATAATCAAATCTGCAGCTTGCACCGGTTTCAGCGGTTAAAAAGACACTCCCCTATTATTTTTATGTCGTGACTAGGACGTTGCCGTCATGTCTTTGCTTGCTGACTGACTTTCGTAAACCAGTGAAGTGACGTTTGACATTTCTTCGACGCTCCGACATAACCTTAAAATTTCGTTGTTTATTTTGTTTTATAAGTAGTTTTCTGTTTTGTTTTGATGTTGTTTAACCAATTCAAAATGTTCATGTACGCAAATAATACAAATTCAGTGGTATAGGATAAGCATAATGTGAACATTTCTGTGAATTGCCATTACATAAAAATCTTAATTGGACCAATTTGTTGACTACATTTTTTTTCAATTTTCTTGTTATTGTTTTGAAAAATGTCAGCTTTCATGTAATTTTACAACAAATACGAGTGTTACGTAAGCTTGTAGTACGGTTAATATATTGGTTTTCTGTGAATGAAGTGTGTGTTAACTTAAAATGATGCGGAGAACATGTTCGGCGTGAAATTGTTACCAGGTACACTTTATTTCACCATAGTTGTACAACGTATTGTAATTTTATATTAACATAGTTTTCGTTGTGGTATAAATGAATTCCGTACATTTTGGAATTAAAAACAAGAAAAGTCCCTCCAAAAAGTGTGGAACCACAGAATCAGTTTTTCAAGCCAAAATTTTGCAACTGCAAGCTATTCACGCTATTATTACCTAAATTTGGGATACAGTCAATGAGAAAAAAATGATTAAGTTTAAATGCATCCATTTGCCACATTTTTGAAGGCCATCATAGAATTTCATAGCATTGGTTGACCAAGCATCGGCCAACTTCCACACAGTTACGACAAGGCTAGGGAAATTGAATGATTGATGGGAGACTGTTATGTATGTCTGTTATTGAACTAAAGCAATGGCAAGGTAATGTTTAGATATGTCAATGGCAAACTCCGCAAGATTATAAAATATCTTGAGAGATTGTAAACTCTCAATAAATTGTCAACTGAATTTTAGGGATAAGTTTTTATGCATTAATATTGGATGGTCTATAATCACTCGAAATCATTCCGGGAAACCCGCTGCTGGGGCTCGTATTTCTGTTTGCAGGGCTTAAAAGAACTTAACATGAATGGCATGACGGGAGCTATGTTCGCTTGCTTCGCTTGCTAGCTCTAGCTCCCGTCATACTACGCAAACCTAACCTGCCCTATGTTCCGCTACTTGGCTAGGCAAGAAAATCCAATAAAGTGTAGAACCTTACACTGATTGGTCACTAAAATATCTTCAGTTTTTTTCGGTTGACAATTTCTGGAAATTGCTTCAAGAGATTATAGGCGAATTTTGATGCTATAAAAGGTTTTCTTAATGTTCAGTTGACAATTATTTATTGAAAATTTACAATTTTTCAAGATATTTTATAGTTGTGCGGAGTTTGCAATGATTCAGATTATGATACAAGACAATATATTGTACACTTGTTTTTTTTTAAACGTTTTTACTATGTTTGTAATGAGGTGTACAATAAAGTAAATAATAAATATTTTTCTATTTGTTGATACTTAACGTGGGTAGTTGTCAAGCTTATTGTAATAATAAGATTGACTAAGTAGTGGGTAGGCCAGTTTTCTTCAGTTACATTTTGTATTATTTTTGCTACTTATCACAATAAACGTATTTACTAAAATATAGTGTTTTAATGGACAAAACACTATTGATAACAATATAAATAATCGGATGGTAAACAATGATGAGACAATTATATGTGATATTTTAAGACCCGCAGGATCTCCCTTCATTTCATGGACCTTGATAATATTATAACTAGTCATTGTGGTTGTACAGTAGTATCAAATCAGTTTGGCAGCAGTATAAAATTGGGATGATGGGTGACATTGGCAATGATAATGAACTTCACACTTTCAGAAGTTTTAATCAACATATGCTTTAGGTGCACATCTGGCTGACCTTTTGGGAAATACTGGTGTGCTGTAATATTACATAAAAGTATTCTTTTATTTTCAGGTATGTGTTGCATGCTTCAAAAAGATCGAGTCAGTCTGCTGTGGAATTGGTAAGTGTATTTGTTGTTCTTTTGCTTGAGGGCCTTCGCCCAGGTGTGTTTTTGTTTTCTTGTTTATTTGAAAATGAGTAAGCAAACAATGTTGATTGGTGTTTTTTATTTAAAAAGTTTTTTTTCTTATATTCTTTGGTTTTATGGAGGTAGGTACAACATATATTTGATTGAATACAATTTATTTAACCACCTAGTGTTATTTATTGTTTAGTAAACTTATTATTAGAAGCAACAGAATGCATGAATATATTTTCATAAAAACTGAAACATTTGCTTATTTTTAAAGCCTTGTAAAAGTAAAAAACGATATAATCTTTATCACTAAAATGAATATATTTAAAATAAGTTATTTGAAAGTAAATAGCCAATCAAAATAATTAAACAAACAGACGCCAACTTATTATATAAAAGTTAATTATTCATTGGTTAATTTCAGTTTTTTTTTTCTTAATATTTTTTTTATTGTAAGTATCGCTTTTTAGTAGCAATCGAATTTTTAATCTTGGATAGTGCATTTAATGACTATTAAAATTAGCTGCTGATTTAAAATCATTTCTATACAAAAGGTACAGACGCACATCAAGCTACCCGAAACTGTTAAATTTTCCCAACCAACCTTGAACCTAATGCTGTAGCGGTAAAGTTGAAACTCTGTTAAAGAAATTTGACAGGTTGTAGTTTGACGTGCTGGCGTCTGTATTAATAAAAACAATCTGGGACATCCTCAATTACATGAAAAAAAAAAACACGTAAGTAATCAGCCCAGAAATTATTAAGAAATCTATGTTTGTAAATGCCAAAATAAAGAATTAAAAGCAGTAGCTATAATAAACCACCTTTTATAAAACTGCTCTTCTGGATTTTACTACATTTATAATAGCCATATGACATCTAGGTATACAGTGTTACCGATGATATATTGGTAAAGAACCCAACCACTCTTAGATATGTATGTGGTGTATATAGCTAAAATATTAATTCTTGAAACAATCAAGGCTATGCTTGCAAAAGCGAAAAATAACATAAGTCAAGGTACCAAGAGTTAAAGAATCCAGTGGGGTTTTAGTCAGTAAGATTCTGACAGACCCTCCGAGCTCAGCCGACCGAGCCTCATCCACAATGATAAAAAGGTGCAGCAACAGCTCTAGAAACGAGTGAGTATTCATGTAGTTTGTCCCATACCGTAGTAGATACTGTAGATTCAAGACACCACTATCAAACACCGAATTCGGGACTAACTTTAAGAGAAGGCGGATGAAAGTCGTGACTTTTAACTGTCAAACATATCGGGCGTGTTGCATGTATTAGATACACAGCGTTTGTACTAGTTAGCAATCGTCCATCTGCCTCTTTAAGAAATTTGGTATTTAATCGTTCAGTGATTTACAGCTAAATACGTTAGAACTGCTCGGGGGGCTCAACTGATATTCCTGAACGGCCTTCTGTATCGTCAGCAGTGCAAAGCCAATAAGGACGGCATCAAGACCTGGTATTGTGTCATGTATGGCAGGAGCCAGTGCCCCTCCATCCTCACGACCGACAGATCTCACAATATTACGCAAATTCGGGGAATGCACAACCACCATGAGCCTGTGATCATACAAACTCCGGGTGGCATTATTCATAAACATTCCAAGAAAAGAGGAAGGCCCAGGATAAGTGCACGTAATGCAATTCTACCTTGATTTTTCACCTACATTTAACTCAGTTAACGCAATAAGGTGTAATGCAATAATAATAAAAATGTGATATTTGATATGGATTCTTGTTCCTTGCCAATGCCCTTAATGTTTATTATTTTGTCGAATATAAATTGTATGAGTCTTTAAATACATATATATTTTTTTAATGTTGTTATATGGAAACATGAACCACTGTGTTTGGTGTGTGGTTGTGTACAATTGTAAGCGAAAATAATACAAATGACTTTCGATTTTGTTTTGATGGAATTGAAACGAAATATGATCTCTTTGGTAATTTTAGTGTTGGCAGAAGTATATCTTTTTTGTTTTATTTATTTTAATTTTGTATTATAGTTTCACATTTTATTTCAAAGTATGCATAACCAGAAAGTACAGATAAAACTATTTTTGAACATTATAACACTTTAAGTATTATCTCAATACTGTAGTTTTAACATTATGTTGTTAATATATATTCGTCATTTTAGAATGATCTTCCATTAAATTACCTACGTAAAAGTGTGCAATGTATGTCATGTAAATGATGATTTTACTATTTAAACATTTAGAGCTGATTAAAAAGCTAATTGTGCCATTAAAGGGTTTTAAAGTAACTGGGCCCTTTTATTTAACTTAAAATTTTCGTATCTCCTATTTCCTATTTTACGCCACAAAACTTGAAGATTGACCTTTTGAACGCCATTGTCACATATACGTGACAAGCAAGTGTGTGCCCTGTACGCCAAACGTTACAAATATGTGACAAAAAATACGGAGAATTTGTGGCTTGGCGTCGGGGGTACGCCGATCCGTTTATGCTCAGGCGTTTAAAAGGTTAACGGTATTTCTTAATAATTATAGCATATAGAGAAAACACACAAGTACACCGTACAAAATAAGAAGATAAGCGTAAAATAACAGCATTGGCATAACTTCATCTGCACATGTTTTAAACAACGATAGGGATGGCCTAACGACAAACCGAGGTTTTAGATGGTTGTTTCCATAAACCTCGAATAAGAAAGGGTTGTCTCCTCTGGAAGTCCTGGTTGACAGAAGAATGTATAGCCGTAGTAACAACTTAACAAGGCAAGACGCTTGAAGCCCAAAATCTTGCGCTAGTTAGGTCTTAAATCTCAGGTAGTCAGTTATCCTTGATTGTGATGAGGTGATCAGGTGATATTTACTCGACGTAAAATTATGAAATCTTGACGCAAATGCGGAAATGCTAAGATGTTGCATAAGAGGAGATTTGATTGCTCTGAGAGTTTTATGTCCTTGAAGCAGAGGAAAACTTGGGAACTTCTCTCCATAACTCACTTCAGAAGATAATATAAGTTCAGGGCATCTCATAACAGCTAAGCGTCACGTTAAGTATATTCTTAATTTTGTAGATGCATTGATCATACCTTCAAGAAACCGAAGGGGGCAAGGTATGCTGTTGTTCCGCGGCTATACGTACTCCTGGCGGAACTATAAGAAATACGGCAATTACTGGACATGTTCCAGTCACCACAAAAAGGGCTGTAAAGCAAACGTCTCCACGAATGAAGACAAACATCCTTTCATGGTGACGAAATATAACGACAGACACACCCATCCTCCTCCTAAAATTAAACTGCCGACGGATATAGAGTATATTTGATGTTATTTTATTATTTTTTTGTTCAAACTTAGAATAACGGTGTTGGTTTTATAAATTAATAAATTATATTGCAATGTTTTAAGCAAGCATTTTATTTAACTGTTGTTTCTATCGGTGAATGTAACAGTATTGTTGCGCAATGAAAATGAATTGCATTGTTACAGAAATACACTTTATAATGTCGAAAAAGGGCAATGAATTACTGGTTTTCGAAAAGTATACATTCGCAAAGAATTGTACAAGCAAACACAGGATTACTTGGGCTTGTTCTTCTCGGTGTTCTAAGAAGTGTAAAGCTCAAGTTACCCTCAGTAACGCTGGTAAGTTTCAAGTCCTGAAGGGTAATCATACTCATCCGCCTCCTGTGTTCTGTGTGAATAAAGAGGGTAAATACCAGAGGCTGTCGAAAAGACAAATTGAAGCAACCGATTCGTATGAGGATGAGGATGACGAAGAATATATTGAAAGGATAGATTAGCTGGGTTTCAGATACTTACAGGGTTATTTTGTTTAATAATTAAATACTATCTTGGTAGATTAGTGATTACTTATTCAATGTTAACCAATTAGGTATAGAGATGTTGTGATATTATAAAGAAAATATAAAAGCAAGAAATAAGAACCTCGACCGTTGTTTGAAGTTGGTTAAAAAAATAACAGATTTTGTCTTTAAATTAATAAATATGAATATGCATGTTGGATATAGTATTGTTAACATTAGATACAAGGTTATAAAATAAGGTTGCTCCAGTAACTTAAGTTAATGAAAAACATTTTGATGTAACACTAAAAACTTAAGTTTTAACTTTTTGAACGCCAGAGCATAAGTTTGTTTGTGACAGTAGCTTACAGTGTAGGTTTTTCGATTTTCTCATATAAGTGACAATGGCGTTCAAAAGGTTAATAAGCTTTTTTTTAACTTTTATTTGAACCAGTTCCTGCCAAAACGTAAAGTTTTGTGCCTGTGTAATGCATCACAATTTTGAGTAGGTATTTTAATTTTAAAGATTTTTTTGTTGCTTGCCTGCCAGTAAAAAAATAATTGTGTTAACGCTACTTGACTTTGGCGCGTGTTATTAAAAGATCTCATTTAGGTACCTATATTTTAAAAGATTTTTTTTCCTTGTTTCTCAAATAAGATGCAAAATGGCCTATTAGTGGCGTAATAACTTAGTGATTTTATTTAAACTTTTTTAAAAGACTGCGTTTAGCCTTCCTTAAATTTCGAATGTTCCACTTCCCTAAGGAGGTTATTTTAAGTGTAAAAATATATTCTAACGTGTTGTGATTATCTGTGATTATACTTAACCAAGTTGATTCTAGAAGACTGTTTGTGTTAAAATTTCATTAAATGACCTGAAAATAATAAAATTGAGCTTTATTATTTTTACCTGGAACACTCGCTGTAAGACTAAAGTACTTGCATAGAGCACAAAAAATGCCACTTTCACAATAAAACTTTGTATTAATTTTGTTCATTTCAGTACCTAAAATATTTATCAAGAATTTAAAAAACCTTTTAGACTTAAATAAGCAAGTGACTTCAGCGGAAAGAGCAAGGAGATATAGAGAACGGCTAAAAACCGAAAACCCTGAACATTTTAAAACGATAAAAAGAAGAAATAATGAACGAACAAAGGCAAAATACAAAAAGGTTTCAGAATTGAATGAGGAAGAGCTCTTGGAACAGCGAGCCAAGTGGAGGAAAACAAAGTGGAGGAAATTAAAGAAATTACATGGAACATAAGTTATCTCCTATAACACGCTTGCGGTAGTATTTAAAAACAAATCAATAAGATTTAGGAAATCTAGTACTGTTTTAAATCTAGCTATTTATCCCACTGCTGGGCAAACATGACTCCCATAGTCTTCCACTGTTCCCGATGTGTTACCGACCAATCAGTTGTAGACGCTTAACAAATATTTCTAAAAAAAGACAGTTTGGCGCAAATATTTTTAGGGTCTAATTTATTCAGCAAATAGGTACCTAAGATTCCATAACTCTCTCTAATATAAAGATTAGCTAAAAATAAATAAAAGGTAGTGAAAAAAATCGGCTTAAATACTTAAAACCTAACTTTGTCAGTAGAGTGCTACATTTAACAAAAAAAAAAAATACACTTCCTTAATAATAAAAAAACTTTGATTTTCAGCGTTTGTGGTCAAATCAACACGAGGTGAGCCAAAATTGGTTTACCAGGGTTATACATACAACAAGAGTTATTTATCAAGAAAAGATACTCATATAAAGTGGTACTGCTCATCAAGAAACTCCAGGAAATGCAAAGTTAACGTTGTTACTGACTTCGATAATAGGGTGCTGCAAATATATCACGATCACAATCATGGATCAAAATATTTTCGCCATTACGGAATCATGACGTAGACTAGAGTAACTAAAGTTTCATACGTTATGGTTAAATATGATCTCAATGTCTTAAGGTTACTGATGACTGCTATCATCAGGACTTTTACTTATAGTACTTACATTTTTAACATAAGAAGGCATAAGTACCTAATCCAATTCAAAACGCGCCCTAACGCACATTAAAAGGTTGAATTACGAGATATAATAGAATTCACATGAGTGTAATTTTTTTTTTGTTCGAATAATGTACTGAAATCATGGTAACAGGTTGTGCGTTGATGTCACTTCTGTATTTTTTTTTAAATGCCTGTTAAATAAGTGGAAGGGCGTATAATTTTAAATATACACGAGACTAGGTAGATGATCTTCAATAATAATAATAATAAAAAACCCATTTACTTCCAACAACCTTAAATAACAATTTTACTTAGAATATAGAAAGTTTTATAAAAATTAAATGCAGATTATTTAAATATTAATTTGTGTTGTTTGATACAATTGTTGAAATACATGGTTACCTAATTGTCGTAGGTAATATTTTATTGTAGTTATTGATGTTCCTCCATGCAAGTTAGAAGGCCCACCTACTTAAATTTTCTTTGACTTTATTCATTACCCACTTGTCAATATGAATATCAACTAGCAAAAGCAAAAAATTCAACACAAATTTCGCATGTTTTTATTTATGAATGTGGGCTCATCACTATGGGTATACAAAAAGCGTGAATATGTTATTAATAATTAGGTATACATAGAATTTAGTACTACGGACACCTTGGTGTCATATCAAAGCAATAGCTAATTAATATAATGAAAATAATAAGTTGTTTTATAGTTATTATATAAATAAATTGATATATTTTTAATTTTATCACATCCCTAATAATATTTTAAAAAACAAATTTATTTATTACATTTATTTTAATAATCATGAATTGTAAGAAGCGGCAGCTGTGACGAATTAATATACTGTTATTTTTGTCCCATTTTCACGAGGGACTTTTAGTCATTAGTTATTAAGGTGTTTTAATTAAGAAACTATAAATATCGTTATTTAATCATTTGAAAATAAATCGCTAGTAAGATTTATTCTTAGATTAAAGGCAGCTTGCATTATTACTTAATTACATAGTAAATGAATTAAATCCTTAATAATGATTCCTAAGCTTGAAGTTTTATTGTACCTTCTGACATATGGCGTATCTATTAATTTAATGGTTGTAAGTCAATTAGCACAAAAATGGCCATGGTAAAACAGGTAATAACATGGTTTTAAGGTAAAAATATGCATCATGAGGGTATTTTCATGTTGCATATTAGAACATTTTACAGAAAAATTGTGGTACACGCAAATAAAACTTGCGTTTCATGAGTTTTTATTTGATTTATTTTTTGGTAAAAAAAAACAGGTTAAACAACAAACTTAGTAGTTACCTACCAAATTCGTTCTAATTTTCATATCTCTTTCAGGACCCGTACTCATAAAGACAAAAAGAAAGGGACAGTACGTTCTCCTTTACAGATCTTATACTTACTCCCGAAGTGCAAAATCGAAGAAGGGCACAGTTTGGAAGTGTACTTCGAGCAAAACTGACGAATGTCAAGCACGTATGACCACAGATGACAACCTGAATGTAGTCGCTAGGAAGGAGAAACACTGCCACAAGCCTCCGGAAGGGGAGGGGAAACCGAAGCACGTTTATTTCAGCACATAAGTTTGTTTGCAAGTAAGGGTCGCAGTAGGTGGCGTTCTGTAGTTGCCGCCTGATGAGTTTATGTATTTGCGTAAGCTTTTTAAAGACAAATAATTTTATTTGTACACAAATAAATGAGATTATGTTGAAACTACGATTGTCTGACTACTACTAGTAGTTATTTAGATAGATACTATTGGCAACACTGTGGTTAAGTCAAAATGTATTATACTTCAAAATTCTAACTTTATATAGATTTTATAGCACACTTGACACCGAACTTTTGGGCACTTATTGTGTATAGGTACACTTGAGAACTACTAGTTGTAGTTCTCAAGTGTATACACAATCTGGAAATTGGTACAAATTAATCGGCATAGTGTTTTGGATGTAATAATTCTATATATCTAAAATTGGTTGCACATTTAGTGCAAAACGCACTAAATGTGCAACCAATTTTAACATTATATAATTTCATCAAATATTATACTTACGTAATTTTAGTAGTTGATAGAATTTACTTTCTTCTTGGAACTTTAAAATAATTTGAGTGGTGAATGTAAAAGGGATTTTATGATATGATTATTATAGGTATCTACCATAATTTTTTTTTTTAAGTCTAATATTAGCGAATTAATATAGGCACAGAATACTTAAATAAATAAATATACTTAATGGAGGCCATACACGTCAAGGTTTGCATGATGGTTATAGCCTGGCATGCATAACCGACAGGTATAACTGAGTTTCATAAAAGGAAAACTGTACAGTTTTATACCATACTAGCTGCGCCCCGTGGTGTAACCCGCGGTTTAAAAGTAGCCTATGGATATAATCCAGGATGTCAGCTTCCTGCATACCAAACTTTATCAAAATTGGTCCAGCCGTTTGCGCGTGAAGATGTAACAAACATACACACACAAACTCACTCACAAACTTTTGTGAGACCTACTCTAGGGTTTGCCTGTTTGTTAAGCTTGTAAGGTTATATCCATCATGCATACCCTAGCGTATGGCCACCTTAAGTATTCTGTTAAGGCAAGCTAAATATTTAATTAAGGGTTAAGTTAGGTTTTATTATGTTGTGTGTGTTTTCGCTAGTTGTAGGTGTTAATTTAGTTTAAACTTTTAGTGACGAAGTGACCTTTGGTGGTTAGTTGACAAAATATATATATTAAATAGGCAGTTGTAAAGAAAGGTAGGAAAATATTTTTGTTAGTATGTAAGTAATTTTATACTGATACTTTTACATAACTACCTCAGAGAAAACAGTTTTATTTACAAGAGTACTTTTTTAAGAATAAAATAATAAACTCTTGACAAAAGGCTAATATTTACATTTGTAGTAACGAAATACTCGTAACTTATTTTTTCTAGAGATAGTATTCCTTTTTATAAAATGGCATAAGATACAAGCTACAGTAAATTATAAAATGAATTATTTAGGCGAAATAAAAAATTAAATAATAAGAAAATATTTTTTTAAAGAATATTGACCGATATGGATCATAAAATACCGATAGGTATTGTTTTTATTTTTTGTTATGTAAATCGTATTCGTTATTGTATAGGTCCGTAAGTTCTTTTATTATTTCAATCATGTTTTTTTTTTGTGTGTAAAATTAAAAAACAAGGAAAAATCGTCGTGTTGTTCGTATAATGCTACTTAGATATATTAATGCAAAACACGCTTTCACCCTATGGAGTTTCTTGTCGGTTCTTCTCCATAGGACCTTCTGTTTTGAACCGCGCACTTCTTCACGAGTTCCATCATTTACTTAAGAAAATAAAATAAAAAACAATCCATAAAAAAATTATAGGTAGGGAGGTTTCCTCTTGAAACCTGTGAAACAAAATAATGCAACGATGTTTTTAATAAATAAATTTAAATTTAACAACTATACTTAAGAATAAAGTTAATTTTGCGTGTCCATTGGTCGTTTTATTTGTACCATTTTTTACTCTATTTTAACTCTACTAGAGCTATTGCTACTGAACGAAGTGGCTACAGACGACGAACGGGAAAATCTTAGATAATATGATAGCACTAATAAAATACTTGCACCGATAGGCATAGAACCTGCTTGGCTGAGAACAAAGGCCTGATGTTTACGGTAGAATAACAAGAGAAATTGAAAACAATTCAGGATTGTGAAGTATGTATATTAAAAAAATAAGTATTCCTGACCTCCATGTTCCCTGTTGATTTAATACAAAACCTTGATTGCGGAACACTTAATTCCCCAATTATATCGTGGCCTGTCCTTTCCAATCCTGTGTGTTAATTTTGGTTTACGACCACCAACTCGACGCTACGGATGTTTTTGTACTGTCAGCGATTGTCTTTAGGAATGCGCTCCGTAGCGTTCGCCTTCAAAAATATCTTGTTAACTTTCCACAATTCTTAGACTGATTGATTACAACAACTGCATCTGACTGGTGCATTTTGAACCTTCCCACACCTAGACTCAATTCAAATTCCCATCACCTTCCAGTGTCAGTTGTAACAGCGGTAAACGGCGCAACGTTGCTGATGTTGAACGGGTATTCCTTTACCAACCCTGCACCAATGACTGGGGGAGAACGGTGGTACTGTTCTGGCCGAATCAGGTGGAAATGTAACGTCTGCCTGTGCGTCAACGATGACTACGAACTCGTCTGCGTATCCAACGAACATACGCACAAACCCCCTGTATATGAGAAGAACTCTGATGGACTTTATCTGGAAACTATTCCTTGAGCTACAGTAACAACGTTTAAATTCGGTTGGCAGTTACTATTTGCAGCTTGGTTTTTAGACTTCTTTTTTGATGAATGAATATTTCACTTTACTTGTTTTGTATGAGAGTAATGTTCAGGGTATTTTTATCTAAAAAGGCTCTTTAATAATGTACAGGCTATCAAACATATTTTTGTGTGTTAGGATTTTAGGAATTATACATAATACTCATTGACTTAGGTATAGTTACTAAGTGGCGGAAATATTTTTGAATCTGTCATTTGGTTGTGTTATTTACCAACTATATTAGCGTTGATAGCGAAATAAGTTGGTAGGAAGTAGGAAAGAGAGGGGTGGGGTACATACAAGTAGGTAGATCGGAGGTCCAAAAATAATTTCGCCATAAGTTTGTAAAATAGCAATACCTAAATAACAAACCTTTGGGTGCGTCTTGGATTTAAAATACTTAATTATGTATAAATAAAAGAACTACTTAAATAATTAACTGTATCAGTGGTATCGTCTATTAAACAATTGTTTTAATAAGCTTGCAGGTTCTGACAGCATTGGAGTGTCTATATTTTTAATAAATTTTACTCAAGTCAAAAAAGGATATTCATTTATTACAACTAGACCATTAAAGGGCACTTTTGAACGTTAAATTTACAGTTTGAATATAAAATATTATAGTGACTCTAGTTGTCCATTCGTAAAAGGTACATTCTTATGGAAAAGAACGGACAAGTACTTATCTACTGTGTAAGTTTATTGTTATTTTTTATTATTATTTGCGTTGCTTTTTTTTAAAACTGCTTGGTTTACCTTTGGTACCTACCTATCAAACCTACTATATTGGAAACCTAGGCCTAAACCTGTTATAGAGAACTTGATGCTAACTATGAGCCTACCTATCATCCCAAAAGCCTAGACATAGTTTAACAGTTACGAAGCTTTTCTAGATTAAAAAAAGAACCTACTTTTGACCCACAACTTATAATCAATTTTTAACCCACAGGACGACGAAGAAACAAAAGACACAAGGGTCATAAACTGACGAACATGGTTGGAGCGGGATGCAGACGCCAGCCTTGCGTCAGCTGTCTAAAGCTTTGGGTACTGTTCTGGGGTTCCGATAGGGTCAAAAATAGAGTATCAAAAGTCTACACGTTTTGTGATCAGTGCCCCAAGAAGCCATATCTTTGTTACGGCTGCTTTCTTCTGAAACATTCACGGTTTTAGGCTGGATTATGGTTGTTGTCCGCCTAAGCATGCGCGTGCAGTAGGCTACAGTAAGGGTGGGACAGCCCGTAACATAATGACAAAGGGGAATGCCGATTTTAGGCCTTGCGAAGCCCAAGAAATATAATTTAGTAAAAAAAAATATGTAAATTTTACGTAATTAACTCTTCTATTCACGACGCGATACAAGTCAGTAACATTTTTTAATAAATAATAAATATTGAAACGATACAACGAAATAAACAGACATTTTCTAGGTTGCCAATTTAAAATCCGGGAATAAATCAAGATTTGTTGCAAAACATTGATTTGACATTTACACATATTGTACTTACTTTATTTATTTGTCCTTTTGTTTATAGAAGTCCCAATGCATTCGATGTAACTTGTGGGCACTGAGGGCCTAAATCATTATGGCGACTTGGCATCCCCCTTTCAAAGTGGACGAAAATTCGCATCGACAGTATCGTGATTTCAACCCTGGATAATGTGGTGTTTTTTTTTTGGGCATTATGGTGTGGGCTGGCCTACCCTTACTTGTAGCCTACTGCACGCCCATGGCCTGAGGCCACTAACGTTTTCACAGTAAATGTTTGAATTAGTGCCGTTAGGTTAAGAGATGTCTATTTGAATATTGTAACATATCTGTGAACTATTGACTGCATTCGGTTGTTCTAGTCTTAAATCCATTACTTCCATAATATCTCTTACATAATTTTTCACGTTTCTAATGATTTGGTAATTGAAAAGACTAACTGCACAAATGAAAGGAACTCAAGTTTCGTTTAAAGGTTAGGCACTGTTTTGGGGTTCCGAAAAGGTCGAAAAAAGTCACCACGTTTTGTAATCAGTGCCCCAGGAAGCCATATTTTTGTTAAAGGTTGTTTTATTCTGAAACATTCACGTTTGTAAGCCGGATTATGGTGGTTGTCCGCCTAAGGCCACAATCAATGTTTGAATTAGTGCTGTTAGACTGATACAGACCTGGATCTAGGGGGGGGGCAAACCGGGGCCCGTGCCCCGGGCGGCCAGTTTAAAGGGTTGAAAAAAAAACATATTCGATGTGGGGTACTAAAATTTTATACTATTCTTATTTTGACCTTCGATATCTCCAGAACAAATGTTTTCCCATGTATGGTCTGAAAAAATGTCTTCGTTATCGTTAAGGTCTTTTTACTCCCGATAAAATTAATCACAAACGTGGAAGAGAGGGGGCGCCACTGTCAAGTTTCTGCCCCGGTTCGGAAGAATCGTAGATCCGGGACTGGACTGATAAGAGATGTAGTGACTGTTTGTATCTTTATTTGTTCTAGTCTGGAATCATCATAACTAATTTAACCTGAGCTTTAAAATTTCCCAAGACTGCTTTTTTGCCAGTATTTTTACTTCCTCGTGACTTATGTTTAAGATTTATTTTAGGTATGTAAGACATATCGGAATTGTGATAGTAACCATGTCGGTAATGGAGTAGGGACGGTAAAAACAAGTCCATAGTCTTCCATATGGCAATTCTGTTCTGTCAATTTTTAATGCCGCCTTTAAAAATATTTACACTGGCAATTATTAGTTGCTCATTTATTTTAAAAAAAAGTGCCAATTTTTTCATTAGGGCTCTAGTCATACAGTGTTAAAATTGTTTTTGTCAATTCGTGTTAGATAGGTTAGGTTAGCTTTCATAGATGTTTTATCTCTAAGATAGATCTTTGATTTAGAAACCGTGTATGCGGCTTAGTTTTAAATTTGTAACCCCATTTAAGCAACACTTCCAGAATAGACTATATTTACCGGTCGAGTTTATTATACAGACCTTAATGTGTAGTTCGCTACATAATTGTAGTAATTATTCAGTAGAGATTGACGCTGTTTAAATACCTATTGTATGTATACTATCGAAAGCCCTAAATGTATAATTAAAAAAAACGATATTTCGTTTAAAATATTTGTATTAAAATTAAGAAATAAAATATCTACAAAATATCTTTAAAATCGTATCTAGCTATTATAGTTGGTAATTTATTTAATCCCGGTTTCAATGTACTTACGATCGGCTTAAATTTGTTTCCAACGAGCTTTGATATTATGTATAGGTACCTACTTGTAAGTCATGAGATGATACGAAATGTGTGTAGATTAATCTGAATTACTGAAGAAATAAATTATGAGTTCAGACAAATTTAAAATGAAAATAAGGTTTATTGGCCAATAAAATTAAGGTTAATTCGAAAATAAAATTAAATGAGATAACAATGAAAAAAAAAATATATTCCCAGTAGGAAAAAATAAATGTCTTGAAATATGCGTGAGTTTACTTGGACGATATTTTAGAGATTTATTTTAGCCGCTGCTTTAAAAACTATTTTTTTATTAAGTAACATTTTTCTTTTACTTTTGACTCGACTGTCCCAAAAGAAGGGTAATGTTTTTCGAAAGAACTGCTTCCGATATGAATCCGGCAATAATGACCAGTGATAGGAATAGGTAGTGCTTATTAGCCTAAAGTTTGAAGAACAGAGACAAGAAACGGAGACTTCCTTAGTACTATATTTTTTCCCGGACATCTGCCCGGACAACACTTAAATACATTAAAAAATTATGTTATTTGGAATAAGTTTAGCTGTTGTACTGCTCTCACACTTAGAACAATAAATCAAATTACTGGCCGGGTCGTAATATAATTCAGGGTGAAGTTCAATCCAACTTTGTACTGTTGCTTCCGTTGGCTTGTTCGCCATCGCCAATCTTACTGGTCTCCAAAAAGAGGTACGGTAGCGAAGTACCTAAAATAAAATAAAATTTTAAAGTTTTCCATACCTCAAAAGGAAAAACAAACCCTTATAGGACGATCACGGGGAGGTGGAAGAGGCTCGCGCATTCCAGCTAGGTGCATCGATAGTATCGATTTTAAGATTTGATTATTTCATTTTACGCTCTAATTAACAAATACGGTTAAAAATATGAACACGCGTAGCCACGTGATTGTTATTGAATTTGTTGTTACAAGAAATAAAATAAATAACTTTAGTCAAAACATTCAAAACTAATAAAGGTTGACTTACCGTATTATTTGATGTAGACAGACAGGAACAATCTTATTGCAGAAAATCGCAATCCATAAATTCAAGCCAAGGTAGTCGTATTAGGAAGATCCAATAAATAAACCAAAAAACGTGCGAGGGTCAAAAACAATATTCACAGAAACAATATACGTGATACAGGAGATGCGCACTCAACAGACCGAAGTACAGGAGTGAGAATAACCTGAGCGGCGCGCCGTCACGCGGCGGTGGGGGAAGGTATGTAGAGCGTTCCCACGCCGCACGGGTATGCGACCACGCCGAGTTTAACAATAGATAACGAAATGCGCTGCCGTAAAAGTCCGCCCATTGTACTTTCGGTGCAATAAAGATTAAATGGTGTTTTTAAAGATTTTAAAGTTTAAGTGTGTTACTAAACAATGTGACCCAACATTATGCACATTTTGAAATATATTTTAGTAAGGTAAAAGACAAATACCTTTTGTTTTTGAAATGATAAATACTCTATCTCCATCCAAAATACGTATAGAGAATGCTAAAATGATAAAAATTACCGTTTTATTATTTTAAAAACAATTGTCAGTTTTTTTTTTAAATTACACACTTGAACTTTAGAAATCTCAACAAACGTGGCCAAGAGCGAGCTAGAAAACAGATATTTACTTCGAAACGTGTACGGCTCTTTAAACAAAGACTGCGTTTCATAGTTTTAAGATCAACAAGTCATTTACAAAATGTTCTCCAAAAAGAAAACTTTCGGAAAATTTGATAGTTGTAACGACTGTGTTATGTTATGTCTAGTCGCAAACTTTAGGTAAACAACACGAACTTATTCCAAATAACATAATTTTTTAATGTATTTAAGTGTTGTCCGGGCAGATGTCCGGGAAAAAATATAGTACTAAGGAAGTCTCCGTTTCTTGTCTCTGTTCTTCAAACTTTAGGCTAATAAGCACTACCTATTCCTATCACTGATAATGACAGTTAGATGTTTATGGTTTCATCAGGCCGGTCGATTCTGCCGGTCGATATTGATATCGGCGTGGCATGGAGAGCAGCAGCTGTTGTCATTATTTTGACTGGCCTGTTGCTCGAGTGGTTAGTGACCCTGACTGCTTAACCGGAGGTCGTGGGTTCGATTCCCACCCAGGACAAATCTTTGTGTGATGAGCATGATCATTTGTTCTGTGTCTGGGTGTAATTTGTGTATAATATGTATGTATTTAGAAATATGTTTATATGTTTATCAGTTGTCTGGTTGCCATAGTACAGGCTCTGCCTAGTTTGGGATCGGATGACCGTGTGTGAGTTGTCCCAGGATATATTATATTATATTATTATTATTAATTCTCTACAATCCACAAAAAAATTAAAGTAAACATTATAAAGAAGAACTAACATTACTTCTATCCCTATAACACTTAAATTTTACAACGAATATCTTTTCAGGAATTGACTTCAAATTCATACCATCAGGACGCGGGAAGAGTCTTCTAATGATAGAGAACCATACGTTTAGCCAAGCAAAGAAAGACATTAGATACTGGCACTGCTCTAAAAGGACCACCAGAGGTTGCAAAGCTAAGATCCATTTTGACAGCTGTCAGAATATCACTGCTTACATCAGAGATCATAACCACAGTCCTCCGCCATATTTAGTGGGAGTCGATGGGAGTATGATAAGGTTGCCTCCTAGTTATAATAAAATTGGCACTTCTTCATTACTCCAGAGGCGTAGCTGAGCTAAATTAAAACTGTGTTCTAGTTACAATTTCTGTATATAATTTATTTGTTTATTTAAGCTCCATATTATAGAAAATTGGTACGCAGGTGGACTTTTTGTCAATTCATTTATTCCATCGTATTTACTGCAGATTTCATTCCCTCCCGATTATTGACCCATTCTAGACAAACTGCACCTGTGCCATAATTTTATAAATAAAAACAAGCTTAAAAATGAGTGCTTCTTCTTCTTCTTCGTTCAGAAAAGACTACAGTACTTACCTGTTGTTAAAAGTTTCCGGCTTAATACACTGTGGGGTAATCCCACTGGATGCCCTGGATCCCGATGGACTAGGAAACTAGGAGTGTGGAACCCTCCATGGGTTCCAGACTCATAGTTTCCTAGTCACTAGACGGACTTGCCATGTCCTCCGGACCACTTCTATAGATGTGTCTGTCTGCAACACATCCAAAATAAAATAGACTTAGAAGAGCTAGGTCCGGCGCACATGGCCCGCAAGTCCGCGTATTCAATTATCTGAAGCAACCAAGTGTCATGCACTGCTGTAAAAATAAAAAAAGATAACGTTGGCATTTTTTATAAACAATATTGGTAATTAATAAAGTATTTGTAACCTAGTAGGAGAAAATATCTACTGTAAATGTTTAGATAGGATGTACCTACATGTAGTATTGTAAAGGTGCTGTAGCTCTATTTGTATCTATGTACGTTTTATTTATTGCTTTTTTTGTACAAAGTTTGCAGACTCGTTGGATGCTTCCAACCTTTTTTTTTATAATTTTCGATTTTGTTGCCACCTTCTTTTTTGTTCAGTTACAGTAGTCACATTGTCTACGGGTAGAACCTTGCTCATTATTAACGGATATACTTTTAAAGAGGAGTATTGTGCGGAAGAAGATACAAGATGGCCGCGATGGGTCTGTAGCGAGCCTACTAACAGCAAATGTGACGTTTACGTCCATGTCAACGAGAAGTACGAAGTGGTTCTCATGGCGAATGCCCACACTCACGAGCCAATTTTTTGTCGCGTTTTCCAAGAGAGAATTATTTAATGTCAATCTTGCCTGTTGATTTTATTGTTTAATCATATCAAGATCTCACTGAAGTGTTGTTTTATTTTGTTGTGATTATAACTGGTACATAATACATTTTTAATTTTCTGATTTTGTTTTGTCTTGTCCCTCTAATCCTGTTCCATGCTTGAGTAAGTACCAGCAATGAGGTGTTTATATTTTCAGTGAGTTGTCCACTATATTTAAGGAAAATTTGGCATAGAATTAGAAACCCCAAAAGATTAGTGAAATACACTAGTCTAAATATAATATAAGCATAAGCGCACTTAACAAAGATTTCTAATTTTCGATCGTATGTTCCAGTAACGATATCCAATGAAGATCAGGAATCAGAAGAACAAGAAGAAGAGCAGAAGTTCGAAGAACAGTTGGAATACGAAGAAGAATTAACAGATCAAAGTAATATAGGTATCCTTGTAAAGTCACGTCGAGGAAAACCAGTTATCCAGTACAATGGCCATAGGTATCGCAAGGCATACAAATCCAGGTACGGAACCCGTTGGAATTGTTCCGTTAATAAGCACTGTTCAGCTTTCCTGTTCCTAAGCGACCAGGATGAAATACTGATGTCCCATGAAGAACATTGTCACCCAGAACCGACGAGGATTGAGAATATAGACACTGATCAAAATGGTAAGTTTTATTTTGAAGACTAAAGGCGAGCGCACGTTACAGCTGCAGCGCATTGCATTTCAATAAAAAAATCAGCGTGGGTTTTTTAAAATGTTATATACTACGGATAAAAGGGATATACCTACCAAGAAGGATTTTTGCAATGCGGTTTGTCCCGGCCGTAATGTGTGTCAACCTTTAGTTTACATAAGCAGTTACATCAGTGTCATGTCTTGAGTCATGATTCTTTTTTCTTTCAGATACTGCAGTGGTCATCACATCACGCAAAGGCAAAGAGATGCTTCTGTTCCGTCAGTTCACTTATCGCAAGCAGTACGAAAAAGGGAACAAGTCTCGTTGGATCTGCTCCACTCTCAAGAACTGCCGCGGTTGCGTCTTCACTGACACCAACAACGACATCATCTCTGCCTTCGAGGATCACTGCCATGACCCCCCGAAGTACTACCTCAAACCAGATCATGTACTTGGCGCCCTGAGGGAACCCCTCATCATTGACGCCGATTGATATTATGATCAATTACCTATATCTGAATAATTTTAATGTAATTTAATGATAATTGTGCATATTTTGCTTAGAAAATAAAATTGCTTTTAATCGTGGATTGTGTATTTCAGTGGTATTTCATGTTTAATTTATTTAAAACTAAGTATTTGTAATGAAATAAATTAATGTGTGTTAACTTTCAGCATACGAAATAAGATCAAAACGAGGCAAGCCCCTGATTCTTTACAAAAATTATACTTATTCGAAGTATCCGTACCCTCTTAGGAATGGCTGGAGGTGGTATTGTTCCAGGGTGAAAAACTGCAGGGCTTACATTCTCACTACAGTCGATAATGTCATCATAACGGCGTTGGGCTACCATAACCATCTGCCGGTGCGTTAGTCTTGTACAAGGACAAATTAAATTAGCTGGCAAACACCCCGCAGACGTGATAGGTCAATATGTAGACCTACTTACCTAATGAAGATAATAATGTGAAAATCATGACTTATCATAATTTATAGTTTGTTGTTTGCCTACCCCCTTTTACAAGATCCATAAGCGTGCCTTCATGAAAGTTAACTTTTAGAGAATAAGTTATAATTAATATTTTAATAAAAATATGATAATATTTAACTGTTGTGTTTAATTTTTAACCTCAACCTTTAATTAAACATAAATCTGTCGTATCCAACTGGCTTAAGCAGCCGTTTAATTTGGCACAGAGGTAGGTTATAATCTGGAATAACACATTGGATACTTATACTATACTTATTTATCCCGGTACTAGGTTCCCTTGGGACTATTTTCGTCACACGGTTATCCTAGTCTATGATCGGCCTAAGCATCTGGAGCCCTTTCATTAAATGTTGTATTAGGCGCATTGGCTGGATGTCATTTAGGTAGGTAGCTGCGCTGATTAAACGGTGCCGTTCAATGACAAGTCTAGGCCTCTAACTAAACGGCTGATTAAGCTAGTTGGCTGACATAGCATATCTATAACAACATGGGTCATGGAAGCTCTTCCTGACCCTTGGTGCAAGCCTACAAAAAGTCACACTGAACTCAACGTTGTTGCCAGTAGATGCCGGACATAGCTACTGAATAAAGAGTTAATCTTCTTATTTACCAGGCACATCAGCAGGTTTTGTTTTCTGCTAGAATTGTTGTCTGTATTTTGGAATTATTATTTGTTTTTCAGTTAAGTTCACTGCGGCGTTGACGTCAGCTGAAAAACAGCGCCGTTACCGTGAAAAGCTTAAACGGGATCCGGTTAAATATGCCGAAACAAAGAGAAAGCATTTGGTTAGATACCATGCAAAAAAGAAGTTAGTAAAAGATATGATTGAGTCTGAGCACCGAAATGCAAAAAAGAGATGGATAGCTTATAACAAGAAGCGTCACGAACGACAAAGATTATTGGAACAAGTAATGCTCGAATACTAGAAATTGATTTGATTTTTTTACGATTTAAAAAAGTGAATTTTCAAAGATCTCATAAGATTAATACTTTTTTTTATACCTGTTTGTTTTACTATAAAGCGAACTTTTTTTTGTGAGAGAGACTTCTTTTGAATTTCCTTAGCTACCACTGCATTACTGTTCCTCTACATGGTCAAAATGTTTAAAATTTCATCAATTTACAATCAAATTCTTCAATCACATCAAATCAATTCTTTAAAATCAAATTCGTCTTGACATTTTCTGTAGCAATCAATACTTGTTACGGAGATAGAATATTTCAATAAAATCATATCATGTACTTACAAATAATTTTATTCAGATATAAATTATTATTCTAACATACAAAACACATCGAGGTAGTGAGTATTAATCATTCAGTCTTAATTTAGTGTTGATCAGTCTAAAAAGGTATTGTATATAATTTATCATCTAAAACCAAAACTAAAAATACAATAAGTACTCACCAGCTAAAATAATTTTAATTATAGATTACTTGATTCTGATTGTTCATTAAAGAAAACCATATACCCACATTGTCACAAAAATAAGATTATAAAATTAACTTAATCTACTTACAGATATAAAATTATTTGTTTTGGTCCTGAATATTGTACCATGGTTTATTGTTATAAAACTATCAAAATCATAAACATACTTTATTTATTATTAAAAGTTATAATTTAACTTAGAATAGGTGGTAATTCGCTTTGAGGTAGAAAATACATTATCAGACTTACAATGGAAATGCCATCTAAAAAACTAAGTAAATTGTAAGCATGCACACAACTAAAAAAGAAAATTAAAATATTCGAATAATTTTCAGTCTCTTTATTATTTTTTTTAACATGGTTAATACCTTGGATTTGTATAAAATTTCTTGGTCTAGGTCTTTATTTTATCAGTCAATATTATGTCAGTTTCTTATTTACTATGTATTGTACAAAACAGTGTACAATCAATTTGAGTATGGTATGTCAAACAACTTTAAATGATCCATCATTACGACGGTAAAAGCCATGAGGTGGGTGATTATGATTGTTACGCACCCGTTTGATGACCTGTCCAAGTCGATGCACCACCGTAGTTATGTCCACATTGCATCCAGTCTTCGTGCGTGATGTACAGTACCATTGCTTCTTTCCGTAGGCCAGTTTGTTCTTCAGACGGAATGCATAACCTTTATTAACCAGAAGTAGGCTCCCTTTTCGTGTAGGAATGAAGTTTGCCACTGAAATGTTTAAGTTATGTTAGTAAATGGTCATGAATGGTATTAGCATTGTTATTAATGAAGAACTTCTAACTAAATTAGGATGATAGGTATAGGTAACATTAATAAATGAAACACAGTTAGATATGAAACAGGTATTTATATTTAATAAACTATTTATTACACAGCATAACGTTTAACATTTTATAACTCTGTTAAAGTTATAGCACTATCAAAGTTTTAGTATCTAACTAATGCGACTATGTTTACGTTTACTAAATCTACGTCTTTTGTCTCTAAATCAAAATTTCATCCACAATCACGTTTAAGTACTAAAAGTATGCAGTTATTATAACTTGATCATGAAAACTGAAGCCAGTCAAAACTTCAAACAACAACATAAAGTTATTCGCGCGCATACAAAATAACCTATCCAAGTTAAACAGTAAACTTTTGAACCACTTGTAAACTTTCTTCAGTTTATTTTATGTTTTGTAAATTTGACCTGAAACTGTGGTTAATGCACAAAATCAGGCATTTTCACTTTAACAACACAAAAACATAGCACGCCATAGTAGGTACGCTACGCTAAAAAATATGACGCTGTCATTTTGTTTTTTTTTTACTTCTTGTAAAATGTAGCCAGCATATAAATTGATCTTGGTCGCGTTTGTAACTACCAACACTGATTAAAACGTTCCGTTATGTGTTGTGTGAAATAAGATGATTTTACAAGTTTTACAAGTAATGAGAGATGCTACACTTTACTTATTTTCGAAGTTCAATGAAGTTATCGGTTTTGCACATAAACATAAATATTATTTTTTTATGAGTTTGTCCCTACCTAGGACGATATTTTCATTTTCTCTCTTCCTCCTTATATAACCTCGTCCTGCCCATTGTGATTTAAAATCACAAAACATACTTCACGGTTCCTGCCCATCTAAAATATTGTAAAATTCTAAATTTTGCCCACTGTCCTTCAAAAATCACATATTCAAATTTCGCGCCTAGAATTTGTATTTTCTACTCAGCTGTCGTTTTTTAATGTTCCTGTTATTAGGCTATAACCAATAAGTGAACTTAAATCTATTCGAGTAATAGACAGCAGATTAACGTCAGAAGCCAATCACGTGTTAAAAATGGAGTCACGTCGGAGAAGAGGTATGTTTAATCTCTCACTATAAGTTAGATCGGTGGCTTTTCTTTATTAAAAATAAACAGAATTAAAGTTAAATAAAATCAATACTTTGACTTTTGTAACTATTTTTTATTTTCGTTGATAATTGTATTTTTAGTTAACATAAATATTATTATGTGATGCAAAAATCACACTGGGCAGAACTTTTTGGTTAATTGTGATTTTTTTCGCAGAATTGGACGATGAAGCCATCGGCAATTTATTAGAAGATTCTGTTAAATTACAACTTGGAGAAGATTTGTTAGAAGAAATCCTTCGAAGCACAAACAATCAAGAGAGCTCTGATGATAGTGACCTACAGACTAACCAGAACATTCCACGAAGAAGGGGTAGACCAACTATTACTCTTCCAAATAAGAGCCGCCGCACTTCTCAGGCAAAACATATGCCTATATTGGAAGAGAAACAGTCCAGGTGCAGGTCCTGCCATTACAACAAAACACACTTTAAATGTAGTTCATGTCATATTAACTTGTGCTTAACTAAGCAAAGAAATTGCTTTGCTGATTTCCATGCCTAAAGCTACAGATACACATGCTCGAAAGTAGCACGAAAGCATGCTATTTTTGAGCAAATGCTATCAAGTAGCGCGTGTGTATTGGGCCTTGCTTGAAAATAGCATGCTAGCTAGTAGTTTGCTAGTAAATCGGCCAACTGTTGATTTTTGAGCACGCTACCTGAGGAGCGGGGTAGTGGGGACTGCGTTTAAAGCATGTCTGAACGTGTTTGCTTTGTAGCATGCTTGTTAGTAGCAAGCAGTGAGCTTAGTCAGTTAGTTGTGTGTAAAATGGCGCGTTGGGGAGACGATAAGACGCTAAATTTTGTATCGGTATCTTCGTCTCGCATTTCTGCCAAGAAACGAGTGCTCGCTCCAAGATTGGCTCTTCTTGCTATCCAATCACGAACCCAAATCGTTCTATTTCCTGTTTTTTTTGGTGTTTTTCAGCAACAGTTTTTTAGTACTTTACCGCGAGCAAAAACACAATTTTATTGAGTTCAGTACGAATAGCTAATTGATTATTCATTTCAAGGCAGGGCTTATACTACCAGCAAGAGTTCTGTAGCAAGTGTGACTGGGATGTTTGCTTTGAGCATGCTAATACAGCGGCATACTCAAAACTAGCATGCCAATACCTGGCATGTGTACCCAGTACGACAGCATACTCAATATTAGCATGCTGTCAAGCATGCTTAGTAGTGTGCTACTTTCGAGCACGTGTATCTGTAGCTTATCTATTTTTTTAAAGGATTTGATTTTTTAAAGTTTATTAAAATTAAGAGAAGGTTTTGTTTTATTTTTATATTTTGTTTGAATTGTTTAATTATTTTGAAGTCCAGAGAGGCTGCAATAAAAGTTAGTACATTAATTACTAAATAAAGAGATAAAAATTCAAGACTAATTAAGAATACATAATAAATAACATAAATAGTTACTTTTGTTTTATTTACCCCATTGTGCCCAGTGTCTTTTATGAAGGACAAATAAAATACAGCTGATTTTGGTAATTCTACCCAGTGTACTGTAAAAAGAACAAAATGTATGATTTTAGCGTGAATCGTTTCATTATGATCTATTTACTGCCATAAAAAAATAATATCTTGACACTTGTAAGATTTTGTACTTTGAAGAGAACAGTGGGCAGAATTACCAAACATTTAATTTGCTTGGGCAGGACGAGGATAATAAGTTATAATTAATTGGCACCTAAGTTAAGTTTGTCTAGCAAAATAATATCGAAATTATCCGATCGTTGTAAATGTAAATAGGCGCCAACTAAAAAATAAAAAAACGAAATGTCATTGTCAGAAAGTGACAATTTGACAAACGTGTTTCGTTTCGTAAAGCAATAGCAAAGCAAAGAAAACATCGTATTAGCTCGCTAAGTTATTTGATTTTGATTACGAATATCAGATTATGTTTAGTTTGCGGAATGTATATCCCAATCCTTATACGGTGTGCCATCGGCCGATCATTCTCGGTGCATCAAAAAAGTTATGAAGTTTGTGAACTTTAAAACAAAGTTTTGTGTCGTGATTAGTAATGAATAGTGCTCTTGTGTAGTTATAAAATGTGTTATTTATAGTATTAAGTTGGTTTAAGAAGTATTTACCACAATATTTGACCAGAAATGTTGGAGATACTATAATATTTTAACTTAATGTTTTTGATAGTTTTTAACCTGGATTTTGCTTGGATTGCTTAATTTTGTTTATGTAAGTTCAATTTGAGCACCTCTCAATTGAATTGCCCAACGATAGCAATTCAACTGGAACTTTTCAGTGGTTGAGTCTAACTTGGTAACCACCTAGATTTTTTTTTTTAAGTATAAGTACCTACTTAATGTTAAATTCAATCATTTTCCAGTATGTATTACATAATATAGTTATTTACTGTAGAAGTAAATGATTATGTAGATTTTCATAATCTAACTAGTTTTGTCTGTACTATACAGCTAAGTATTATAATTAATTTAAAAATGTTAACGATCAAGTGTTTCACATCAAGTTAAAAAGTTTCATTCTAGGGTATAAATAAATAATAAAAACTGTATTGTAGAAACATAAATAATTTAAATACATGTGGGAACAAACTTCCTCACTATTTTTACTTATCATGTAGAAATGTCTTTGGCTTTTAGCCAAAAATGGATGTGTTTATTAACAACTATTATCCCTCATATTGTTGTCTAAGCGTTAGATTTGCTTATCTGTTTTATGATACTTTGCTTTCAATAATTTACCATTCAGAAAAACAAAAGACCAAGATAAAATAAAATCAAGTTTTTTCATACCCTCTTTAGATTTTTTTTTTTATTAAAAAGGTGGTGTGTTTCCAATAATGTAAACAATTTAATGATTTATAGAAAGTGCAACAATGGAAATGATAGTTTTCCTTAAAACTCGAAATGTTTACTTAATGGGAATTCTCTTGCTTAACCTTTTGAACTCCAGAGCTTAAACGCATCGGCTCCAACGCCAAGCCACAAATTCGCTGTACTTTTTGTCACATATTTGTGACGTTTGGCGTACAGGCATGCGCTTGCTTGTCATGTATACGTGACAATGGCATTCAAAAGGTTAATTTGGTATAAGTTTTTATTGACCAATTCCTTATAATGAAGTAAACACAGTGCGAATTTGGTTTTCACATAAAATTCGTTATAAAAAGTTTGGATATAATGACTTCACTTATGGACATGTCCCTTATTATGACCTATTTTTAAGAAATGATGTTCAGTTTTAGTAAGTGATATGATTCCTAACACTGTCACTGGTTTTCGTGATAATTCCCACCCCTTTCCTGTGACAACATTTTTTGCATTTTGAATATTTTCTCTCTATTACACTAAATATCTAAAAAATTAAGAAGTTGTGTAGTTAGCTTGAGTCAATGCTTTGTATGACATGTTTTTCACTTCCCTTCGATGTCATCATAAGCGGATTTTACTGTATATGTATATTTGACAGACTTAACACAAGTTCAATCCGAGGCTCAAAACATAATCTTTTTAGGAATATGTTGCAATAGTAGGATTGCTTTTTTTTCTTAAACTTACAAGCTTCTCAAAACTTGCATTCTGTGGTGACACATTTGATCTTAAATTTTTTGACACATTTCATCACAAGTGCATGATTTGATACTCTGTCATTTTACATATTATCAACTTAACATATTGTCAACTTTACATATTATTTTATAATCATTTTTGTTGACCAATGTTTTTAACCTTTTCAAATCTATGTTTATTGCTCAGTTTATATATATAAATCAGCACTAGGACACCGAGTAATCTATTATACAGAAAAGTTGAATGAATAAGGAACATACATACAACAACGTTTGAATGATATGTTATATACAATGTGTATAATAATATGTTATTATACACTATTGTTTTATATGAAAGGCACTGCAATAATCTTTTCAATAATTGTATTAAATTTAATATTATACAAAATATTGCTCACTTTGTCCATAATAGGATTAGTAGCAGTATTGATACTTGCGCAAATGTCCGAATCCAACTTGTTGCTGTTCTAACATTATCTTTTTATGTAAAATAGCAATATTGATAAAACACTGCATTTTAAAGATGTGTACCTATGTTAGCTCAAACAACATTGATGTATGCCAAGGTCTTATTTTAGTGCCTGGCAATGACATTGTAGTTATCGTTAATAGTCACAATCACAGTATATAGTTATTGAAAAAAAAAGTCCAAATTAAATATTGGATGTTATTTGTAATAATATATCTAATAAATGATTGCTCTGGAAAAGTTGTTTTAACTATTAATCAAATATAGAACAATTTGTGAAAACACATTTGATGCAACTGAATTTGATAGCCATATTAGTTAACAAGTTTTAGGTTTTAAGGAACCTAGAACCTAACACTTGTTAACTAGTATGGCTTATTAATTAGGTCAAGCCTTTGAGGTAATAATTTCTCATATTATTTCTCTGAAAATTTCCACAAATGTTATCTTTTTGTAAATTATAATAATTAACAATGTTGTTTGTTTTATTTACCTTCCTGTTAATGTAAGTGACGGCACCTTTATTTGTGTTACAATTTCGTTTTTGTTTTCAGGTATATTCATAAACACTCGGGGGAACTCCAAACTGTTTATATATCAGAACCACACATTCCGGTTCATGTATAAAAAGGCATATGGCAGTCAGCTGTGGTACTGTTGGTACTTCTTCAGTCGGTGTTGTCCTGCAAAGTTACGGATCAACAACGCTGGGAAGGTGACAGAAAGCATTGGCAGGCACAACCACGACCCTCCAACCTGTTGGATGACCCCCGACGGTAAATCCTACAGTCTCCCTCCCTTACCAGATAAAACTCCTCCCAACACCCCAAACAATTTATAACTACAATAAAAGTATTCGGAAACAATTTGTTTTACTGCCTTTATTTTGTTGTGGAATGAACAAACTGCCTCTATTTCAAACAAGATGAGATTTTAATTTGTATTCTATGGAATGTTAAGTTTATGCCGAGAGTTTAGTTTGTAACTTAGTTTAAGTATTGACTATGTATACTAATGTTTTAGACTATGTACAAAAGTTGAGAGTTTATTGAAATGCAAACACAAATTCTCTTCTAGAGTTTAATATATTTAATACACGAATTTGTTTCGTATTAATTTTTCGTTTTTTTTAAGGGGGCGCCCAGTTCTTTATGTTTTGATGAGCGTCATTTTAATAACACCGTTTTAGCTTACCAGCCTTGAATTTTCGCCATTAAATATCCGGCACTGATACGCTAACGCCATTTAATCTAAACTTGGATTTAGAATTTTTTAATTATAGAAGTCATAAGTGATCGAAATAACTTCTATAATTTCAAAGTTTAGATCATATGGCTACAAGGATAATGTCGCTTATCAAAAGATAACGGCGGCCTAGTTATGTAATTCATGTGTAACGTGTTTCGGCAAAGTCGCTACGATCTATGCCTACGATTCGCTTAACACTTTCAGTGCCCAGAACTCAGCATATGGGTCGAACAATAATTTGTTCGTGCCCACGAGTCGTTGTTATATGTAGCGGCGAATCGTGGGCACAAGAAACAAATTATTGTTCGACCCATATGCTGAGTTCTGGGCACTAAAAGTGTTAAAATGGCGACCTCCGAATTATGTACCTAGTGCACCTAAATGCTTTCAAAAATCTGTGAATGTGAGTAAGGTTAGGTGCGTTACATACATACGGAAGTTTTTATTTTAGCGAATCGTAGGTAAAAGAATCGCAGAGCCTTCGCCGAAACACTCCACACAATTGGCCGCAGGTCATACGCCGAAGCAATATTTGGATTCTAAATATTACTAGGTACCTACATTCTTTATTGTACATTTTTGATGCATTTTCAGTCACCGCAAAAAAGTGATGTTTTAATTGTACCCAGAGCTATGAATAGAATACTACCTATGTAATATTGACACGGTTTTAATGTATTGTCTGTCTGTCCTTCATGACCTACATAGCCCATTAATATATCTATTGTTGAGCTTACGTTGACTTATTTACGTCGTTAAGTCAAGGTGAAGCGTAGATTTAGCTTTTGTGATGTGATGTCCAACCGTTAGTTTAGACTGTTCCTCTTTGTGGCAACCCTAGATATTTTATGGATGATAAAACTTAATTCACTCACAACTTCCTACTGAACTAAGTCCTTTTTTATGTAGGGACATCCAAGATCGCACGTTTTAACTACTTATCAAGGAAAAGTCGAAGAAAACTCAGTTCAGAAAATAACGAAATTATCAATTAAACATGACGTTGTCAAAAAATTTACGATGTTGGGGAAATACCTACCATGTTAATATTTAATGACGAAATCACGCGATTTTTATCTGTGTTGAAATATTAGTGTGATAAGCTTAGGCCCTGTTTCTCGAAGGGTAATTTACGAAAAATAAATGGGAAGAAATGTAAACCGCGCGTTAGCTGCTGTGATTTGTTGAAAGAATGTCAACAGTCAGTAGTGTCACTTGTTCTGAGTTCTCGTGACGCGTCGACAGTTTCTCGACAGGTATCATTCTGTTAAGTCTTAAGTTATTAAAAGAGCCCATATATCTGACATTGAGCGTGGTTAGAAAAAAAAAAACTACATTTATTACTTCAACACTAATTAAATTAGAATGATAATAAAAAAGTTCTGAGTTTTGACTCAAAGCTGTATTTTATTGACTTGACGATCTATTTGCAATGTTTTATTTAAATTGGATATACCTACTTACGAGAATCCATTTTTTAAAGCTTTAACGAAAAAAAATAAGTACTACAATGTAAAGTTATATAAGTTATAACAGAAAATAATATATAGATAAATGGTCTTATTTCGCAAGGTAGGTACCTATCTATAGTTTAAAGCCATTAGAAATGTTGATTGATTAATTGAAAATATCGATCCAGTAAATTAAAACACTGCATAGGAGCGCCACTCAACGACAGAGATCATTGTAATGAAAAATAAAATGTTAAGAAATTAGTTTATAAAGATCAAAGTTCCATTTTGTATTATAATAATAATTATTGTGCCTTTCAAAAGTTTTATGTAAACCAAAAATAAATATTATATTGGTATGACTGTCCCTTGTTTTAATTACTTTCACACCTCGGAACAGGGGTGCTACTCTCCAAGTCCGAAGTCCGTAGTTTCGGGCTTAGTTGCGGGCGTATTCTAGCCCGTATCACGTAACCACTAAGAATGAATGACAAATCGTGTTGTCATTCATTCTTCCGTCCGTCAATTACATTTTATCAAAATAAAAATAAAAAATTGGTCAAGTATTTTTTGTTAAATTTAATAACAAATAAAATGTGAAAAAGACTGACGCATCTAAATTCAGTAGTGGTCTAAGTTCAGTATGTCACGTCACCTGAAATTTCAACGCACTGCATCGTTATAATTTTTTTTGTTTTACGTTACAAAATATAAAATATTCATTCAACACTAATCGTACGGATTAGTGATTGCTCATTGACGTACGATTTCGTTAGTAGATAATAGCTTCATTAGGGTTATCATATCATGGATCTAAATGCTTCCTCAGTTCAAATGAAAAGTTAAGTAGACCGATAATAACTGACTCATATACCTACGCCTACCGAACTCTAGGTCTAGTCATTGATTATAGATATGTCGCAGCCAACTGGTTAAGTCAGCCGTTTAATATACGGCCTAGCCTTTTCAATGAACGGCGCCGTTTAATCGGCAGCCTAAATGTCATCCAGCCCATGCATCTATCTAATACGACCTTTAATGAAGGGGCTGGATTATATGCTCGACATAGGGAATAAAAGCGAGATGACCTTCACCGTTCGACGTAAAGGGAACTTATCCTGGCAAATTCTTAGGCTGTTCATAGAATAGGGTAGCCATGTGTCGAACATATATGTGTAACGATATCTTGGATTTTGAAAGAAAAGAAGAAAGAAAGAAAAAGAGTTTATTTGCGACAAGCATTACGCATACCAAAAAGTTATGCATGTTGGGAACATATGTGTCACATTCACGCAAAACGGCCATCGCTCAGCATAATGCTGGGACTCTATTTCTGTCTGCAGGGTTTAAAGTACTCTTACCCTAACAAGAATGGGTTGACACTCATCCCATTCGAACCTAACCTATCACTTTCGGGATGCCCCAAGTTCCCTAAGTTCCCAAACTTGGCTAGCTGTTCAATTAAATACCGGGATGTCACTTATGCCGCTAATTTAACGGCGCCGTTCAATGAAAAGTCTAGGCTGCTAATTAAGCGGCTGATTAAGTCCTAGAGTATGTATAATTATGTAGGCGTAGGTATATGAGTCAGTTAATTAATATCGGTCTACGTAAGTTCATTTGAACTGACGAGTCAATTTTTTTGTTTTTGTTTCGATCCATGATATGATAATCCTTATGAAGCTATTATCTCATTATTTACTAACATATCGAATCATCTTTTAAGACTAAAACACGACTACGCGTATCTGTTGATCGGAATCTCAAAGATTTAAAATATCTTCCAATGAAGCCAGACGAACGATTGATTAATAAAAAGAGATCAATGGCAATTGATACCATATCGTCACGCTGCCGCAAATATAGGTACAATTAATATGTTGAATTTTAACGAAGAACCAAGTTTAGCCCCTAACTCACAGGAATAAAGTTCAATATTTAATGAAGAGCTGTCCAAAACTGCTGACCACGTTTCGGACGATATCAATGAGAACAACGTTGTGGCTGTGATTCATGCAGATTTATGCCTGATCGATAAATTTTATCGTGATAGGTCCTGAGTAACTCTTCGTGTCTATCAGGTTCGTGGTATCTTTTATAACCTGCCAGATACCTTCCTATAGATAGAGCTGCCAATATGTTGCAAGGTTAGCAACGACGGGTAGATTTTTCGATAACACATTGTACCACTATAACACATACATTTAGGTGTAGTTAAGTATTTTATAAGTATTTTTTTAAGGATGGGAAATCATCAAATGGCTTCTTCCGCTCTGGGTGGAGCGGATGGGCGTGTCAGACTCTTACAGTCTTACTGACTAAAACCCATCCGTGTTCCTTCTAAAGCTCTTTGCGTTCCAGAGCCGCGGTGACTTTTTCGAGCAAATTCCGCAACCCTGGCAGGTTTTGGCCCTAGCGGGCCCCGTCTACGATGCTGTTATTTATTTGTTAAGGCTACCTACCTACATAGTAGTTACATACAGTGACGTTCTCTTATCTCCTTTTCTGATATTTGGACATACATTCATGGTCGAGTCATTTCATTGAACAGATTAGTCGTCCTTACAAATATTTGCTATCATAGAGATATTGTGAAGCGATTTTACCTTAAATCTTGTTAATTCTGCAATACCTGTGTATCTTGCGGAAATTAATAAATGAACTGTTAAGCATTATCTTCTTGCGGTTGTCTTTACAAACACATTTTACCTATACGTTACGTTCTATGTGAACTCTAATCATAGGCACTATTTAATACCTACCGGTATTTTTTACCCTCATGGATGGAGAGGGAGTGGGAGGCTAAAGGAAAGATGGATGGATTGTGTGAGGAGCGATATGAAAGAAAAGGGAGTTAGAGATAGCGTGACAGCTGATAGGACAGAATGGAAGAAAAAAACGTGTTGCGCCGACCCCAAGTAACATGGGATAGGGGCAGGAAGATGGTGGTATTTCTTACCCTTCTACTTCTTCTTCTTGTCCAAAGGCTTATTTTTCTCTTAGGATATGCCTACTGAACACTCGCTGAATATTGTAGTCTTAGCTTCGTTGGGGCGGATCCGGGACTGTCGTTTTGGGGGGTCTGACCCCGTTGAGGATGATATTTTATTATATTGATATTTTACTTTATTTAACGCATAACAAGCCTCCTTGGATTAAGTACTTTTCGTAAATTCCTCAATGACTTCGTTGGGACTACCAAAGATTTGACTTGAAGGGTTGACTACCAAAGAAATGAGGGTTTTGGGCGGGCTTGAGCCCCTGAATCCACCAATGTAGCTTCACAACATACTTATTGGATAGGTAGGTATGTGTGACAATGAACCTAGACAATTGTCAAGGCAGCAAGGTCACAAAAGAAACAAAAGTCGATGAGTACTTAATTTTTTAATGAAAGAATAATTATTTGATCTTAAGCTAGGCCCTCATCTCTGTGGTAGGCAGAGACCTCATGCTGCCGGCCGTAGTCCGTTATATGGTCGGCGGCGAGGAGACCTGGGACGCGATGGTTTCCTTCTGCAAACAGTTATCGCGCAGAAGGAGGCTGCGGAAAGGGAGAGGGAAATCTCGACCCCTCTTCCGGCCCGCAGCAGGCGCATCGGGCGTCGGAGGAGGTTTACGCTGGTATACGCTGCCCTCTTCCGGCCCCCCTAACTGGGTCCAGGGGCCGTGGACTTGGGGATGTCCTTCGCCGCCCATTCATTCAGGTGGCGGCGCGTGGTGTTCCCGTGCGCCCCTCTTTGACGTCGCGGAGGGAGTCAAACTTCCCCCGCTGACGCAAAGTGGCCCGCAGAGGCGGGCCGGCATCAGCCGGGGATTACGGAAGTCGCATACATTTAAGAGCGGATATTTTCCATTTCATGAAATAGAACCATTAAAATTTGATGAAATTTTGACACTTTACCTAAGTGTCAAAATTTCATGAAATTTGAATGGTTGCAAATTGTAAAAAACATAAGAAAATTTGAATTTCGCGGTCTACCCTGGCGCTTCCACCTTAAGACTGCTTCAATTGATTTGAATCTATGGTAGCAGTCTTAATCAGGTTTTATTTGGGTCCATTCGAAATAAAATACACTGTTATCTATTTCTTTTTTTTATTTGCATGGCCCGCCGATGCTAAGCTCCACTCTGTTTGAGAACAGAGCGTTTGAAGAAAAGATCTCGTGCGAAGAAATTCAAAGAAGAACTCATTGCAGTAATGCCAACTAGCAGCTCTTCTGATGATCGAAAATCTAGGAAAAGGAAATACTGTGCATATTGTCCATCAAGGATACGGCGGCAGAGCAAGTTGATATGTAGCCAATGCTGCAAAACAATTTGTGGGGAACATAAAATTGCACTGTGCTATATATGTTACAATCAATATAATATAAAACTATAACACTAAATTAAAAGACACATGGCGTATTATTTTATCTCCTTATATAATAATAGGTAATTAAATCTGGATGACTGATCATTTTGATATAGGTACCTACCTACTTTACGATTTAATTTTACAAAATTGTTTTTCGGTAATGTCGGTACCCAGAGTCCGCAGGTTTAAACAAAGTCGCCGAACTAAGGGACTAAAATCCACCCCAAATACATCAGCCGGTCGATTCTGTAAACATGTCGAAGTGAAGGCTTGGGTGAAGTGATCACGAGGTGAGCTGTCAATCCATATAATCAAGATGTCACGAGATCACGGAGTGAGCTGTCATTCCATCTTAATTATATGGATTGACAGCTCACCTCGTGGTCAACCTCAACATGTTTACAGAATCGACCGGTAGGATCTGCTAGCACAAGAATTTCAACAGAAAACGCAAGCACTGCGCTTTCTGCCGTAACAAAAACACTCCAACAAACAACTCAACGCAGGATGAGTCAGACTGTTTGTTATAAATGTTCTAAAACGGTTTGCGGAGAGCATATATTATAAGTTAACATGTGCTTTGTCACCGGAAAATTGCAGACTCCGTAAGATAAATCTTTATTAGATTATAATTTCTTGATATATTATGAAAAAAAACCGTTTTGTATACAATTAATCTCACCCAAATTCTATAGTTCCAATATATCCGTGTCTTAGAGGGGGAGGGGGGGGGGGGGCCGG
>NDFZ01005332.1:54474-204158 GCA_002192655.3 Mamestra configurata
GGGGGGGGGGGGGGGGGGGGGTGCCGGTGCTGGTGATTCTGTCTGTGAAAGATATTTTATAATCTTACGGCCTTTGCAATTTTGTTCATCGTTTACATCAAATTGGTTGATTGTAAAAGTTACCCAAACTCATAAATATTTAGAAATACAGCTAAGGAGTTGAATTCCCTGCCGGAGTCTGTGTTTCCTGATAGCTATAACCTCCCCCAGGTTCAAAACAAGAGTGAATAGGTCCTAGGCAAGCGAGCTCCATCGGCGACAACTTTATTGCTTTTCATCACGTGGGATTGTGGTAAAACGCCAGCCTAAATAGGTACGCTCATCACATAACCGTCTTCTCCAATTTCCCACTCACCGTACTGACTTTATTCACTCTTCCTTCTTTGTTCAGTCTATTTCTTTGTGGAATTCGCTACCCCAGGAAATTAGGATGGTCACCAACCGATTAGCCTTCAAAGTTAAAGTTCGCGAACATATTCGTAAGAAGTTGGCAGTAGTATCATCACATCGCTAATGTTTTCCAATTACCTATTTGTTGTATTTGTTTAAGTATTTCGTGTAGGTACCTATTTATCTTGTTAATTTGAGTATTTATTATATATTTATATTGTATGTATAGTTTCTATATTCGTATTATTTATTTAAATGTTTGTATGTATTAATTAAATATCAATCGCTTTTTATTCACCATATTGCACCTACCACCATTCTCTGCATCACCCAAAGGTTGACTGGTAGAGAATGCCTATGGCATTAAGTCCGCCTCTGTACATTTGTGTGCGTAAAGTGTAAATAAATAAATAAATAAATAAANAGTATTTATTATATATTTATATTGTATGTATAGTTTCTATATTCGTATTATTTATTTAAATGTTTGTATGTATTAATTAAATATCAATCGCTTTTTATTCACCATATTGCACCTACCACCATTCTCTGCATCACCCAAAGGTTGACTGGTAGAGAATGCCTATGGCATTAAGTCCGCCTCTGTACATTTGTGTGTAAGTGTAAGTATAAATGAAAAAAGTGACGATGACGAGTCTTAGGAAAAGCGTAAAACATAAGGAAATAAACTACAATGGTAACACGCCATTAAGCTACAACAATCTGTCAAATTTCTTGAATAGATTTTCAACTTTATCGCTGAAACATAAGGTTCAAGGTTGATTGGGAAAATTTGTCAGTTCCGGGTAGCTTGATGTGCTGGCGTCTGTACATAACGGATTCGCGTTTTTTAAATTAAAACGATAACTGTGCTATTGTATTACAAAACAAACATGACACAGGTTTAGTTCTTAAGCAATAAATGTTTAGGGGAACTCCCATGTTATCATTATAAACATCAAAATATTCTGCCGAATAGGGTTTTTTAATCGTGCGTCATGTCTCGGTTTCATGTTTGCAAAACAATAAAATCTTTCAAATCTAAAAATAATAATACAACGACGTTATTTAATCTTACCAAGTCGATCGCAAAATAAATCACATGATTCTTTCGAATATAGTGCTTCTTTTATTGTAGATACTTATTTCAAGCACTGTTTTTTTAAATCACAACCTTGGTCTTTTGAACTTCGATTTATTTTAATACAAACTTTGGACTTTCCGTTTGTTATCCTCCAGTTATTAAATATTACAAATTAGGTACTAACTACTAAATAGGTACGAAAAGAGAATTTTGGTCTGCGGTTCCAAATATTTGTTTGTCGGTCACAGACAGGGCAATCGGAACGGAGTTTAACCAAGTACCTTCCCAGAAGACAACATTCTAGTGCACAAGTGACAAGTGTATTTATCCCAGCCCCGGATCTACGATTTTTCCGAACCGGGGCAGAAACTTGACGCTGGTGCCCCCCACTCTTCCACGTTTGTGATTAATTTTATTATGTATTAGGAGTAAAAGACCTTAACGATAACGAAGACCCATTGTACCCATCACTGGCCTTTTTTTTCAGACTATACTTGGGAAACCATTGGTTCAGGAGATATTGAAGATCAAAGTAAGAATAGTAAAAAAAATTAGTACCCCACATCGAATAAGTTTTTTTGACGTGTCACGTCAAAAAGACAGATCGATGAAATGAGTTCATCGATTGATGACTCATTATAACGTTACGCTCATTGTAACGTTACGATCAGTTCATCAATGTTTTGTTATGACGTTGTCACGTTAAACTATCGTCCGTAAACCGACTTTACAGACATCTATTTTTTTACAAGAAATTCATATAATGCAACGAGTGTGATGTTGTTGAACTGTTCTTTTATCTTCAAATGCTTGTCAGTCACGAGTTATGTTTGCTTGTCACAGTTGGTGCAGTAGGTACCACCAATTTGGTGTTTTACCGTAGAATTTTGTAGTTACAGTATCATGAGCCATTAAAACCACAAAATAATAGTAAAACATTTACTTCGTTAAAATCCATACCTGTGTTAAAAACAATTTTCTTAACATCTATGTAAGTAACAAATTGAAAAGTAACAAAAATGAATTTGGCGCCCCTTAAACTGGCCGTCCGGGGCACGGGCCCCGGTTTGCCCCCTTTAGATCCGGGCCTGATTTATGCACAATAGGTGCATTCTTTCTATCTCACAATCTGATGAGACGGCAATCCGCTACGACCGGAGAGAGATCAGACGCAGGACTAAGGGCCTTACGTGCTCCCCGGGGGCACACTAAACGCTCCAAACTGCTACCGAGCAGTTTATAATGGAAAACTCCAATAAAATCTACTTTTCCTGACCAGTAGAAGCTAGAGTAGAACAATTTTATGAAGAGGTTAGTGAAATAGGTTAGTTTAAAATCTCCGTCTAAAAGTCTGCTGCAGTACCTAACCCTGACTGCATGCCTAGTCGTGAAAGCGAATAGAAAACTGTCCAATTGCGTATTGTTCTTTAAGTTGTTTGTTGAAACAGCGACAATAAAAATACACACTGTGATTTCAACTCTTCATGAGATACAGCCCACTGACAGACAGGCGAACAGCGGAGGCTTAACGTAGGTCGAGGTTTCGTCCACTAAAAAATAAAGAATCTAATGGCTTAAAAAAAACCACTATCAACGAAGAACATGTCTTATACCTCGTAGGCATTGCGTTTGTTTTGTACAAAGATCAAGGTGATTTGACGTAAACATGCAAACGTCCTTGGATTTCTGTAAGCGTCCGAAGTTCAACTATTACGACGAAAGATTATTATTTTTATCGCTATCAACACGCTATGAATGGATGTAAAATACTTGATGACGATAATAATGTTTAATACCGACTAGCTGGTGATTCCCAAGTAAAGAATCGTGAATTAGGAAAGTGACAGTAAGGGCTGATTTTTGAATTGAGTATTTGGTGTTCAGAACGTATCAAACCCTAATTTTAATGCGAAATATGGACAAATTTAAAATTCTTTACACAGAAATAGGTGGGGAAGTACTTACCTACCCTTTAACTCGGAATAATAATAAAATAAATATACTAAGGTAGAAATATACCTACTAGACAAAAGAGCCAACGATTAAGTCTCATTAAACGCATCGTGACATCGTGGCAGACCATGGCGAAGACATCGGGACGAGCTTGACTTCTACCGAAAGGACTACAAAATAGGGTAGATAGAAATTTCTATGACTTATGATGAAGCTCAAAAAAATGCTCTTATTTAGAGTACATCTAGCAACCTGACTATATTATATCAGTTGCTCTTTAAAACTACGAAAGTAATCTTATAAAATTCTGGCAGCAATTCCAGAATACAGACGTGTGGAAAAGCTAGAAGCGAACGTTAGCCCGAAGGTGGGACTTAATGGGCTTGTTGTGTTTAGAAATATATACTGAGTGAGTTTTTAGAGTGTGCGTGGATGGCCAAATCCGAAACTATAAGAAATATTGAAAATGATTGAAATGATCGCTTCCAAACGTTTTTTATAATGCGCACGGCAAAGGAGTGGAACTCTCTGCCTGCGTCTGTGTTTCCGAACACATACAACTCTAATCTCTTCAAAATTAGAGTGAACAGGCTTCTTCTGGGTAAGCTCGCTCCATCGTCGACTTTGTCTCTGCCATCTATGACCTAGACTAGAGTCGAGAGCAAACCCATCTCAAATAAAAATAAAACATGAGTCTCGAGCCCGATTTTGATGAGAACTAGTCAGGAAACGAACTCGTTGATTTTTCAAAAAGTATTTTTGTTAAAAACGAGCGCTTTTCTCATATGTTATTACTTCCCAGAATTTAATACTTTTTCGCGACACTTTCGGATGGTGTAATAATACAGGTTGTATTTTTTTTCCAAATCAACCGGTTCGATACCTGGCTAGGAATACCGATTTTTCAAAAATCCAACGATGCACTTTTAGTTTTCATCAAAATCGGGCTCGAGACTCCTTTCAGTGTTTTTTGATATTCCTCATACTATCGGATTTGGCAATCCTCGCACGCTTTAAAAATTAACCCTGTATATGTAGCATTAAAAAAAGGAACCTATAATTTTATCATGAGTTGATTGGTACCTACTCATACAACACAGATTGTATGACACAATTAATATGCTAATTTAGAACAAAAAAGTCTATTGATATTAAATGCTGCGCCCACACATGTCGGATGCAAAAGGACGAATGCTAATAAGTACCGTGTTTATGACGTTACCAAGTATAAACATAGGAATTCCCAGTTGGATATTTTAAATAGCATAACCGCAGACTATAAAGTTATAATACTTGTACTACACTAAATAATTAAAAATAACATTTTAAGACTGGCCATCTTGCCAGCTAATATAACAATTTTTTTTTTGGTCAGAATCCTCTAGTGATATTAGCTATATTATGTTCTTACTTTTGTAATTTTAGCCAATATTTCATAACTTAGGTATTCTATTACTCAAAAATCTCCTCACTTGTTCGTTATTCCTCATTTTTGTGTGTTAATTTTTGCATACAACAAATACGTAATAACCGACTTCCTTTGAATTAAACAAAGATTTAACAGAGTAAAGCCAAGTCCGTGGGCGTTCACGTTGTTCGTACTTCCTCAAAATCTCGTACGATGGAGATACCTGCGTCACTGATAACGTACTAACAGACCAAAGTCCAACTGAATACGGTTACGGTTGGAAGTAAACTGTAGATGTCAGCGGACGTACTATTGTTACACAGCGAGTAAACACTATATCTCTAATGGCTGATATATACTATATTACGATGTAAATCTCAGAGATTATGAGCCCGTGCATAAACGTTTATCATTTCTCAAGGTCGCCGCTAAGGTTAAATCAAACGTTTTATTTTATACTATAAATCGGGGGTCACCAAATGGCGGACCGGAACCGGACCGCTGACCTATTTTGTGTGGACCTTAAGTAAACATACGATACCTTTTACTACGGGACCAACACTGAAAACGCGAAAAAAAAATCGTCTGCTCCATACATTTACGTGCGGATAACTCGACCCAATGTACTGAACAGGTGGTTTTTTTTCGCGATTTTACTGTACCTACATGTATGTATGTGTAACTGTATGTGTATAATATTTTTTTAGTGTTGTATAAAAAAGTAAAAACGGACCGCGGCAGACATATTATTTAAAAACGGACCCCAAATTAAACTAATTGGTGACCCCTGCTATAAATTATAACTAAATAATAAAATTTTAGTTTGTTGGTACATTCCATAGGCTGTCATTAAACGCTAAATATCTATTATATGCGTGGTTTTTCTCACAGGTCCTGTTAAATTTGGTTTGAAGCTCCCAAAACGTGAAAAAGCTGCAAAACGTGCTACGTGGACAGAAGAAGATTTACGATTTGCTATGATTGCTGTAAGAAACGGACAGAAACTGCGTACTGCGGGAGGTCGACATGGAATTCCTATTCAAACCCTCAGCGATCACGTAAGGAAGGGAAGCTTTGTGAAACGACGGGGACGATTCACAATAATGAACGAAAAACAAGAAAGAGAACTCGTGACCAGGCTCTTCAACCTTTCAGAAAGAGGGATGGCTCTTACCACGAAGTTCATTCGACAACAAGGCTTTGAGTTTTGCGTAGAAAACAGTATAGAACATAATTTTGATATCACTACGGGCCTTGCTGGAAAATCTTGGCTGGTTCATTTTTTAAAACGACACCCGGAGATAAAACCAACTGGACGAAAATATAAAAACGAGAGCATAAATCGCCAAGTTAACGTCGTCGGTGTACATTAATTATACGTATTAAAAAAACATATGTTGACATCAGATCTTTTTGTTTATCAAAAAATGTAATTCATTATAATTTTGTGAAAGTCTAATTAATAATGAATATTTAATTTTAAATTTATGTGTTTATTTATTACATACTTTTTTGTGTACACCATATAATACATAATAAAAAAGGAAACTAAAACACATGCAATGGGTGGCCTTATTATTCATCAACATGTCTCTTCGTTAGTGCCTCTGTGTACGGACAATGTACGTAAGATATTTTATTCTCAAGTTTCATAAAGTTGTCGAAGCGTATCCCGTAGGCTTTGTGGACAGATGAAGACTGACAAGCTGCTCTGGTTGATGTTACCGGAGGACGGTGACCCAGGGAGCGACTGCGGCCTGCGGCCATGGAATCCCAAAACGAACTCTGTACGATTATGTTAAAAAATATTAAATAAGCTCATACGTATATTTTAATTTAGTCACAGTATTTTATAATAAGCGGAGGAGTCTTTTTCCGAGGTGAGGTACGATCTAATAAAAGAATTGTCGCCACAGCTCATATAATAAGCCAACTGAAATGGGAATCGACGAAGTACCGATGACAGTTGCATTGGCTATTACTAGAATTAATTCAAAACGTTGTTTTTCTCATAGGTTTTATTAAATTGGCTTCGAAGCATGCAAAAGGTCCCACAAAGTGGACTGAAGAAGACTTAAAAGCTGCTATGACCGCTGTTACAGGAGGAAGTATGACACAGAGAGCTGCTGCAAAAGGATATGGAGTTCCACAAGCAACCCTCTGGCAACATTTGAAATCGGGAAGCTCAGTGAAACGATTGGGACGAAAATCAGTATTCAGCAACGTACAAGAGAAACAACTCGTTGAGAGAATACAAAATCTTTCAAACAAGGGGATGTCTTTATCCTCGAAATTAATTTGCAGCCAAGCCTTTGAGTTTTGTCTTGAAAACAATATTAAAAATACTTTCAATATCGTTACGGGCCTTGCAGGCTCCGATTGGTATCAAGGTTTTTTAAGACGACACCCAGAGATGAAACCTATTAGACCACATATAAATAATGGAACTAGTTCTGATTCGGAATCTGAGTAAAGTTACGCCTATCATATTTTGTTGTAATATATTGTGGCCTTCAATTCAAAAACAAGAAATAAATAAATGTAGGTACATATAAGTAAGCTTGTACGTATGTTTTAGTTCTGTCGAAGTACTAAACTATATTGTTCTAAGATAAGAAAAAAGATATCGTAGGAATCTGTATGAGCGATCTAGTCCGAAATTAGTTGACACAGGAAAGAGTTACTGTGGGTAAGCTCATAGAATATGCAAGCTGAAGTGGGAATAGACATAGTCCCGATGGCAGTTGGAGTAAAGCTTTGAGGTCGATCTCAGGCTTGGTGAAGCGAAGATCTAAATAGGGTGTCTGGAAGCAGGTAAATAAGAATAGCCTAAAATCGAGTTTAGTAGCATGTGGTTGGGAGAAACTTCTATTCAGCAGTGAACTTCTATCCAACTTCCTCCCATATCAGTGTAACTGCTATCTGACTTCCTTTCAAATAAATACTACTAAGATCATAACGTGAAAGTCAGTTTAGATATTTGTATCTACGTTCCCTTGAGATAATGTGCAACTTTTTTCCCCGCGAAGCCGCGGGCAAAACGTAAAATTTATTAAAATTCATTTTTGTGCCGAAAGTGGGGTTATTTCGAAACGGCATAATAGAAAAAAAAAATGGCACAGGCACAATATTAACGAGAATTTTATACATAGTTGTTTTTACAGGTTCTATTGAATTGAGTTCGAAGCATACAAAAGGTCCTCAATGGTCAGAAGAAGACTTACAAGCTGCTATGACCGCTGTTAAAGGGGGACATCTGTCACAGAGAGCTGCTGCAAAACGATACGGAGTTCCAAAAACTACCCTTTTAGAACATTTGAAGTCAGGAAGCTCAGTGAAACAAATAGGACGAAAAGCCGTATTCAGCAACGTACAAGAGAAGCAACTCGTGGAAAGAATACAAAATCTTTCAAACAACGGAATGTCTTTTAACACAAAGTTAATTCGCAAACAAGCCTTTGAGTTTTGTCGAGAAAACAATATTAAACATACTTTTAACATCACTAAGGGTATTGCAGGCGTCGATTGGTATCAAGGTTTTGTAAAACGACACCCAGAGATTAATCCTGTTGGACGACGGAACAAAAAAAAATATTCTGAGCAAAGTAACCCTTATGGAATCCTGTAGTAATATGTGGCAAATTCAGAAGTAAGAAGATTAAATTTTTTTTTGTTAATAAGCTCGTATGTTTGTTTTATTTTAATCATTTATTGTTACGACAGCCCTTATTATCTTGAGTTCATCTACTCTTTTGTTGTCGTTTTGAGGCATATTCTAGGCTTAACATTTTACTCCTTCCACGAGTGCGCCCGCCATGCAGCCCTACTATGACGTGCTAATGCAATTCAATGCCGATGATGTAAACGGGATAGTGCTATCTATCTATCTTTCTATTGGGGTATGGTTTCCGCGCTTAGTCCTGGTGTTGGACCATTGTACGTGGGCCATGGCGGCCGTCATAGGATAGTGCTATTCGCTATGTATAGCTCCGTCTCCCTCTTAAAGCGGAAGCATGATCGTTTTAAGACTGCATAGTAGGGCCCCTATTATTACTTGCGAAGCCTAGACGTGGACACTTAACGGTATGTCTTATCAACAAATTTGAGTTCGCTCACCGGCCTATTACCGGGTATATTTTCTCTGAAGGATCTAGCCGGGATCCCAAGATATCGGAACACGACAAAGTTCAGAGAATTCGCAAGATGAATCAATAATAGGCGTAGTTAAGATGGCAGTTGTAGTAAATGTGCGAGTGCAAACATAAAGTAACTATTGAGGGTTGAGGCTATCTTACGTTTGCTCGGTTAAGCGATGATCTACAGAGTGACTGAGTGACTGAGCTATAGATGGATGAGAACTGCCAAAGACTGAGTTTAAGTGCATCCAGTTGGGGAAGTCTCTGTCTTGGATTGCTTTACGCTAACTAAGAGTAATTATTACTAATGTTAGCATCCGGATATTGATGTTGAGATGCTTAGTTTGTTAGTCCATTGACCAATATTGAAAGTTAAATTGGATTCTATTCTTATACCTAATCTCTTGTATACCTAATTATATTTATCGCACCGTAGACAAAGAATGTGTTCTTGCATGAAATCAGTGTATGTAAATAGACAAGAAAAGTTAGAATGTTTTAAGCATGTTAAATTTTAAGTTCGGTATGTGTGTCTTTTAAGAGATCTATTTTACACTGGATAAATAAAAACGTTAGTTATCTATACTGGCGTCAGAAGTTAGTTCAGGCGTCACCATCACGTCAATGATCAATCACGTAAAAAAATTCGTTTCGTTGAAGTCGTAAGGTCATCGTCGGTCATCGGTGATGTGTTGTAACTGATGGGTGTCCTGAAATGTAGTATTTTTTTTACAGGTTCGAACCTTGCAAAACAACCAATCTGGACAGAAAAAGACTTGCGTGAGGCTATGAAAGCCGTTCAATGGGGGACTATGACTAAGAAAGCTGCATCAGATTATTACGGAATCTCTATACCAGCTCTCAGCCACCATTTAAAAACGGGAAGCACAGTTAAACGAACGGGACGAAACCGCATACTGAATGAAGAACAAGAGAAAGAACTTGTGAATAGGATACTCAACCTTTGTGCTGGAGGTAAAAGATTTTCCCTCACTCCGAAGTTCATTCGTAGTCAAGCCTTCGAGTTTTGTGAAGAAAATTTTATTAAGCATAATTTTAATTCCAATACGGGTCTTGCAGGTAACGATTGGTATAATGGGTTTATGAATCGGCACCCAGAGCTACCGATTGTAAGGCGCCGGTGGATTAAAGTAGCAGTAAACGGAGACGCCCCCGTCTCCGGTGGTGGATAAAGTATAAAAAAAACTAGGTTGGTAGAAATGTGATCCAAGAAAAAAGCAAACCATCCGTTACCAACTCCAAATCTAACCAATAAAATAGAATCTTGGTTTTGTCACCTTTTAGGCGATTTTTTGGCAAAAACTTGAAACTTCATATCTCCAATATAACTTGTTTGAATTTTCAACTAAGTGACGCCAATGCGGTATACGCTTAGTACGTATGGCAAGCAGATAAGTATGTATTTTTACCGACAGACGTGCGATTTCTTGCGGAACTTCCTCTATTGTGGAGGCGGAGGTGAAGCTCCGTAACAACCCTAGTTTAAATAGGAAAAAAAATCGAGATAAAGTAAAGTTGAGATAAATCATTCCTGTGTAGCAAATAATGTGTCATGTGTGCCGTTTGATTAAACGTATGTAGTTTTTATACTTGTATGTCTTTTATTCAGTCCTTACGACCTCTCAGATCATAGTGGTGCTATGAAGCGCTGTAACGCCGACTTGTGCAATACCGTGTCGTGAAAATTCCCGTTCCAATACAAGAACAATCGCTCTCGAGCATTTGTAGTATTCGTCTCTTTCTAGATCATGCGAGATGGAAAACTAATAGATTTTTGGAAAATCCTACCCAAACAACTAAAAAAGCATGACAGTAATATTTAAATATATACGACTGTGTGTTTGTCGCACATACTCCTGTGCCCGCCATTCGGTGGAAGGCACTCATAATGATTTCCACACTAAAATTAAAGGCATTAAGAGCATGTAAAAGTTCTGACCATGCACCAAATACAACTTTTATCAATTTCATCTAAAATAGCTGGTAGGTTGCGGAATTTGTTCGGAAGAGTCACCGCGGCCCGGGAACACAAAGGGCATCAGGAGGAACACGGATGGGTTTTAATCAGTTAGAGTCTGACACTCCCTTCCGCTCCACCCAGAGCAGAAGGAGTCATAAACAAATCAATCATAAACAAAGTGTACAACGGGCGAAATGGATTTCCTATCCTTAAAAAAAAGGTAGGTAGTGCTAAAGCAAGTGTTCAGAAATTGAATTTAAATCTATTTATGCTGTTGGTTCGTTTCATCGATTAATTGGTTGTTTTTATTGATTTCATTTAGTCCGCCTTTATCCAGTATTTTAACTAGAGCATAAAGTTCTAATAAATAAATAAATAAATTAAATTTAGTAAACCTTAATCGCAGGTTTGAGGCGGTCAACACGAGGAATGTGGACTGAAGAAGACTTACGATGCGCTATGGCAGATGTTACAGAAGGAATCTTGTCCCGACATGCTGCCGCGCGAAGATATGGAATTCCTAGAACGACTCTCAGAAATCATTTGAGTACGGGGATCGTAGAAAAGCGATTTGGACGAAGGACAAGAAAAACTATTCATAAAATTTTCATTTAATGACGCACCAAAATTTATTTGCAAAGAAGAATTTAATTTTTTGTTAAGTGTTTGAGTTAAGTAACGAGCATAATTTTAATATCACTACGGGCCTTGCATTTAATGATTGTTATATTTCTAAATAATAACAGTAAAGGAAAAAGTCCTACCGATGTATAAAATTCCTTTTTTAAAACGGATCCTTACTATATTAATATTGTGGGTGATGAAATAAACATTTTAATACAGTTTCTAATAACTCTCTTTGGCAAAACAAACTAACTCCTGATACCTACAGTTTCCTTAGGAATATAGTCTTCAGGTTGATACATGTCCTCTCCGGATATTGGTGCATTTTTTTTTTGTGTATAGCAAAAATCTCGCAGTTCAACCTATAAGGTTGTCGACTGCTTAACCGCGCTTGCCTGTGGTGGCCTTAATATAATATTAAAGCCTCCAGCCAGGGCTTATAAAAAACTTACAAACTAAGCGATTACACGCTAAGGGCACCCCCTGTGGGATACGGGCCTCGGCTTAGGGCGTCGCTGGGGGGAGGACAGCTAGGGACGGGCTGGATCGAACTAGATATTGGTGCTTCCGCGTAATCAGAGAGTGGCCATTTGGTGGCTGGTGTGCGCGCGGACGACACGACACCAGACATATTGAAGGAGTGGTCGTGCTAGCTTGGGCAGTGAGCCATGCTCACCCCACTGCTTTAGGCGCTGCGGATAGCCTCTCGGTCCCAAGTCCCAGCCGTAGTTCTGCCATGATTAAAAGTTAGAGCACTTGGAACACCGAAGCCTTGATCTGCGCGGAAATCACAGACGTTAAGGTAGCGATGGAAGAGCAGAGGTAGGCTACAACTTCTCTACCAATCCGCAGTACCGACTTAAGCTGAAAGATGCTCAACAATTTACGTAGCTATTGCAGTAGAAAATATGTCAATATCTCGGTGTACTGTCATAATCGTTGACATTAAACCAAGTGTCCGAAAAATGTTGTATTTCCATCGACTGTTTTACAACAATATATTCAGGCTGGTACTGCAGCTGCCTCGTTACTGCAGCGCATCTGCAATGTTTGTGGAGGCGCGCACAGACGGCTTTCAAGCGATTATTCGCAAGAAAGTCGCTTCTGTTTTCAAGCGCGTGAGAGTCAGCAGCAACGGTATCTTGAAGATGATTGCGTCACTTGCTGATTGATTTCCCAATCCAACAGAGATGGATGGACACCATGTTGAGACGTTAGATGTCGGCAAACTAGCGCAAGGGTTTGCCGGTCTCTAGGGTATGATGACAGGAATGAAGGTGACGTGCCTAGCTCGCCAATTGATTAATTATTATTAATTAATTTGCCAATTGATTAATTATTAATTAATATTTTGACATGTGATGTTATTCTTCAGCTACTTGACTCTGATTTTTATTTGATTTTATAAAATAAAAATCACAGATCATTATTTTGTTTTTTTGGTATTTTGTTTAAATTTGATTTACTTTGTGTTATGGATGCTTAAATCTGAAATAAATGTTTAATAACAATATTTAAGTGCAACAAAGTTTTGCTTACAGGGTCTACTAAATTGGTTTCGAAGCGTGGAAAACGAGGATTATGGTCAGAAGAAGATTTACGTGCTGCTATGGCAGCCATTCAAGGGAAGCAAATGAAGACGTATGCTGCAGCAAAACTTTTTAGAATTCCGCGACGAACTCTAACAAATCATTTGATCTCGGGAAGCGTAGTAAAACAATTGGGTCGAAAAACTATATTAAACAAACTACAAGAGAAACAACTAGTGAGAAGAATACTTAAACTATCAAAAACTGGGATGTCTCTCAGTCCAAAATTTATTCGAAAGCAAGCCTTTGATTTTTGTTTAGAAAACAATATCAAACATAATTTTGATATCACTACTGGGCTTGCAGGCCGACACTGGTATAAAGGATTTTTAAAACGACACCCACAGGTGAATACCATAAAAGACTAATAAAAAAGAAGGGATTTCTTATTTTGACTAACAATTACGTTAACTTGGAATGGGCAAATTTTGAATGAAGAAGACATGGTATAAAACACAATGACACAAGTGTAATAAATGAAAGAAATGGGAGACGGTGTTATCAGTTTTTAGATCGATACTAATCAATACGGAAAGTTATTTAATACAGTCAATATCAATGTAGTAATTCTGTAAAAGGGGATATGTTTCTAATTACAATGAAATCATTGTTAGAGTGACACAAATATTTATTAATAATTAAACATGATTGAATTTTTTTGTTTTTTCTTAGTTCAGTCCTTAACTTACGATTTCTAAGTTTATAAAATCACGCATGTACAGCCGCCAAAGTTCTTCTGACATACTATTGCACTCACTCAAATGTCAGAATTTATGCATCCAGAAACTGATCTGTATTTGACTATATTCTACAGTATTGCTTCTTAGTTTTGTCATCAATTGTTACTAATTTACAAATTATTCACAGAGTCTGCGAAGATGGGTTCAACGCAAGCAAAAGGAGCTTCATGGACAGACGGAGATCTAAAGGCGGCTGTGGAAGCGGTTAAAAATGGAGAATCACCACAGGTAGCTGCATCAAATCATGGAATACCGCTGTGGACTCTCAGCCATCATTTGAAAATGGATTGCTTAGTGAAACGAATTGGTCGAGTTTCAACGTTAAACTATGAACAAGAAAAACAACTAGTTCAAAGAATACTTGTCCTTTCAGAAAGTGGGATGTCTCTTTCTCAAAATTTAATTTGTACACAGGCTTTTGATTTTTGTTTAGAAAATAATATTAGAAATAACTTTAATATTACTACGGGTCGTGCTGGGAATGACTGGTATAGAGGGTTTATAAATCGAAACCCAGAGGTTAAACCTAAAGGACGACGCCGTTGATCAAAATTGGTTAAAATAATTTTACATTTGACTTAGGCTGGTTTCACTGCTGTACGGTCCGCCCGTGCACGGAAGACCCGCAGTGCTCTGAAACGAGGGTTAAGTACGATACGGTAATATACCGGTTATGGGCTCTACCCGAAGGGTCATGTACGGACCAATCCGCGGCGCTGTGAAACAATGTTGTAGCGCCTCATGTGTGTCTCCGTCCGCTGAGAAACCAGCCTTCAAATTCTTTCACGCCAGTCATCGTAAGCGCTTGCATCGCATTAGGACGCGTAATTGTAAGTACGGTTTTTTTTTAATGTTAGGTTTAGGATACGGTATAACCAGGTTTGCAGCTTCTCGTGGTGCTCGGGAAACTTTGTTTTCTGTAATTTTCAAGTTTTAGCTTCTTTTAAACGGTGGATTTTACGGCGAAAGTAAAACTTAAAAAATATCTTAAAAAGATTTGTTTCACACATTTTCCTAGTTTAAGTTTAATAGTAATATTTTAATTAAGGGCCTATATTATGCTTTAAGAGATTTTGTTTTGTTAATAATTCTAATTTAGTTTGAACATTTCTTAAGTGAAATAAATATAGATGAAAAGTTTTTTCTTGTTATTATTATCTTTCCTTATTTCTCGTCTTATATCCGACTGCCTAACGTGAGTCGCCAAGATGTTGATAGGAGCTCTTCGTAATTGTGTCGTTTGGCTTTAGCTGGTACGGCTGAAGGCAAAATGATCCCGGATAATCTTAAAAAAAAAAAAAAAAAATTGAACTAGCTTTTGCCTGAGGTTTTGCTCTCCCCCCATCCATTTCTTCCTCATCAAGTATTAAAAGTAGCGTATAAACGTCTCCAGGTCCTCAAAATTTAGCGATTTAGGTGTGAAAGCGTTACAAAAAACTCACATTTATAATTTAGTTAGGGTAAGATAATTGTCTCTGTTTGCGATATTTGACGTCGCTAGATGTAAATAGTTGTTATAGATTAAAAATACATAATTGCAAAAAGCATAGTTTTGTTTACAGGATTTAGAAAACCGAGTTGGGATCGTGGTAAACGATATTTGTGGACAGAAGATGACTTAAGAAGTGCAATAGCAGCTATTAAGAATGGAGAAGTAACGCAGACAGCAGCATCAGTTCGTTATGGCATTCCTAGACGAACTATCGTCAATCATTTGAGAACGGGGAGCTTAGTGAAACGTATGGGACGAGTCGCTACTTTCGACGAAGTGCAAGAAAAGAAACTCGTGGAGAGAATTCTTAAACTGTCAAAAAGTGGGATGCCTCTAACATCGAAGAATATTCGAAAACAAGCCTTTGATTTTTGTTTAGAACATAAAATTAAAAATTATTTCAGTATCACCACCGGCCTTGCTGGCAGTGATTGGTGTAGAGCCTTCAGAAAACGTCATCCCAACCTTTGGAATAATGCAGGAGATGAGACACAATGAATGCTAGATTCTGTCTCTGACATGATTTTAACGACCCTTGAAATTACTTTTTGGTAACAGAACCACGATAATTGGACCACGAAATTTGAATTAAACTATTACGTGTTTAAGAAAATTCTTCTTATTTTTTTAACCCTTTCTGAATTCAGATAAAAATCCAAGGCAAATAATTTTTCGGGATATTGAGTCGAAGACAAGTTCAACAAACGCACGTCGAAAGGTCACTTTTTGAACTGGCTTCGTGTACTGCTACCCCGAATCGACTTTCCAATACTTAAAAAAATTATCTCCTCGATACAGATTGGACAAGGTTGTCTTCAAGAAAAGCAACGTGGACTGAAGACGATCTGCGCGGAGCAATGGCGGCAGTTGTTCAGGATCACATGACACAGCAGTCTGCTGCAGATCTGTTTGGCATTCCTAGGCAGACATTAGCTGGTCACCTGTTAAAAGGAAGCATCGTGAAACGAATGGGCCGACATTCTATAATGAACGATGCTCATGAAGACTTCCTCGTGAGCAGGTTGATAAAACTCGCCAACAGTGGAATGAAAGTAACTCATCACGTTATTTGCAAGCAAGCGTTCTTGCTATGCGAAAGATTTAAAATAAAGCATAATTTTAATGTGGAATCTAGGTTAGCTGGAAAGAAATGGCTCAAGAGGTTTTTGAAACGCCACCCTCAGGTTTTACATTATTTATCTTGACCCCCATTTACTTCTTGATTTCCCTAGAGCTGGAATAAAACGAAGGCTTTTGTTTCCTGTCATCATTATAAATTAATCATTCGTTCATCGGGTTTTCATTTTATTTGCAATTATATTGTAATAAAATTTGACAAAAACCTATTGAGCTTGATGAGTTTACTTAATCTTCATTCTAAGTAGCTACAAATTGTAGAAAAAGAAATCGACGACACCTTTTTTAATAAATGAATTTAATATTTCTACACTTAATTTTGTTTCCTTGATTATCATGATAACACGAGTTTGGTAATAACTTACTCAGGTAACTATCAAATATTCACAAATATCTCATGAACTCTTTAAATAGCCACAAATCAACAATTCAGGTTTCAAATTCAAATTTCAGTTCATTCAGAAGTGAGATAATTTACTACTTTTTACTTTACTTGTCTTCATCTACAGCCAGTTATTGGGTTGTAGAGGTCGGATAGGCAATAGCTCCACGTAAAATACTGGTATTCACTTGGGAAAAAGCTAGGCTCTGACGGATGATTGTCTTCAACCAAACTGAATAAAATAAGAGGGAAAAGATTCCTATTTGTATGAAAAAAAACTTTAAGTCGTAGCTTTAACTATAGAAAGCCACACTACCGCTGAGTATAAGCTATGTTTTATCCTAGTTCTATAAAGTACTGCGTCACTTTGTCAATCAGTTTATTTTTTTTTCCTTTTCTATTATCAGGCTCTAAATTGTCACCGTTAGACTTAGAAGCAACGAAGACGGACGCCTTTTTGCCCGGGGCAACGGTGGAAGTTACCCAGGTTAAAGCGGCAGTGCGGTCTGCAGCAGGTCCTGATGGCTTTCCTAGGCAACAAGGCGGTAAAAAACCTAGGTGGACGAAAGGAGATCTACAAGCAGCCCTGAAACTCATAAGGGAAGAACACTGTCCCGCGCCATTTGCAGCTCTGCACTATGGCATCCCCACAAAAACCCTGCAACGGCACATGCGAAAGGAATTCTACTAAGGAAATAACATTTCAAGACAAAATGGTATGCATCCCGATCCCGGTATATCATTTGTAGGCAAGCTTTCCTTTTAAACCGACTTCTTTGTGAAAAAAACATACAAAACATGATTTTAATATATTTTTTTAAACAAAAGACAAGAAAAATAATTCTGTTGGGTTAAGTCTGTTGGGATAGCATCTTATTTTCCTATTGAGATTAATCTGAACTAATATTATAAAGAGGAAAGGTTTGTTTGTATTTATTATAAAAAAAAAACGCTACGGTGTTTTAACCTTATGAACGCCAGAGCATAAACTCATTGGCGTGTCCCCAACGCCAAGTCACAAATTCGCCGTAATTTTTGTCACATATTTGTGACGTTTTGCGTACAGAGCACGCGCTTGCTTGTCATGTATACGTGACAAAGGCGTTCAAAAGGTTGAGAGGCCAGTTAAAAACAGTGTTTCTTGGAATGGTATGTTCTCCTAAACGTCGACGTATTAGTCAACTTGATCTCATAAATTAGTATTAAGAAATAATTAATAGATAAAATATTGTCACAGGGATGTCAACGGATAATTGCAAACTACGTATGCATTGCATTTAAATTATGATTAACTTAAGTACATAGCTTATTGATACTTAATTAATATGCCAATATTCTACTAAGTCTTAGTACATACCTTTTGAAGTTAATTTATTTTAGCAATGATAAACTAGGTTAACGTATTATTGTACTGAGCACGCTACAAACAGTGGGCTGATATACGATGTAAATAATGAATCTGTCTGTACCTACTTAAATTAATAACATTCTATATGTGTTATAATAATAATCATTGAGTCTCTTTATGGCTTGGTCTAAACTGTCAGTATTAGTAATTTGTAAGAATGAATGAAATAAAAGTCTTCAACTTATTTATTGGTTAATTTATCTGCGGCATTTCTACCCACTCGCCATAACATACGATTCTACAGGCTGAAATATTATGCTGATACCAGGGAGCAGGTTGGCCGCAGTAAAGACAACCTCCACAGGTCTTGGATGGCTCCGATTTTCAATATTTGTGCAGCGTCTTGACTTACTGAGAATACGAAAATAAGATGCTGAACATAAACTCCGTTGCTCCAATCTGTCGGGAATTTGTAAGAAACGTGTCCAGCGATAACTAAAAATATGTAAATTAAAAGTAAAGAACCTTTTTTTTCACATTCGTTTGATTCGTTTCAGCTATTATAAGGCAGTTTACCAAAATAACATTTTGACCAACTGTCGAAGGGGCTTATGATAATAACAGTAGGTACACATGTGTATATTTGTGGCATTAAAAGTAGAAGATGTACAGGATGTTATCAAGAAATTAGAAAAGTAGTTTCAAGTTCGTCACTTGAAAGTACTTTTCTTGCGGACAAAAAAACGAAGAATTTTAAAGGTTTTTTGTAAAAAAATTAACAAAGCTCTATGCTTGGCATGTTTTAATTTGAAACATAATAATATTTAATTATAATGCTGTTATTTTTTAAAATTTAAAACCCTATTTATCGGTATTCGATATTTTGACATCCTAAGTGCGACAGGCACTCAAGCTTGTTTTGAGTAGGTACCTATGTGGGTTTTAAGGCAGGTGAAAAACATATCGTTATTTATTTTAGGTAAATATTATGCCAATTGCAATATTGTAACGAATACTAGGTACTCTAATAAATCCAAGCAGTTGATAGTCATCAGCTCATTAGATATCATATCAGAGACAGAAAACACTAAAAAACTGATTTGAATTCGGCTCATAATATTAGATATACGTCATAACACGTGTAGAATTAGAACGTGTCAATATAAATTCTTTACAAGTAAACCGTACGTGCGAACACACCTGCTTATCTGGTACATAAATAGAAATAATGACGACGTAGTGAAAAATTTCAAGACTACTAACGCCATCTTTTAGCATGAGTGAGTAAACTAACAAACTGAAAGTATTCTTCGTTTGAAAAATAAATCGTGACTGAAATATTTTGAAGATGTTTTTTTCTGTGAAGTTAGTAGTAGAAGACAAAAAATTGAGGTTTGAAGAAATCATACAGTTAAATGCTTCGTTTGATGATTTGATTGGATATGTCAAGTTCAACACTGCTCAATAACAGAGATTACATGTTTCGGAACATAAATACAAAAAAAACCCTCTTGCAAAAAAAACTTGCGTAACTTAACGTAATGTTAATTTCATTTTATGCGACTGCTAACGCCATCTATTGGAGGTGACTCGTAAAAGAAATTCATGTTGAGCAGTTCGTTCAAGTATTTTGTTTTGGTATATTTCATTTTTAATTGAAAGCTTGTAATATAAACATCATGAGTCTTAAATATTTTAAGTACTAGGTAATAATTTTTAACATTAGCTTTTTCAGTACTAACAGCGCCATCTTTTGGTCTAGTATGTTAAACAGATCTTAAACGTGAATCCGACCAAACGTATTCTAACCAATTTTTTTAATAGGTAAATTGTAGCCTTGATTTGATAACATTCATGAATTCTCATGTATCAAAGACTATTCTTTTTTTAGTTTTTTTTTTGATTTGGTGTTAGATTTGTGCATCACTGCTTGTAACGAATCGTATTCGTCAAGCTTTGTGTTGTCAAACTAAACGTCACTAATTTGACAGTTTTGTTGCGTCATTTCATTTATTTTTACTGTTTTCCCACGTTTATCTTTTAGTTATTAATTTAGTAACTCCTAATATACCTACTTTAAACATTTGTTCAATTCCCCTTTTTGGCAATGTCAAATGCTTTGTCCTTGTTGTTTATTTTTTGTTGTAGGTCCAGGTTGTAAAGTGCAAAGATCGTGACAATATTCAGTTGTTTTGATTCTCTCATAATCAGTATCTTTGTAAATAGAAGCATTTTACCTGTTGATACTATGATTAATAGTGTTAAAACATTGCAGGTGACGACTTTGTGCAGTGCGTGCCCACAAAAAAGGGACACCAAATCTTGTTTAAAGGTTACACTTACGTTTTCAAAAGTAGGTTGCAGTGTGGGGCAGAGCAGTGGATATGTTCATTCCGACAGAAAACTGGTTGCATATCTGTCATTAATATGCAAACATACGGCGTCGAAGTGGTCAGGGATTTCCATAACCACAAGAAACCCATGTTCTCTGATTAGCTAACATTTACTTTACTTTGTTTGTGTACTTACTTCAAAAGAATGTAAACAGTATTATTGTGTTTCATTAAACTTTATTAAAGTTGCATTAAAAAGTTTTAACAAAATGCTGAAAGTATGATAATGTTAATTGTTTGTGTGCAGTAGAGCCTTGAATTATTCTGATCACTTATATTTATTTCGTTTTATTTAAAACTCAAATATAATATATTGTGTAACAGTAGAATGAAGACATGAGGTAGCTACAAAACATGACAAATAAATAAGACAATTTCTATTGAAAAAATGGGGTTTTTATTTCAATAACAACGGTATACATTTCTATTTATTTTACCCTTTGTTTTTTATACATTAAAATGTTCAAGGCCATATTGTTTGTTTTATTCAGCTCATTGTTGTAAGTGCATTAAAATAATTATTGCAATAAAGTAGAATAAAAAAAAATTGTTTAATAAGAAAACTTGTGGCAACAAAAATTGTTATTAATACAAAATCAAATTGATTACAGGCGAGCAGAGTGAGGAGCAGTTGCCAGATTGGACATCAATTTATTTCATTAAAATTTCAGACAGCGAGTTGAAATGCAATCTTTGTGAAATAACCTTAAAAACAGATGAAAAATCACTAGACCTCATAGATCACTTGAAAAATGATCATAAAGATATTTATGACCTTCACAAAGACAACCCGGAGGCTACAGTGGGGTTTAGAATAGAATTTCTGCATTTAAATATGTTGAAGGATGATGGGGACCCGAAGACACAACCTGTTATACTTGGTGAAGTTTGTGAAGCTACCACAGAAGCTATCACAGAGAAGGAAGAACAAATAAGTGTTAAAACTGATGAGGCTAACTTGCATTTTGTGCTTCTGGATGGCAAGGCGGTGAAAAAGTGTAGGCGTGAGAGCGCTGGTTAGTATTTTATTTTAATTTTATAACAAAAATAAAACAGTACCAATGGGTGCTATGGGCAGATTTTATTTCTTGGTATTGGCTGCTAAATCTTAACCTAAAAAAAATCATCAAACTAAAAGAAATTTATTATTTCACTACAATAACACACTGCAAAGTAGACTGTATTAGTGCAATTTCCAATACACCCAGAGCATTACAAGAAGTAACTGGTGTCATATGTCACTTCTTCCGCAGTCACAAATAATGTTGTAACACTACATTCACAATCACCTTTTCTCAAATTCCAGCTCCACGTAAACGCAGCTGGGTATGGAAGTACTTCGACAAGCTCAGCAACATCATCTACCGCTGTAAGTTGTGCCACGTGGTGCTGTCAATCAAGGGCTGCAACTCTAACAACATGAACCGTCACGTCCGGTCCCGGCATCCAACGGTCTTCAAGAGTGAAGTGGCGAAGAGAGACAAGGTGGACAATGTCCATATGTTAACGAGTGAGACAGACACACCGTATGCTATTAAGACAGAGGAGATTTATGCAAGTGATCGGGATTTTGAGGAGATTGCTGCAAGTAAGGATTTATACTCATTTCTTACTGTTACTTAAAAGTCTGCATTTCCTATATGGGGTTCCAGAAACGATATTTTTGTAGTATTTAGCTCAATTTTGTATGCTTCAAAGCATATAATAGAAAATATAACTTGTCAAGATTTCACCCAGCACAAATAACTGTTTAAAAAATATTACACAGAAGTACATCCATCACATTGTCACATCACATGTCTATAACGAGCGCATGTCTACTCCATGCCATAATTTATGTACTGTAGGTGCCCTTGGCTATCATAAACTACTGAGTAACAATTTTTCTATAATTTTTATTGTTAACTTTAACGTTAGTTATCCAAAAATAGGAAGCTAGTCCTAAAATGTTTTATCACAATTATTTTTTAATACAAAAAATACAATTTGAGGACTATATTCTCGCTATTCCAACAAATCCGAGACTAGTGCTAAGTTTTTACCTCTTGTAACCCGACAAACCTAACCATTTCCAGCCGACAGTCCGACCCAGAAGCTCCGGCGCAGCTGGATCTGGTCGTACTTTGACCGCGTATCCAGCACGCAGGCGCGCTGCAAGCTGTGCGAGCGCCACATCTGCCACGGCGGCAACGCCACCGGCAACATGAACCGCCATCTCAAGATGATACACCACAAGACTGCCGTCAATATGCCTGGTACGTATATTTTGTTACTTGATAAAGTTTAATTATGTTATGAGAAACACTACTGCCATCAGCGTTAACGTGTTCGGTTCGAAGATTCGTGTCTCCGTACTCTGTTCTAATACCCGATAACGTCGGCTTGCCGGCTCAGGGTGCCTTCCGGTTTTGCCGAAAAAATTGACGCGATGCGTATCCGCGCGATGTCCACAAACTTTGGTGGCAGAACAATGTCACCGCTATTTACATGGGCACGAATATTATCAGTTCAGGGCAACAATAGTCCCTCCCAGCGCGAGGATTCTGTACTATTTGATAAAAAAAACATTGGTTGCAGTACCAAGCTGTTGCCATATCTGCAACTGTTTTGTGTCCATAGACCCAAACTCAGTGCTATGCTGTTGGACATGTTATATCTTCACCACCCTTGGTTGTCTGATAGAGAATGCCTTAAGTATTATGTCCGCCATTGTATCTTTGTGAATGAAGTTTAAATAAATAAAACTCCATGTGTTGTCATACCGTCCGTTTAATGTGCTTGGTAGTTTGCCTCAATGGTCTAGTTCGCGTAAGCACGACTACTATTTGGTACTTTTTGGGTTTGAACCCCTGGTCAGGATAACTTGATGTTTCTCTGTAGCAGCCTGGAGTCTGGATTTGTGCCTGGTAATTGGCACTAGGCTATCAAGCTACCAAGCCTTTTCCAACTATATTGGGGTCGGCTCCCAATCTAACCGATTGCAATTGACTACATGGAGCTAAATATAGCTGCTGAATATGGATAGCTAAAAGCTGGTCCTGATGATGGTGACTGTGACAAGTACCAGTTTTGCGACTGTGAAAGGTCTCTATGTGTACCAATATTTTTTGCCGTTCAACTGTCCGTTCTCCAGTTGTTTACTATAATACAATTTAGTAAACTTGTTCTCAAATGTAACAATGATTCAGTGATCAGTTTGATGTTACTATTACAAAACTACATTTTTATCTTGATTAGGTGCTTGTAGTTTGTTTTTATTTGCCCTTAAGTGGACACACATTCACTAAACTCTTCCCATTGTATTTTACTTTCTGGAAAATGCAGCATGAGCTTCTGCTTGATGAGGCTTGGGTTCGATTCCAAGTTGGTGAGCATTATTGGGAAACTGATGCCAGTATTTAGCTGATGGGGAATGGCAATTGGTTTGATCCCTTACATGATGAGTTATGGGAGTACTATAAATAAACCGCTGCCTACCCTTTCGGCTTTCGGAGTTAAATTTAGGAGGCCTGGTCGTTTATTTCAACAGTAAACAACACACGTTAATATACAAAATCACCATCCATATTTAACAACCTTAACAATATCTTTTCTCAATTCCAGGAGACATGAGCTGGGTATGGAAGGTCTTCGAGGCTGTCGACAACGACTTCTACAGCTGCAAGATTTGCCAGTACAAGTGTCTCAAGTGCAGTGACGTTGACAAAGACATGAATGGAATACTGAACCATCTAAAGTTAGAACATGGTGTCATTTCTGGTGATCAGATCATCACAGGGGCTGATGTTGAAGGTGAAGAGACCTGTTAATGGATGCTCTAGGTCAGCCACAAGCTTTGAAGCTGATGTAAGCACTGTATCTTATTACTTTACCCTCATGCGGTTACAGCTAAGGAGTGTAATTGCTTCCTGATGCTACAACCTTAGGGTCTTCAAGTCAAGAGTGAAAAGGTTACTTCTAGGCAAGTGTTATCCATCGTCGACCACTTTATCACTTTAAACCAGGAGAGATAGTGGCCAAAGTGTATCAATAATAACATTTTATTTATTTAAACTTTTATGTACAGTCAGTTACTACAATTAACTGACCCACCATTGCATAAATGGTTGAGATTTTTTAGAATACGATATACGATAGAATTTTATAATTCTTTTCTATTTTTACCATTTCACCAAAGTAAATAAAATATTAAAGAATTATACAATTGGTACATGGGCGGACTTAATGCATCAATCAATTAAAAACATATCATTGCCGCCAAGCAGCGTTACTGTGTTCCAGTTTGTAGAATATGGGTGTAACGGTACAGGATATGAGTGTTTTCTTCTTGTCTTTAGCATAATGCTTTGCATCTAGTACTGCAGATGTTCGTATAAAGTCAAAGCGATTATTTCAATTAGGCCATTAAACGGAAATTAATAAAAAATAAGAGTATTAAATCAATAAAGTGACTACTGTCCATTCGGAAAGGTAGATTCTTATGGAGAAGAACGGACAGGAAACTCCATAGTTACTGGTTTCAAATAATGATTTTATAATATTTGGTATAACATATACCATCAGATAGGCCATTAGATGGTTTGCTACTCCCTCCTGCGCCAATGGGAAAATGGCGTGAGTTTATTAACGGATGTCTGACGATGTACCCAATGTTAATGGTGTAGGTACATAATTAATGTTCTTTATATTTTCGGTGCTTCACTCGAATTGTTCCAAACCACAACAACGGAAGCAGCCTTGTGGTCATTTGGTTCCACAGTTTTTGGCCACATTGAGCCAGTGGGGAATTCCATAAATGTGGTTTCCATTATCGCTTGATACTGTCTAGTGGTTGTGTTTGTGATTTTTTTATTTGAGATGGGTTTGCTCTTGACTCTTGACTCTATTTGAGATGGGTTTGCTCTTGACTCTCTTGACCATCGTCGACTTTGTCTCTGTCACCTATGACCTAGAGTCATAGGTGACAAGTCGACGATGGAGCGATCTTACCCAGAAGCCTGTTCACTCTTAATTTTGTAGAGATTAGGGTTGTATGCGTTCGGAAACACAGACTCCTTTGCTGTGCGCATTATAAAAGACGTTTGGAAACGTTTAGTGCGAATTGGTGGAATAACAACAAAGTAGGGATGGTAACTTGCAGTAAATAATAAACAATTTTGTAAAACTAAATGTTTAAAGCTGGAAATATGTTGATGATTAAGGTACAGAGCTTATGAATGCTTTTTCAAACAAAGGGAGCATTGGAAATTCATGTAAAAGCTGCTAAAAGTGCTTGTGGTCGTATATTATTTTAGCATATTCGATTTAGTGCCCGAAGTATAAATGTAAATCGGGCTGGTTTCCGTAACTCCACGACTAAGCGCGTATTTTGCGTGCAGTGCCCGAAGTATAAAATACAGCATTTATTTTTGGTTTTATTGAAGTCGGTCGATAAACGATGAGTGTAAGAACAATCGACACAATTTTATTAACAACTAGTGGAGCGCCTCGGCTTCGCCCGGATGTAGATGTTTTTAAAAAAAAATCTTTCATAAGAACCTTCTCCTGACAATAACAAACACAACAAAAAAAGAATTAGCGAAATTGGTCCAGCCGTTCTCGAGTTTTGCGCTTAGCAACACATTTAGCGATTCATTTTTATTCATATACTAGTGGACCGCCCCGGCTTCGCCCGGATGTAATATTTTTCGTGTTGGCACCCGCATAAGAAGTCACGAAGTGGTGATTAGAGTGCCAACTCTAACGCCCGGTTTCAATAACATATCTACCTTTAACCAACTGTCAACTTAACTACCAACAGTAGCTGAAACGTCATGCGTGGAAGTCAAATTTGACGTTTCAGCTACTGTTGGTGGCTAATTTGACAGTTGGTTAAAGGTAGATACGTTATTGAGACCGGCCTTAAGAGTGATGATTCGCCGCAAATTGACGTTTTGCTCGTGAATGTCACTTGTCACACCGCCGCGATAATATCGCCGCGTGGAGACACGTTCATAGAACTGTTATAGAATAAAGTGGCACGACGATAATATCGCCGCGACTCGCATGTGGAAGTGGTGCTGTAGCGTTGTTATTTTCCGAATTCGATAAAACCAAACAGTATAGTAGGACTGACACCTGGTTTCTGAAATACTAATTTATAGAAAAAGCTAACAAATTATTTGGCTGTTGTTCTGTCATACACAGCAATAATAACTGAGCTTGTCAGTCTGTTATCCAATTTGTGTGTAAGATAAGTATTTCTGAATCGGGGCTTAGATAACAGTTGTCTTACGGCCGGTTTCAATAACGTATCTACCTTTCACCAACTGTCAAATTAGCTACCAACAGTAGCTGAAACGTCATTTTTGCCTTTCAAACATGAAGTTTCAGCTACTGTTGGTAGCTAATTTGACAGTTGGTTAAAGGTAGATACGTTATTGAAACGGGCCGTTAATATATCAGCAGCACTGTGTGATGACGGCTGTGACAAATTACAAATTTTCTTAAGTATCAAAATCTGATGCGAGGTTTAGAAGTCAGCGGAGAAGCAGATGGCGACTTTGCTTTATACCATTTAAAGATAACTTATCCATTTGGTTCGACATTATTCTGGTTTTATTCAAATGAGGTATAGCATCTGTTGCCTCACATTTAGCAGTTCAGTTAAGCAGTTGGTCCAGTTGTAGAGCTTAGGCAGAGCTGGGCAATATACGTGCTTTGCTTTAATTAAAATACAAATTACAAAATACTGTCTCACATGTATTCAAAATACGAAAAAAAAACTTATAAGTCGTGTATTTAAAATGTCATTATTTTAACTATTTTTTATTTAAAATGAATTACAAACTACTGTCAGGTTAATACCTGACAGTAGTTTGTAATTCCTTTTTGCTAACGATAGCTCGAGCCTCAGAACGCACCCATTAAAGATTGCTAAATGTATTTATGTTCAAGTGTATTTTGAAGTCATAAGTATATGAAATACTAACTAAAAACACCTTAGCGTCATATATTTCAAATAACAATTACAAATTACATTAGTAAGAATTGAAATACAAATACCAAATAACGTATTTGTATTTCAATTACGTATTTTAATTAATTCAAATACTGGTGCCCAACCCTGAGCTTAGGCAAGGGGTATGCTTTCGTTCAAGAATACACGTGTATTCTTGATCGGAGGGTATCGTGGTACTGGTTTGTAGAGGTCGAATCGGCTGAAGCTCCAAGTAAAATACTGGTAGTCAGCTACATCCGGTTAGACTAAAGCTAAATATAATTTTATTTTGCAAATATGGGTAACCGATGACAAACATATAAAATATCCCACACTAACTACAATTTTAAATTATTATTATAAATTATACATAATTATACACTAACTTGAAAACTCTTTCTCAATTAGAAACTCCTTAATATTATAATATGCTTGCGCCACCAAAAAGCTTTGGAATTCCTTTTTAAATAGTGAAAACGGAAGCTCTTTCCATGTCTTCGGCAATTTTTTATAAAAGACTGGCGCTATGCAGTAGACATTTTTGCGCATAAGTGCTGTCTTGGCTGACTCCAGACATAGCACACTATTATCGCGTCTATTGCAAAAATCTGGACTGGAAGCTGACTCCAAAAAAATTAGATCGAGGCAACAGATTACGGAAATTCATAAAACTGTAAAGGCCCCTCATCATACAATACCACTGGTAATATTTAAAATAATTATACGCTATATTTTTCTGTACTATAATTCAGGGACTGAATACCGATATAATTTGGATACCGATACCAAAATATCACTATAAATACCTGTATTTAAGTATCGATATATTACTATTTAATTTGCAGGTCAGTGTCAGGTTGTATCTTGATCAAAATATGATTCGCGACTATAATAAATATGTATTTACTTAGGAATCATCAATAAAGATTCTGTGATGTCACATTGTAGCCTGATATCGGTACTGAGTATTGATATAATTATCGATATTTTATATCGATACTTAAATTACTGATATAAAATACCAGTATTTATCCCAGATATCGATATTGTTATTGGTATTTTCTTAAAAATATCGGTATTCTTCGAGTATCGATATCGGTCCCTGCTATAATTTGAGGTTTAAAATACCGATTTAGTTTTAATATTAGTTAATAATGTAATAATAGGTGTTTATATGATTAAAATTCTGTTGGTTTTTAGTGTGTACAAAGTTTTAAAGTATTGTATAGGTATGGTTACTATTTTATCATTGTTTGAAATCATTATGTAAATGTATTATATACTTATATTCTAATATCTACCTACACCTATTCGTTGTTAAAATTATATATAAATCAAATATTGGATGGATAGTTACAGAATGCAAGATATTTGTATTACATACACTAGTTTTTTAATAATAATCTGCGTGAAAATAGTGAGAGTTCTATTTAATGTAATAAGATGCACAGTTTAACATGTGTTCAGCTAAATATTCAAAAGAATGTAATTATTTGAGTGGTATCTTGTATCATCATAAACATAATCAAAGTTGTGGCCCATCCCAGAAATGAATCAAGATTGTTGTTTCGGTTTTTGGCAGAACATGGCAAATCAAGAACTCAAAACATCTACCTATGTTTATAAATGAGTAGATTTAATCTTATAATGCATATATATGGCATCCATTTTGCCAATGACTAATGCGGTGACCTGCAAATACTGATGTTGGTGCTATGGCTCCAAGTGGATCTATTTATTCTATGTAAACATCTCACCATGAAAACATAGATGGAATGAGCTTGAAGTGCACTGTCATTTTCTACCTTGATTACACAGGTATACAGTGACAGCTTATTCATGTTCACTTCACCTAAGTTTTAATGGTGGGTTTTGTACAGAGTAGACAAAGAAAACATGAAATAAGGGAGGTATTGTTTAAACATTTGTGTACCCCCAGAACGATTTTAGTAAAATAATCTTGCTGCAATACATATTTAACTACTGCAGTAGCAACTTTGTCACTCAGTCTTGCAAATGAGGTCTTTTGTTCATGATTTTGACCCTTAACTTCATAGAATTCATAGTGAATATATATTTTTCTATAATATAGCATTACTGGTTAGAATACTTTCTTTCTTGTGAATACATGCAAAGCTACTTTATTTTTACATTAAAATAAATAAAAAATTTCAACTGCTTTAAGCCAGTTGTGGACAAAGAATTCAACTAAGTTAGTTTTAGCTAATGTCAAATATCTGAGGGAATTATTCATACTTGTGAACGACCGCAAACTATTTAATAAAGTATGAAAAAAAAAATCTCAGCAATATGAGTTAAGCTAAACATACAAGGGTTTGGTCTGCAACCGGGGAAAGGTTTTTAGGAAACCTAAACTTGATTTAGTTCATATTTTCTGTTTATGGCTAGGTAGCACAGGTTTTTCTAGTTTACATACTTAATGTATAGTTTGTGTAAATATTTTAAAGCTTCTGAATAAATTTGGGCGAAAGAAATATTTGTGACTTGTAATTTTAGGATAAGTTAATTTTTTATTTTTTTATTCTTACCCAACTGCCTTAGGAGGGTTGTTTTTTTTGCTTGGTTACCCTATTTTGTTGCTCTTATCATAGTTTTGTTTTTGAAAAAGTTTCAGGTATCTACTGAAAAGTATATCAGCTGATTCCTGAGGTATGTCCATGTTTTATTTTATGGGTAGTACTTGAGTAGGTAAATGTATGGTGACGGTATAGGTAAGGTAAATAAAAGAAAATAAATAACAGTTATGACTAGTTTTATTCTCTTATACAAACATCGAATGACATCAAGTTATTCTACACAATTTGGCAAGTATTCACTAACGGTATGTAACCCACACAACCACACTTACACGATTATACTTTATATTTTACTTTACATTAGTAATAAGAGGTAGCCAATTATAGGCAATGGTTTTCAGTTATAAATTTACATCTTACTGTGTACTGATATTTTTAACCCTTTGACCGCCAAAATCATAGAATAAACTAGTGGGCAAAAGTTTTAATACATTATGTTATTGTCGTTTCAAAATTGTTTGACATAAATTGAAATTAGCACATAATGGCTTCATTTATATGATTTATAAAAAAATATTTTATTGTTACAAATAAAATTGGCGGTCAACTACATTATATATAATGAATAAAAAAGCGGCAAAAGGGTTTCAATTAGTATTTAAGTTGTTGGATTAAAACTTCCTACACTTACATTTCTTAAATTTGATGTATCATCAATTTGCTGCTAAGTTCAGCATAGCATTTTTCACATTAAATAGAAAAACGCTAAGAAATTCTCAGGAACTTAGTATCTAATTTACAAACAGCTGCATAAAAATATATCTCCTAATAAATAACTTTAAATCCACAAGGATTGCGATATTTACATATTTTTCAGTGAAATTGATAATTGCTTAGACAACAAACCCTGTATTGTGATCCTACAAGTAACATGATCTAAACTAATCTTTTCTATCCTGTATAATTTGTCATGATTGATTTTTAAGACTTTAAAATACTATGTTAAGAATACTAACATTTTCCTTAAGTTTCTACTTTTTTGTCACTTATTTATTGTTTGGCTTGTTCAGAAATTTATGATAATTCTAAGCACTTTGTAGTTGATTGATAAATTCTGTGCTTATTTTAATATATAGTTTTCATACAGTGGTAACCGATATCCAATTCATTGCTTATACATCATTTTTTATATTGTTTACTACCCGAGCACATTACAATAAGAGTGAAAATACTTATGTGCCTTTTATGTACACTTAAAAAGTGATGTGTTTTTTTTTGTATTGTATATGTTTATAAAAGGCATAAGGACATGTACTGGCTCTTTCACCCTACTAATAATATTTTGACACTAAAAAACTATGAGGTAAAATTTTCTTAGTCATACTTACTTAACTACATTAAATTACTTATGAAATGATTCTTTCTTATTAAAACATAACCCATTTTCTCCAAGGACGGTAACTATCATTTTGATATAACAATTTCAAAATCGTTTAGTAAACTTCAATTTATACAATACAATTTACATGTTTTGAAGTTTGAGCTTTTTATTTAGATTTTTTATTATTTCAATTTATTCGTACATTACGCCTTATGTTTAATTTCTAAATATACATTATACTATACAATCATCTTAAATATACGTCATCTGATATATTAGTGAGTTGTGTTTTTAAAGTTTTTCTGATACGGGCTAGATTTTGTACTATATTTTCCTGCATTTTAAATAAGAATATATTTTTAATTGCTAGATTGGTTTTGTACAATCAATATTTCCAATATTTCTAGTTACAGAAATACGCTGTGAGAAATACATTTCAAAATACAGTTCTAAAATTTTTTTTACCAGAACATAGATGAAAATATTACGACATTTTTGGGGCAATAAAACTTAAAAAAGTGTTTGAATGTTTTATAAAAATAAACCTGCCACATTAAAGTCTCGAATGTTAACAATAAATTATACATTACTAAAATTTTTTTTTTGCTTCGGTGTTTTATACAGGCGGTTTAGGGCCACAGTTGTGTGTGCTCTGAATGTAGACGATTCTTCCCCTGTAGGTGTGCAGGGCTGCCTTGCACCAGGGTCCGCGAGAGCACCGCCAGCGAATCTTCCCGTTCCTTGCGCAGCCATTGAACCTGAACCTGTAGCCCCCCACATTGATGCCCATCTTGCCTTGCTTACTGAGGCAGTAGGAAGCAAAGGAGTCGATACCAGTGCCGATCAAGCCAACTGCAACAAATTGTGAAATTACTATCTGGTACAAGATGTTTTTGTGTTTTTTACTTCTGCCTACAGTTTTTTTCTAGGCTTGTACAAACCTAATTATTTAAATATTTACCGTATGAAAGTGTAGCAACAAAGGTCAAATATTTTTTTTAAAATAGGTGTATTTATTTGAAATGTCTACAACTACTATAAAACTACAAAATACCTTCTATAATAATTTTATTTTAAATAACAAATCTGGAAGGAATTTCTGCTTTAGTAATCACCTGCCGCTGGGTATGTATATGTGTCTCTTTTTTTCTGCTGTACTTTCTAGTCCCATGCCTCATTCAGGTATTTCATGACATAGTCATGTTTTTCTACAACGCCACCTGCTTTGAATCTAAAATATTGCTATACATATGTATAACGGTTAAATCAACCATTTTTTTTACTAAACTTTTATTCCTCTTCCAGTTCGCTTCGGCCTGTCAAACCGCGGCCATCTTGTGGTCCACGTGGGCGACCACAAGTTCATCAAACATGAGTGCTATAGGAAGAAGGTCAGGTGGACTTGCAGTAAGCGGATACAGTTGGGATGCCGAGCCAGTATCACCACGCATGACTCCGTGATCGTCAGGTCGTTTTTAGAACATAATCATGGGGCCTCGAAATGATTGTTTGGTGATGTAATCAGACATGGCTTCAAGCCTAGAGGAAGTCATATTCATGTTACTTGTGCAAAAACGTGGCGGCGCTGCTTGTGCAAAACAAAATAATTTCAAAATCCAGTAAAATCCAATACTTTTTACGTACGTTTGTACAAGTTTTAGTAGATGTTTAGTTTTATCAAAGGGTTTGAGTTTTTCCACTTTACTCTTTGATTTTCTCGACTGGTTTAATTATTTTTCATTCATATTTTTTTTTATTGTCACATGTTTCTTTATTCTGCTCTTGTCAAGCTAATGCGCACTGGAGATTATTTCGATATAGGGTAGTCAAGCTTAGGTTTTTGTTTTAAAAGCAAGTAAAAAATCTGAATTATAATAAGTTTAATCTAGTTATATTAAGTTTTGTCATAAGACTATGAGTAATGAATTCCCAATCATTCCTGTATTTTTAATTTTCCTTTTTAGATATTCGAATATTTGTGTGATTTGAAGTTTGATGTCATAATTGTCGATTATAATTGATTTATAATTTTGTATTTTATAAAATTATGTATATTTATGGTTTGTGAAGAAGAACAACCTGGTCTATATATAAATGAATATACGTGCCTTAAGATTTTGTCAAATTTTGTGTCTTAAAGCATCGTGCATTTGATGCATGCTTAAAAATAAGCTTTAAATAATAGGATTAAAATTTTAAATAAATGTTTAGTTTGTAAGCACAGTTCTGGTAAATCATTATTTTTATATAATGTTGACACTTTTTGTAATAAAATAAAGTATTTTTAATTAAATTTTATTTCATTTTTCCTAAGTAATCAGTTTTCAGTTTTTATTATTTCAGGAGTACAAGTTTTAATGAAAACACAATTTGTTCAATGCTAAAAAGTTTATTCAACTCTAAATCAAATGAGATAAATAATAATAATTATGAACCTTAATATCAACACGGTCAAGTTCCATTATTTTTCTAATGAAATTGAATACTAGGAGCGATAGCGAATACTTAAAAAAAAATGTTTTTTGGTAGATATAGTTTAACGAACAACAAAAAGAACAGTTGCAGATACAGCTGAACATATTATTATGCCAAAAAAACGACCACTCCATTAACAATGCAGCTTGTACTTAGACACTCATCCAAGTAAAATGATTATGGCAGGCACAAGCTAGTGCCAACGTCACGCTAGCACCTTTTTTTTTTTATCTCGGGGGGAAATCCTCATGGAAATCCTCCACCCTGGGGCGGGTGAAGGGGTCTGTCAGACTCTTACTGACTAAAACCACCCCGGTGTTCCATCTTCCACCTACGCCGGGGATCGCGGGAACGTATGCGACTTCCGCAATCCCCGGCTGGTGCCGGCCCGCCTCTGCGGGCCACCTCGCGTCGGCGAGGGGAGTGAGGTGTTTAACTCCCCTCGCTACGTCAAAGAGGGGCGCACGGGAACACCACGCGCCGCCACCTCGGGTCCGGATGAATGGGGGGCGACGGACATCCCCAAGTCCGCCGCCCCTGGACCCAGTTAGGGGGGCCGGAAGAGGGCAGCGTATGCCCTCCTCCGACGCCCGATGCGCCTGCTGCGGGCAGGGAGAGCGGTTGTGATCTCCCTCTCCCTTTCCGCAGCCTCCTTCTGCGCGATAACTGTCTCGCAGAAGGAGACCACCGCGTCCCAGGACTCCTCACCGCCGACCATAGCATGGACTACGGCCGGCAGCGAGAGGTCACCGCCTACAACAGAGATGAGGGCACGGCGCGGCTCCTCCCAAGCTGCACACTCTGCAAGCGTATGCCGTGCCGTGTCCTCCCGACAGTCGACGCAGTGGTGGCATCGAGCGTCCGGCACCTGCCACAAGTACCAATCAACTAATCCAAAAATCGCTTTCATGACTTACCTACGAAATAAAATAGGGTAAAACAAACAATTTATTGATAATTTTTTATTTATTTGTTGTGAACCTACCACAGTGTAGTCTTTTTAACCCAAAGGTTGACTGGTAGAGAATGCCTTGATGCATTAAGTCCGCCCATGTACCACTATTGTACATTAAGTTTAAATAAATAAATAAATAAACAATTCTAACGAAGGGACTTGATCACTCATTCTAGTCTGTTTGACTGTACATTTAAATAATAATGAAATAAAGAAACAATTGCACATATATATGACTAGCTCTAGTTCTACATAATTTAGTAAACAACATCTACAGTTATATTAAAACTACGTAAATATATAATGAGACCAATATTTTCTATCACATGTATTTCACAAAACAATAAACGATGAAATTTTAATTAAATACTTAACCTTATTATTTTCGACTAGGATTACTGACACGTTAGTACTACATTTGATAATAAGCATAGACGTAACTGCCACATTTTATACGTCTGCAATAAGCTAGATAACACCTTTACCTTAACGAGAGCCATTTATTATAGTGGCAGTTAGGTCTATGCATCACAGATTTATTCTATTATATACTGCGAAAGGTATTCGACATGTGTGTAGGGAGTGTTCATGGGCACGTACAACAGCCCCGTCGACGGTTCTTATCATTGCCTTGCATTGTCTGCCGTTCCTAAATCTGCAGTACCATAGCTGCGTTCTGTTGTGCCGGTACGCGTTATGTGGCCTGTAGAAATAGCCTCGGTAGTACAGTTTCGGATGTCCATTCAAACTCCTTATAATTTGAGCTGACGGTAAAACATTTGAAAATGTTTAGGTACTTATTGAAATTTATTTTTTACAACTAAGGTTTAATAAATATTGTGCTGTACATTACCTTAAATGTCGTAAAAAGACGAGATTTAGTCCAAATGCTGCCCGCTACACTACCAAGTATACATGCAGTAATACAAAAACTTAGTGTTGGTTCGTTTATTCTAGGCAGCGTTTGGTCCAAACCATACAAACCTCGATGTCCTATAGACTGATTTCTGAACACTTTAACCTTTTGAACGCCATTGTCACGTATACATGACAAGCAAGCGCGTGCCCTGAACGCCAAACGTCACAAATATATGACAAAAAGTACGGCGAATTTGTGGCTTGGCGTCGGTGGCACGACGATGCGTTTATACTCTGGCGTTCAAGCGGTTAAACAAAAACTATCTTGAACAGACACATTAATTAAATTCTTGAAATTACACAACGTAGTTTAACTAAGAAAGTAGCAGGGTATCTTGCATTTCCTATCATGGTAAAAATCCCGCTGCTCCCCGTCTGCGGTGCGCTCTAACTGCATTTAGTATACTGACAAATAAAGCAAAGTGATCCTCAAAGGTGTATAACGGCAGGAGTCCATACTCAAATTTATTTGGGGTCGGCGCAGCATGCCTTTTTCTTCCAAATATGGACTATGGTATGTTGGATTTCCTATACATAAATATATATAGGAAATTGAGTGTGTTCTTTCCAATGGGACGTTCTGGAGCTAGTATACAATGATTCAGACCCCGGTAACTTGGGATCCAAATTGGATTGTTTTCGGGTACGATATTTCACTGTATAATATTGGATAAGATGGCAGTTGAATACTACCTATATTGTAAATTGTAAGAACGTAACGTAAAACAGTGCTATCGACGTGTAATCTCAGTTTTTACCGTTAAATACTAGTTCGTTCTGGCCATCGTAGTGTGAACGGGGCTTGAGGAAAAGAGACCTCTGTTTAACACTAGTAAAAAAAACGAACGCGGTTTCCCAATTCAATGGTTGTGCTCTTTATTGACCTTTATAATAGAATTCTCAAGAGTCCAAATAACGGCTTTACAGTTGTAGCGGTTTCTTTGACACCTCCATCGAGTCATGCCATTTCTGTTGACCAGGTGTCGGAAGTAGCAGTGTTCTTCAAATATCAACATTGGTCTGCCATCATGTGATATCTTCACGTGAAACGCTGAAATAAAAGGATCATGTTTTGTTTGTTAGAGAGTTTTTTTCCGTTGATAGGCAAGCGCCGACAAAGTCGAAATTAATAACAATGTTGCTACAATCTCTAGGGAATTCACTGCCGGAGTCTGTTTTTTAATCATCAAATGACTCTTTCCCCTCTGGGCGGAGCGGAAGAGAGTGTCAGACTCTTACTGACTAAAACCCATCCGTGTTCCTTCCAATGACCTTTGCGTTCCAGGGCCGCGGTGACTCTTTTGAACAAATTCTATTGTGATCTCTCTCTATCACTCAAAGGTTTGCTGGTAGAAAACTCAATTTTGAGTTAAGCTCGCTTTTGTACATTAACTTTTTTAATCACTTTTTATTAATATTAGCTGTTATGGTGTACAATACAGAACTAAACAAATTCCGCAACCCCGGAGTCTGCCTAATACTAACAATTTGGAGGTCTTTAAGTTCAGTGATGTTAATTTCTAGACAAGCGAGCTCAATCTAGACATAATTGCTTACAATCCGGTGAGAAAGAGGTCAAACGAGAACGAGAATCTGAAAATAAGAAAAAAACCTGTGTCCCTTCCAAAAATGCTAGCACTGTAGATATTTTTAATCAGAGGTTTACGGATACTATTTAATTATAACTCGACTAGATACGTGTTTGATAAAAATAAATACAACCGAATAGAGAATTTCCTCGTTTTGAAGTCAGGGTACGTTCCAAATGTTATCATGGTAAAAATCTCGCTGCTCTCCGTCTACGGTGGGCTCTCTAACTGCATTTAGTACAAATAAAGCAATTAAAAAGAAAAGTGATCCTCAAATGGGTATATTTAAACGGCAGGAGTCCATATTCCAATTTATTTGGGGTCGGCGCAGCATGCCTTTTTTTCCAAAGATATCATGTGCCGTTGTCTAAATAGTCACCTCTTTTCAAGCCATCAAAATCAAAAGTCATTTATTTAAATTAGGCTGAATGCCAGCACTTTTTGAACGTCAAAGTTCTACATAAAGACAGTCCCCCAAAACGCCCGCCCGTCACCACTTCTTAGTGTTTTAGCTGGGAAGAAGTGGCGCAACAAACTCCCCAGTAACATCTGTCTGTCAAGTTTTAAATACTTGAATTTATATAGTAATATGTAAAGTTAGTTTACAAAACATGACACACAAAAATAATATATCTAATAATAAATCCATATAATCTACCCAAGTTTCTTCGATCTTCCTCGTCTTTCTTTCGTCTTTTAAAACCACCCACATTTACACTCAAATCTCTACACGATATTCCTCTGCAAATGATTTCTTAGACAGGGAAAATAAATAATATAAAACTTAAAAGTACCATAATGTTACTATTTATTAAACGCAGAACAAAAGTATCTACTAACATTTACGTACAAAACATTCTACATATTAATATTTTATACAATGTATACCGCTGCCGTTATGCACTAAATAAGGTTCAAATGTTAAAATCTATAAAGCTGATTTTTATTTACAACTTAACATTATTTGCCACATAATGAGAACAATAAAATCATTTACTTAAGCTTACTTATTATTTTTATAAAAAATTACAAATTATTATATAATTTTGTTAAATGACTTTACTTATGGTATTTATAAGTATTTAGTGACATATTTGCAATCGTTATGCTTTGAAGTTGCCACGTAAAACAAATAAATTGAAGGAAGACAACATTGAATATTATAAATAGTCCCTAATACGTAGGTAAACGTTAACATATGTATATAAAAATAAATAAAAACGCCTTTATTCTACTACTTAAGCAAGTAGGTAGGTATATGATAGGTTAAAATATTTATAATATAATAGAATAATGTATTTTACGAAAAATATCATGATCAAAATTATAGACATTAGTTGCCACGGTGTGAAAATACTCAAAACCAAATTCTACGCATTCTGCACATACCTAAAACTAATTAAGTAGGTATACATTGTTTTTGTGCGCACGCAAAATATTGTTTTAACAATAAAATATTTTCGCAATTAAATAGCAAACTCTGGCGTGATGACAAAAACACACCAAACTATAAAAGTTACCCTCATTTGCGGAATTAATTCCGAAGCTTTTATTTTCCGATTACTTACCCTCTCCTACGAGAAAATGATTGGAACATTTAAAATTTTGATTATTAAAAAAAAACAGATTACCTATATCAATTTATTTTACTGTACTGACCGCGCTTAAAATCAGACCTTAGCAATATTCGAGGTGCCATTGAGAAAATTAAAATAAAAGAGATCTAAAGATTCCAGGACTAGAAAAGCTTATATTTCAGTGTAGTATCAAAAATAACATTATTTAAAAAAATAAACTAAAGTCATATGATTGCGATTTGTTAAAACTATTTCAACATGACGGTGAAATCAATTTATGATGACACATTTTCTATTTAATTTCCTACAGACACACGTACTTACTTCATCTAACTCATTATATTAATATTATTATACTAACGTCTACGTATAGACGTATACTTGTTACTAATTATATTTATTTGTTTGCTTTTAAAATACAACTTCTACTTTTATTGTTTTTAAAATATTACTAAAAACCTTTAGGAGTTAGTTAGTTAAGAGGCTATTAACCTACCATTTCCCTTAATTTTGTTCTAAAAATGTTAGTTCTAACGAATATTTTATATTCATATAATTACAAAAGTGCAATAATGTCAGTGGTAATACTTAAATGTTGTTATTTATATAAACTAATAAAAAATAGACGAACATAATAAATATCCATGGTTATACAACTATTTATCACACAATGCATCTTGTTAAAAAAAACACGTCTTTTTGATCGTGAGTTTGTTATAGGCCTAGTTTTTGGAACGAAAACTATCGCAAGATCACGCGCTTGGTCTGCTGTGATTGGTTGAATGCATATGGATATTTTCAAACTCAATACATTATAAATTCTCAATATATGTTGAATATATCCTGTCAAATACAATGAATCCCATCCAAATTCAATAGTTTCCAATGTATCCCATGTGTCCTATTGAGAAAAAATAGTTTACAATTTCACGCGATTTATTATGAACTTACGGCGTTTGCAATAACCCGGTGGCAAAAAATCATCTTTTTCACTTGCGTTTAATTTGTGTCGCATCGATAAAATATATTCCCAGAAACCTATAACTTATTTAATTAATTATACATGGTTATGTTGATCATTAAGTTTCATGATATAGTTCCCGTCTGTGATGGCTATCGCCCGGCACTTGTTGAAAGACTTGCAGCACCTCCATCGCGTTCTGCCTCGCCTGCTGATATAGTGCCTCATGAACCGGTTGTTCCCTATCATCAAGACATTTCTCCCGTTCATTTCCGTGAAGGTCGCGAGCCGGTAGCCAAGCCGAAGTCCTGGAAACAGTATTGTGTATTACAGCTTCGTGTGGATGTGATTTTGCTAGCTTTGTCAACAAAGTGGTTGCCCAATTGTTGGTTGTGGTAACAACAAAAATGGCTATTTCCCGATGGGTAATGAAGACATTTCTTCGTCATGTAAGTTATAGTTTGATACAGAACTCTTAATAATACAAAAATCATTTCTTTTCATATATATATTCAAAATACCCGATTATATTGTATGCCAATATAAAATATTTATTAAGTTAATAAATAAACAATTCAATCTGTTACTTCAACAAATAAAGATAATACATCTAGCGTATCTACATAACAATAAAAAAAATAGATAATAGGCACCGAAACAAAAAACAATCTTAGTTAGGTAGTTAAATACGCTTTTCAACAAGGTACAAAATAATCGCTTAATGCGAGGGGTCATCGAAAGTCTAAACGTGAAACTGCTGAATTAAACTTACACTGAAATTGAATTTCAGTCTCGTCGCGTATTATACTCTAACTAGTTTACACCAGTTTCAGCTTTTTTCATCCGAATCCACTTCCTCTTCATCATGAGTGTGTTCAGTTGCTTTCGTTAGTTTATTCCCCTTAGTTACAGCGCAACCTTTGCAGCCATGGTGCCTTCGAATGCACCTCCAAGACGTCCTCACTCCATGAGTGTAGTCTTGACGATATTTGAAGCCTTCGTGGAGCAAAATAACCGCTCCCCGTCTACTTTTAGTCAGTATAAACGTACATTCTGTAACCAAAATGAAATCATCACAAAGAGAATAAAAATATTAGATGTAAAAGGAGAGTAAAAAAAAATAATGTTGTTCTTTAAGTACGATATATTCAGATAAACAAAAATTCTTAATTTCTAGCTAAATTTTTAATAAGGGCGCACAACTGCGGCCTTTTTCTAGTCAACTTCGTTTAGGTACATCATTAACAAGATTTTTGCGTATAAAATTGGTGTTTTCTTTACTCTATTTGCACAAATATTAATTCATCTTTAAATGTATTTATCTGTTTTTCAACTATCACCTGCACTACACCAATACATGTAGGAATATATAAAAACATTTGAGCAATGTCTTGCTGTAAACATACATTTATTTAATGCACCCAGTCAGGAAGGGATTGTTTCACGTATTTCTAGAAATGAATCACCACACATTAAAATAAATGAATGAATAAATATAAACACAACGTCTGCTTCTCTTAATAATAAAACGGAAGCTTATAAAAGTACTACAATAAATTATACTATTGAATAATCACGTTAATATAATTAATTGCTAAAAACTCAAGAATAATCATTATGTGCTTTCAGTAACTGTCTCACTAGGTTTGAGAGGCAAATCTCCAGGAACATCATTTAGGTTACTAATAGAATTACAGCTATTTTCAACTGGAGTTTGGTTTTGTTCGACTTGATCATTCTGATCGGGAGGTTCCATGGCAATGTCTGATTGCGTAGGTTCATTTATATTAACATCATCAGTCACGTTAACGTAAACGTTTTCTTCATCATGATCATCATGATTCGATTTGTCCTCGTTGACATTTTCAGTTGTTGAGTCCAATGACATTAACATTGGATTTTCTAAAGGTTGCATAAGTATACAATTTGGAATAATTTCACTAGGGGTCGTTTCAGTATTCGTTATCGGATCGATTATGTGATCTTCTTCACATCGATTAACATCGATTTCTATATTAGATTCATCAATATTGGGTTCATCAATTTTAGGTTCGTCAATGTTAGGTTCAGAGGCCGGAGCTGTAAAGTAGTTTTTTATCACATTTACATTATTCTCTGCTTTTTTAATTCTTTCTAGCTCCAACTCTTCACCGTCAGAAAGTATTTCTATTGGAGCGTCATCTCTTACTACCTCGATGACGTCATCGTCAGATTCATTGTCCGCCACTTTCGTAATTATGTTGCTTATAAGAAGATTCTCGAGGCCTTTATTAGTAGAATAACCTGAAACAAATTTGAATTGTAAATTACAATTCCAGAAATCAATTCACAATAACTACAGACTATTACTGATGAAACAATTCAAGCCACCTTTCTAAACTGAAAGCGTTGTCTGGATATGCTTAATAATTGGAGAGGCAAAATTAGTAAGTTTAGGTAGGTTATCAATAAAATAAACATTAGTATGAAAAATACGATTTATTGATAAAAGGAAAACTACTTAAAATATCTTTAGTATTAACATTATTTTTGTCTTTTTAAGAATCACTTTCTTTTCTTAAATCTCCTGTCCTCAGAAAATAGTGGAAATCATATTTTTTAGACTACATTATAAATTGGTTCAGCGGACGCAACTATTATGATTGATATTATAACTGATCCTTTAAGTAAGTAACTATGTATGTTCTTAAAAAAATCTTAGTATTATGTAGTCTTAAACATGTACTCTGTCCACATACATACAGTAATATACATGATCTTATCCTAAAGCTATTTAAGTAAGAGAAAAGGTAATGCATTTAGAAACCTGAATCACGCAAGACTATAAAAATGGCTGCCAGTCTACAAAATGTACAGTTTTCGAGCGGTTTCGAGTCAAGGAAATAATCTAAAAATATATTCTAAATATATGAAATACGGGTTCTAATAAAGATAGTCTTTATTCTGAGCCGTTGGCAAACAGTTTGATTACCAAAAATCTCATAAAATCATATTCCTCTGATTGAGATGGTTGTGTGCATTGGAGAGGATTATCCTTTGGTTGATGATTCTTACTATACATTTACAACCGAGGGAGGCTCTCTTCGAACAGCGCCAGTAGCTTCGCGTTTCGTTCCCATATTCTCGATAGAATCTGTGACCTTGGAGTATCAAGACTTGACCACCTTTCTCTGTGAGGTATATTCGACCTGTTGGGAGACCTGTAAAAATACGAAATATACATCAATGATAATAACATGGGACTTGAACATAACTGGTAAAATGTAGGTTTGCTATGGGTACACCTTTGCCCAACCCGTGCTGTGAATCAGGCGTGAATTTTAAATGTGTTTGTTCTTGCTTTTTATTAATAGATCCTTCTTAGTAAGAATTTAATTCAGAAAATTATGTTATGTAGTCTTGACTTTCTTTTATGTTGACTATATTATTGACTTAGGTGGTAGAAAATTCTCGAAGTATTTTTTTAGTCATTTAGTAGTAATACAATTGTTTAAGCGAGGACTACTGAATACTGCTACTCAGTAATCTTTCCTTAGTTATTTATTATTCTTAGTATATAACATTTAAAATATCAAGATCTTTAGGGGCAACTAAGACTGCTTGATTATGAGAAATAAAATATATTTATTAAATAATAAATAAATAAAAACACAATATACACGATGCCATTTTAGTCGTCTTACAACGGCAGCTCACTTCATCTATCCAAATTCATTAAAAAAAGAAGATATTTATGAAAATTTAAATTATTAAAAAAAATATTTATATTATTCATTTTTATTAAACTGGCACAGTGTATATAGCATAATAATCTAAGGGATCTTCAACTAAAATACTCGATTTAAGAATATTTTTATACTGCTTCAAGGGTTACATTAATGGGTATGGTGTCCGTAAACGGCTAAGATTGTACTGCCCGAAGTGTGCACTTTAGCTTTGCAAGGAGGGTGGTTGTAGTACCCTGTGCAATACCACGTGTTCCTACTACCAGACGTGGACTTTTTATTGTAACTGTATTTTCCCATGTGCATTAATATTCCGCCACGTTGTGAAATCGAAAACTGCATTAGTTCTGGAAATTCGATAGCTGGTTAGATCGATAGAATGCTCTTTATGATGTGCTTAACCTTTTGAACGCCATGGTCACGTATACATGACAAGCAAGCGCGCGCCCTGTACGCCAATCGTCACAAATATGTGACAAAAAGTACGGCGAATTTGTGGCTTGGCGTCGGCGGCACGCCGATACGTTTATGCTCTGGCGTTCAAAAGGTAAACCTTATAAGTTACAGAATATACAAATGGAAAACTATTATATAGGACATTGCATGGGGCTATGGCTGTTCTTATCGCTATCGCAAAGAAACACACACGTTATTAGACAGGTATTGTAACACCGTTCTTTTTCTTTTCTTCGTAGTTTTTATCTATTTTTGGGGTTAATTTTTATTTCTCTTTTCCTGTCCAATCTTCCTTTCCTTGTCTGTTTTCTAATTAGCCATTCATTTTTTTAGATATTAATTGCAGCACTGTCTACACATGGAGTCAATAATTTTGAAAGTTGTATGAAAAAATAATTGCAGGTTTTGCTCGTCTCAATAAAAACAGTAGTAAAAAAAAAAATTATATATTTCTCAAATAAAATATATGCTACGATCGAAGTAGGTACGATTGCAGATGGAGAACATTCCACGTCTTAACGGTCGCGGGGTGGTTATGATCATTTAGTACGTGGACCATTTTGTCCTCGACAGTGTGTACTTTAGCCGTACAACCGCTATGCGTGGCGCATTTCCAAGTCTTTTTCACGTGTTGCAAGCAATATGTCCGACAGATGAAGGGATACCCATTGACCATGAGATGTCTAGTCCCTCTAGCTGAAGTCGTGAAGTAAACTGTAAAGAAACAGTTTTAATTTTCCTTTATAATGATTAGTATAGAATTTGTAAAGGCTGAGATGGAAAATAAAAATAATTCTAAGACGAATATTACGTTTATTTTTACATTTAATTATGTACTTTTTTAATGTCACACACATTTAATATGACTAGAATAAACACACTGTAATAGAAAAAACCTGAAAATGGTACTCATAATCAAGAACAACTTTTACTATGGGACCAACGCCTCAAATCGAGAAAAAAGTTTGCATTACTCGACAAAATGTATTTAACAGCTGTTTTTTTTACGATTTCATTATGATGAGTACAATCACCCCTTTTATTTCTATTAAACCTTGAATAGCTAATTTACGATACCGCACGAGAGTATACACACGATAAAAAAGTAGTATATTATTTCGAAATAATGTATGCTTAGTCTTAACACCTATAAGTAACCAGTTGTAGACAAAATCGGAGCAACAGGTATCAATGACGCTGTCAAATCTAAGAAGATCACTATTAAAAATGAGTATAAGTTCTTTTTGTTGTTCTCGTTGTCACTCTGATCCACTCGCCGTTTCCATTGATCACATAATGGGGAGGAGCGTGGTTGTGCTTAAACTTCCCTGGACCTGGTCTAAAGCCTTCTTTGCCGGTGTAGATGGTAGCCCTGCAACCTTTGCTCCTGTTCGAACATTTCCACAGTATTGTTCCTGTAATCCTGGACTCACAGTACCTGTTGTACGTATAGTAATTATACATTAAAAGTGGATGTTTTCCTTTCGATGGTATGTAGTGCGCTGGGAAAAAATGAAAGTGATTCATTATTTAGGCTTGAAAGAACAGAAGTGATCTACTAAAGCATTCTTGGAATATACTTAAGGGTCAATGATAAGGAAGCTTAGTTACATGAACGAATTCAGTAGGATCTATAGCTAGATATTTCTTACTTTATTTCATTGTATACCATTGTGTTTATTTTATTTCTTTTACGCAGACTTATTGCTATGGTTCCAATGGCGCTGTCTTTATTTAACCATGTGGTCTTCGCTGAATATTTCACTATTGAGTCTGCTGTTCAGACGGTGCACCTGTTGAGTACTACAACTGTTATTGAAGCCAAGTCGAGATCAATTTTGTGTTGTGTATTTCATCATAAAGGCACGTTTCTCTATGTCGCAACCTTTTGCTCCCAAAAATGATGGCATATTTCAAGAATTTTAGCATTTCTATCTTCATCATCGAAATGACAAATTAATATAAGAAAGGGTTGATATTAGTCTAAGGCAACTTTGGTTGTAAATAAAAACATACACAGTTATAAAAAAAAACATTAACATCAGTCCTTGGTCTTTATTTAATATCAATATTAATACTACCGTAATCGTTGTTTTTTTGTTACACGTTATATGTATCGGCATTTCTTATTAAATCCCTAAAACAACAAAACGCAAAACAAAACGATGTTTTCGAACCTAAAAAAAATAGTAAATAAAACGTCAAGAAAAACAGTAAGTAAAACATTTATAATTTGGCATATATGAAGATATAACATTAATTAATTTTTGGTTTCTTGTCGATAATCCATCTTCCACCTCGCGTTTTGGTTTTAGGAGGGTCATGATTGTGGTCATCCTTGAGCTCAATCTCCTCTTCATTGACGAGACAACTCGCCTTGCAACCTCTATGGGTCAGTACACATCGGTAAAATACTTTCCCGGACCGATTTTCCTTAACTCGTTTGTACACATGCTTTTGGAGAACCATCGCCGGGTACTTTTTGCCTGTAGATATGTATTTGATCCCTAAAAGAAGAAATTAGAAATATCGTTTTCTTTAAATCTGGCACGTTTGTTCAAATGATTCGGTCGATTTAAAATAATATAGGAAAACGTAGTCAGGTTTTTGTTTGTCTGAGTCTGATGATATCCTTTCATATTCCCAATGTCAAGGGTATCTCATACGAATTACAACCACAGTTACCACTACTGAGTCCTACTTCTACATGTGAAAAAAAATACATTACTTACTTTCAATTTTATTTTTTTAAGAAAATAAAAAAATACAAAAAAAAATAATATGAGTAAAATGGGTAGGTACTACACTAACTCATATAATAAATCATAACGTCCCATTACGTCCTAGATTTAAAAAAAACTATTATAATCCTAAAAATTTTGATAATGATAAAAATATATTGTAATACATACCTAATACAATGAATATAATTTTATCTTTATTGACATTGTTCTTTTGTGCTATTTAAATAATTTTGACAATAGTAACACAATAAGTATCAACAAGCACAACAAACATTAACAATAAATAATTCAACTTCAAGGGAAGACATAAGAAAAATCACAAGTGAAAAGATTTTCTTGAGAATATAGGCAAATGAGACGCAACAAGCGTTTTTTAAATTGTTATAATTTCGTGCAATGTTTACATTATCGCGTCTCGACAGTCTGCGAGAACCTTAAAAGTAATATAAAGTTATAGGAATAGTAGGTACATATTTTTAAAATATTATACATATTTTTCTCGAGGTTAATAATAAAGTTGTACGTTGTTTCATTATGCTATGCGTCCATATTACATTTGTGCTACCTTTATGCTAGTTTATTTTAAACAGCTGTCGTAAAACCTAAATAAGGTTATATTTCTAATAGCTCTTTACAAGCCACCTCATACATCCTATAATTATTCCTATCCCCTGAGTATGGTATAATAATATTAATTCTTTATTATCAGGCCACTAAGGCCCATAAATAAAATACACAAATTAAACATACAAAAAATAAACTAATACATATTAATCTTGCTTAACTAATAAACTAAGACAAACGAAGTGACGGCGTCGAGTTACGCTGCGCGGTGTATAAACTCCTTGCTCCTTGTCTACGTCATGAAAGGAACCTCTTTGTATAATTTCTGCTTTCTACGTTCAAGCCCTTTTTTTTTTAAGAATGGGAAATCATCAGATGACTTCTTCCGCTCTGGGTGGAGCGGAAGGGCGTGTCATACTCTTACTGACCAAAACCCATCCGTGTTCCTTCTAAAGCCCTTTGCGTACCAGGGCCGCGGTGACTCTTTCGAACAAATTCCGCAACCCTGGCAGGCTCTGGCCCTAGCGGGCCCCGTCTTCTATGCTGACATCTCTTTGAGGCGCGCGTGAAACACACCGCGCCATCGACCCGGGCCTGGTGGTGATCGGATAGCGAACCCAACGCTTGCCGTCCGCAGGCCCGCGCCTAAGGTGGCCGGGGATCGCCCTGCGACTCCCGACGCCCGGGGCGTCTTCTCCTGTAGCGGCGGTTGGGGCAAAGGCCTTGCCTTTCCCTCGCGCGGCCCGCCTCCTCCTTCGCTAGCATTACTTCTTCGCAGAAGGAGGTGACCGCTTCCCAAGCCTCATCGCTCCGGACCATGGATTCAATCAGGGCCGGTCGCGAGAGGTCGTCGCCGCTGATCGCCTCGACAAGCACACGGCGGTGCTCACGTCCAAGCCCTACACGCTTGGCGTTGATGAGTCAGCCAGTGACCAAGTAAATCAGGTTTTTTTTAATATGTAATGATGATATGTGTTTAACACATATTTCTAAGATGTAATCAACAGTATTATTGAGAATTGTATCATAAACTAACATAACTTAATATACGATATTTTTAACCGAATACCATAAAGGAAAATAGCTGCCTTCATTGTTACGTACATTTTTTCCAAGTCTTAACAGAATATCACTGAAATCATTTATTTTAGTTAATATCCCACTCTTAGAGGCTTGGGGGTTCTAATATGACGAGCCAATGACATCATGATTCCAGTGTCAGAGGAAGACGAAGCTATAATATAAATCATGATGGCATTTGTAACGTCATAGGCTAAGCTTTTTTAAGCAAATCAACTTGCAAACGGAATGACGCAATAAAATTCTGTTGCAGATCTGATTTCTAGCCTAGGGTAACATAAACGAAATGATAAAAGTTTTTCGTTATAACATATAAATCTTGCGCTAGTACTAAGATCGGTCTTGATACGGCACGAGAAAATCTAAAGACGAAATTTTGTCATGCAGTCAATATAGCGTATATCAGCTGCTAATGCCGCTTAAATTTTGGATTTGGACTCACAACCCCCATTCTTGGCTGATGACAGTGATCATCATACGCTGCCATTATAAAATTCATTTTGTCTGGCGATGTCTTGACGAAGGCTTTGCATCCAGTCCTGGTTCTTCGCGAACAGTGCCACAGGACCCCTGAACCCGATAGCACCTTGAAAGTGTATGTGTGTTTGTTGAATAACAGTAAGGGGTGCTTGCCTTTGCCTGATGGGATGAGTTTTCCTGTAAATTCATGAGTTGTTTAGAGATTAATATGTAAAATATCTAAGATATGAGTTTGGATAATTTGTTATTAATCCGTGAGAAAGAGCGCCCAAAAATGTTACACGGAAAGGCGCGCGCGAGCAAATTGCTCGATCGATTTTTTTTAATAGTTATTATTACATCAAAAAAACTGTAAATATAGGAAATAAAATAACATAAATCTTGCATAAATAGCGTTATATTAAAACTTAGCAAGTTAAAATGCAGTCTCAAGCGTAAATAAGAATAGACTTAAGTATTGGCAGACATTAGGAAAAAAAAAAATCACAATGTAGATACGAAAGATTCAATTCATTTTTCTCACTCACATAACACAAATGTCACATGCAGTGAACAGGCTTCTTCTGGGTAAGCCCGCTCCATCGTCGACTTTGTCTCTGTCATCGATGACCTAGACTAGAGTCAAGAGCAAACCCATATAAAAAAAACATGTTCGGTGCAGAGAGACACTCTCTTACACCACGAAATACACGCTTTTTTAGAGCGTCTATTTTTTTTCTGGGACGTACTGCACATAAGCACGTACACCCTATGGGTATGTTACAGTGATACAATAATGCTTATTATAAGAACTGGCTTTTCACCTGTGACAAACAATAAATAAATGAATATGAATAAAGCCACTAGGATCAGCCTGTCTTAGTATTAGGAACATGAGATCCAATGATATATTCTGCAGACAAATTCGTCGCGCAATATATGGTCTTACCAACTCTAGTCATGTTTAAAAAAAATTCACGTCTCTAAATAAAAATGTTTGAAAAGTTGAATACAATATGCTAGAAGATTATACAGATTGTGCTAGAACAAGATATGCTGTATCGACTTAAAAATTGGAGAAATAGGATATAAAATTAAAATTACATTCACATATTTTCAATCCATTTATTAGATAGATATATGCTATAATATAATATCTATGAACATATTTTTTTTTACAAATAATATGTACTAGGAACGAATACATTAAGGCAAATTATTGAAACTCTAATAAATGCTTAAAACGATTATAAATAGGCTACAAAGTAAAATACTAGGATACCTAATATTTAGTTTATTAATACAAATTTAATCTTAATTAGGGAGTTTAGTATTATAATAGGAATTTCACGAATGTTTACATTTGTTTGAAGTCTTATTATTGCGAGTAAAGCTCTACTTAATTATTCGAGGACTGAACCACAGAAAAATAAATAATATAGTCTGCCGAAATTTTTGCTATTATTTTCTATGGCTGAAGGGTAAACAACTTAAGAAAATAAAATATTAAAAAAAGCACCAAATACAATTACTTTCTTTTTCAATTTAGTAACTAAACTGTTTCATAATCCCCGCTTTATATAGGACGGTAAAATTAAAGCCAAAAAATCACATAATTGATCATAAAAATATAAAAAATATACGTCATGGTACGCGCTGAGTCTTTGAAGACATTTATTGATAAATTCAAGGGAAAAATTGTAAAAGTAATAAACTCGTTCGCAAAAATTATTTAGCCGGAGGAGACTCAGATAAGTTCCCTGTGGTACTCCTTGATTTTTTCTTTATTTAATACATTTTACATAATATTTTTCCGTCTCATGTTATAACGAGGTACTATTTATATCTTAAATAAGAGAAAACATGCAGTTTAATAGGGTTGGGAGAAAATCTCATAAACAATTTTTTTTTTCAAATATTTCGTTGGATCTTACTCCAACAATTCTATTTTAGAATAGAAGATAATGTTTGGTAGGCGAGAAATGTTTTAGAAAAATATTTGAAAAAAAAAAAATTGTTTCATTTGAAGTCGAATTATGACTCTACAAATATTGTCATCATCGGACTATACCGCATGAGATCTCTAGTTGCACCTTTAAAATGTTATTAATCAGGCATTCCAAAACTAGTCACTTATTTACTACAATATTGAAGGTTTTATCATGGTCGAGGTAAATGGTCCTGGTCCTACTTAGTGTTGGCAATTTTAGCATTTGCATTTTGTGCTACAAACTTGCGAAACAGATTAATTGAGAATTTAAGAAAAGTTTGGATATAATTATTTTTTATTTCAAACTAGCGGACGTCACGCGGTTTCACCCTCGTAGTTCCCGTTTCCGTAGGAATACGGGGATAAAATATAGCCTATGTTACTAGCTGATAATGTAGCTTTCCAATGGTGAAAGAATTTTTGAAATCGGCACAGTAGTTTTTGAGTTTATTCATTACAAACATACACACACAAAAATACAATTTTTTCCTCTTTATAATATTAGTGTAGATTTAGCATATTATTTTAACATCTGTTGTTGTATTCTTGACTATATGACTTACCTGATGTCATATATATATATATATATATATATTTAATACTACTCGTGGGCTTCTGCAAAATAATACTCAAATAACTATTCTACTCAGCTAGTATAGCAAAATTTCCTCTACCTACAATTATTCATATGTTTTTTTAAGCATTACTTATAATATGCGTATTAATATTAGTTGTATGTCAGGTCTATTACCACTATTAATAGCTTTTTGAACGCCACGACAGGACAAATTATTCCTTCGCTAATAAGTACTTCATTCGCGATACAATGCAAATACAAAAATATTGAGTTAATTGAAACATATTCACATATCAAATATGTTGATTGTAAAAACTTTGTGACAACAGGAGCATTTTACGGCGTTCATTGCAAAATGTTTTCAGTGTGTTTTTCTGTTGTTAATGTTACTTTAAATATGATATACTCATGTCTTCAGAAAGGAAGTTATTAGTTTTCTCTGCGACATGATCGGGTAGTTTTGGCGGGGGGTGATCGTGTGGCTTGTGTGCAAACGCTCTGGTTCCGAAGCTGATGGCTGATGCTCTGCAGCCTTTCAGCCTTCGGGAGCAGTACCAGGATATTCTCCCGTCTGCATTCTGTTTCTGGTAGCTATATGTGTATCCTGCCAGGACGAGTAAAGGGTGCTTACCACCTCTTTTAGTCCAAAGAAATGTGCCTGTTGAAGAAATTATGCATCAGTATGGTTCAGTACTTATGTAATAAAATTATGAATATACGTTAAGGTCTGGTTTAATTACCAAGCATTATAAACAATGATAAAGTTTTCATATACCGTATAATAAACAATTTACGTACAAATTAATAATACAACAATGTAACAAAATCTTTATACCTTTTGAATTATAACGGTCAGTTCTGTGGATTATTATAACATGCCCATCATATGCGCGATTTTTTAGTCTATTTATAACTTACATTAGAATATTAAAAGGCCTTACTTTAAAAAATATGTATATCATTAACTACAAATATTTGAGTGGAGTGTCAAGGCACCATTCAGTCTGTTCGTCACTATAATATTCAAATATCAATAAAAGTGTATAATGAGATATTTACAAATATGTATTCTTTGACATCTACTAACAGCACAATTATTGACTAAAAAAAACGATTTATTCATTTTAGGACAAAAATGTCCGGAATAGCCCCAAGTTCGTCATGAGTCTATAAGGATGAGTATAATATATTCAATTAAATTAATATAATTTATTCATTATAGAATAAACATTTCCGGTAAAGCCCTAAGTTCGTCATAAGTATAGGATGAGTTAATATATTAATTTAAATGACTTACACCAGATTTGAATACAAATATCTCAATACGCCCTGACTAACACATTATTCCTCTTAACAAACTTTGGTTTGGTATGATTATGATCTCCGCTACAATCGAGGACATCATACTCTATGCTGGTGAACAGTTTCGCTGTACACCGCTTGGCTGTCCCAGGTTGGACCATGGTACACCTCCATTGGGCAGTTTCGTTGCGAAATTTCTGCAAACTGTAGGAGTAGCCTTTGAAGATTAGCAGTTGCCCCCCTCTTTGGGAGCGGGCAAATGTTACTGAAAATTATTGGGATTTTTGATTGGAGTGGCTTGTTTCGATGTTCGGTATGCTATTTACACATTTTGAGATGAGGCTAGAATAAAACTACGGTTCTTTTTTAGATGTTTTTATTTGATTTATTTTTGGGTTACGTTAATAATGTAGGCCATGTCAACAATCACAATCTTCGTAGTATAAATTTCTTCTTGTTGAGAAGTTGACGTCTATTAATGACTCGAATTAACAAAAGCACGTCTGAACTATATTTATACAATTATAATTGATTTTTGTTTAGTTGGTTTATTGTTGAATTTCTGTTTTATGTTATTTAGCCTTCGACCCTTGCCCTTTTTTTTTTGGAATGGGAAGTCATCAAACGACTCCAAATGGATGGTAAGTCATCAAATGACTCCTTCCGCTCTGCCTAGAGTGGACTCTACGCAGAGCGGAAGGGAGTGTCAGACTCTTACTGACTGAAACCCATCCGTGTTCCTCTTAGGGTCAATTTATACTAGCGCAGAATCGAAGCGTCAATCTGAAACTTGACATAGCAAATTTACCTTTATATCCACAACATAACGCACATTTTTTTTTGAGATAAAAAGAAGACGCGCGAATTCGACGGAATTCGCGCGTCGGAGCGGAAGAAATATCTCAGTAGAAATATATGCATTACGTTGTGGAAATATGAGTGAATTTGCTATGCGAAGTTTCAGATTGACGCCTCGACTCTGCGCTAGTTTAAATTGACCCTTAATGTCCTGTGCGTTCCAGGGCTGCAGTGACTCTTTGGAACAAACACTTAACAAGTACATATTACCTGCGCTTTTAGGAACCTAACCTATTCTAACGTAAGTTCCATTAGTAGCTAAGAAAAACTTCGGTTTGTTATGAGTATGCTTGTTCAAGTGCCTTTTGAATTTCCCATCCATATCAAGATATAGCCGTGCTGTGCAACCTTGAGTGCAGTTATATCTTACTTCATAGCGAGCTTTCTTCGGGCAGCTATATGTATATCCTTCATACATCTTGAATGTCTTCCCGTTCTGCATTTTTATGTCCTGTACGCCTAGAAATGTGGAGATAACATTTGGCTTAATTAAACTGTTCAAAGAGAATACTATCATTAATCCTTTTATGGCCAGAATGCAAAATTAAAAAGACGTTTTACGATATCTGTTTTCTGTCATAAAATCTACATTACATAGACTTAAAAAAAAGAATTAACATCAATTTATTATTGTACTCATCAAGATAATAATAAACTATTAAAATGTTACAATGTAACCAACCATGAAGTCGTGTCTTTATCTATCTATTGGGTATGGTTTCCGCACTTACGGTCCGTTTCAATAACGTATCTGCCTTTAACCAACTGTCAAATTAGCTACCAACAGTAGCTGAAACGTCATTTTTGCCTTTTTAACATGAAGTTTCAGCTACCGTTGGTAATTTGACAGTTGGTTATAGGTAGATACGTTATTGAAAGGGACCGTTAGTCCTGATGTTGGACCATTGTGCGTGAGCCATGGCGGCCGTCATTCCAACCAGCCAACCTCCCTCCAGAAGCAGATCAGTCCTCCTAGTGTGTTCAGGATTTCTGTAAGTGAATTCGGTGTCCCTATTGTTTGCCTCCGTATATCACAGCACGTGCGATATCGTTTCCTGCTCCACCATGCATGCTCTGCACAGGGGACTGTCTGTTATACCTATCGTGTGGAATTGTTTGTTCAGTGAGCAGTGTCCGGTGATGGTCCCCGTCACCATTCGTAGGCTGCCCCCTATTCAGTCGCAGAAGACTCCTTGGACTAACTAACCTAATTTCATGTGATCTAATGTTATATCTCATATAACCTTCATTTGCTCTAATAACATTTAGTTTAATGTTCATTTCATATAATTTTTAATTTGTTTAATGCTCTTTTTATATTAAGTTACTTTGATCTAATTTTCATGTTAACTAATTTTCTAAGGTAACGCCCAGCCTCAGCCACTACGGCTCGCATGGGTGCCTTTGCTTTTTTATAGCGGGCGGGGGTTGCTCTCCCTTCGCACCTCCGGTTTTTATATGCATTCTAGTGGTGACAGCCAAAACACTACGTGAAGTAGGGGTGCCCCGATGCGGTTTTGGAACAGATTCGACATATACAAAACAAAGTCGACGTTTTTAAATTATACTAAACGTTACTTATAGGTTTTGATTATTATAGTAAGTTAATATTATTCATATAAAATTAGGTAAAATGAAATTGTATCAATAATTCATTATATCATTTGATCGTTATATAAAAAAAGTATATTAAATGAAATTAAGTCATATGATGTATTTTTTGTTAATTTGGCAATAAACAATTTCATTTCATTTCATGTTAATTTCATTATTATTTCAAACGTTAGACACCCGCCGAAAGGGTTAACCATCTCATCATTTGCTGGGCGTCAGACACCCAGCGCTGGTTTTCAATAGGCACCCCTCAGTGATACACGGACGTGGGTAAATTAAATAGACACATTTTAGGTAATAAATCATGTTTTAGAATGCATAAATAAAAAAATGTAAAAGAGTGTTTTTTTTGTGTGCAGAGTAAATTTATTAAGTACCTACGAACCCGCAATATAAAATTACTCGAGCCGCTCGACGCAGGAACGCATTATCCAAAAGCCGCCATCGTCTTAATAAATAATAATAGAAAACCCGTGAAGGGAACACAAAATGTTGCCTTCTATAAAATATACCTATGTGCCAGTAAATGAATATTTCTTGGGCGTAGAGCCTAGCTGGTTGCGGAAACTGTTTGAAAGAGTCACCGCGGCCCTGGAACGCAAAGGGCTTTAGAAGGGACACGGACGGGTTTTAGTAAGTAAGAGTCTGACACTCCCTTCGGCTCTGCCCAGAGCGGAACAAACCGTTACATGATTTCCAATCCTTAAAAAACTTTTTTTTTCCCTACCAACAGTCAATGAGATTGCTTTGCTAATTGTATGACACAATGCGGTAAAAATGCAGACAGATATCTTCAATATCAGAAGTACAGGTTCATTGCCGTTTTGAAAAGGACTCTCTTCAATTTTTGCTATTATCGTCCCTATCTTAGCTCCGAAGAAAGATCTTAGAAGGAAGCCCATTTCATAAGTGTTGTTTGTACGTCATCATCATCATCATCTTCATCTTTTTACTGCCCTTTTCCATGTTACAACGATACACTAAGTCCGCAGACGCGCATGTTTCTTTAGTGTATATTGTGTATTTGTGTACACAATACACACTAACTTTGTGTGGACAAAGAGTTTGACGGGTAGCTAAATCAATATTCGATATAATCCCCTCTGATTGCCACACGATTCGAAACCGTATTCAAACGAAATGTTTAACACACCTATACAGACATTGATGGTCTCTATTATGATAGAGATGTATTCAGAAAAGTGTGTACGTATCAATCACGTGCAGACATATAAAAGGCGATGTCGACGTCGGACACACAGAGAACCACCCTCCTTTGTGAGATGAAACATATTTTATACTATAGCAGTAGGTACTATTTGAACCAGGGGTGGTTATCGATCAAACGCACACAGGTGACGAGTTGCGTCCGGGACTTCGGGTGCACTCGGTAATTCGTGTCGAGGTACTATTCCGTAATTGATTAGGTACGTGACAATCGAGTATCGTATCTATATATGGTTTAAGGACTTTATTTTCGCATAAGAATATATAAGATTTACAATTTATGTGTAAATAACAAGCGTACAGAAAAAATAATTTAAACATGGATACAAAAGTAAAAGTTACAATATACTAGATGTGGCATATAAGGCAGTGTAGGTACTGACCAATTGAATGTTTTTATTTTATTTATTGTATAATTTGATTAGTTTTGAGATTTTTCAATCATAGTTACTTTATTAATTGTATATATATATTATTATTTACTCATAACGTGTGATTTTAATTGTTTTTAAATACAGACAATCGAATATCGTATCTCCTTTGTACTTATCATCAGATGAGATATTAGTTAAACGTGAACCTATCATTTTACATTTAATGTAGGTTGCATTCGTTGAAATCCTAAAAACCTAAAACTAACTAGTACTGGTTTTTGTTCAAAACGTTGCCAGAAAAAAACCTCGTTGGTACAAAAAGTATGAATACTTCTGAACTTATACTACCACGTTTATTCCTTTGAATGGACGTATTACTTACGAAAATTTACGTAATCTCGAGACATCTATGGAGATCATTAATAATAATTTAGGCCATACTTTAATTGTGTGAATTAGTTCATTATGTTCGCTATTACTATCTATATATATTACTACCTACAGTCAACAAAGCTATTTGGTATGCAGGCAGCTAACTTGCAACTACTTTTAAACAATGTTGTGAATGTGCTGAGTAGACTATTATTGTACACCACACTCGTAAGTATGTCATAAGCTGAAAAAGTTATAATGCACAAATTAGAAATAAATATTGGCAGTGCAGTGGAAAAATTAGTATTTTCGACTGTATACCAAATAGCTTTGTTGACTGTACCTAGTTGTTTGATTTTAAAATACGCAGAATTTTGCTTGTCCTTCATGGACAGTATTGATTGAACAAATGAACGCAGAGAGTGGTCCGTTAAGAGTACTGTCTATAATCAATAGTTTACGTCCTATTTCCCAGGAATTAGTAGAATTTCCATCTATTCTTAATTATTAAAAATTGTTTAGCAGGGCCACTTTTCGGAGGGACATAGCTGACGAATAAATCTGTGTGTCTCCAGTACTCAGGAACGTTGTGCTAGGGGCCTTGCATCATTTCATTCCTCCTCTTCACATGACCATACCAAGATAAGCGGTTCCTTTTCAACTTTTCCGTTACTGGGCACCACTTTAAACTAATGTACTCATTCCTCACTTTATCCATTCTCGATACTCCACACATCCATCTAAACATTCTCATCTCCGCTACATGCAATCTTTTCTCATCTGTCTTTTTCACAGTACGACAAGTCTTATCACGGAATTATAGATATTCCCCTTTAACTTGAGGGGCATCCGTGGGTCGCAAGGTGTTCCAGTCACCTATCATTCGTTCCATTCCTGCCATTTCATCCATCGTGAGTTGATGTGGTGCGTTACGTGTAGCTTAGTAATACAGTGAAATAATTTACTTAATATTATTAGTTTGGATAGGTAATTTAGTTGTTATTTGTTTAAGTTTTTCTGACCCTGTAATTATTTAATATGCTTTGGGCGTAGCAAAAAAGACATGAAAAGTAGAATAAATGCTGTTAAAATGCATTCCTTGCGAAGAATGTTTGTGGTGTAACTTTGAATGATGGATTGCAGAATATTGTGATAAGACAAATTTGTAGATTAAAATGTAAAGATGATTTAAAACGTGAGAAAAATTTAAAAGAGCATGCTTAGATGATTTCATTATGTTGAAAGGATGAAATACGACTAACAAGGCAGACGTGAGTGGCAACGCCGGGACAGATAGACTGGTCTTATTGGAAAAGCTAGGTGTATTGGAAACGGGAGGTGTCATTTGATGGTACCTACCACAAAAAAAAGGTTTGGAAAACAGACCTTTATCAAGTTGGCGTGAAAAGTACGAATAAACACAAGAAGACAGTAATTAGTAATAAAAAAAAACAATACCATCTCAAAATATTTGTATAAAAATATGTATTTTATTTAAAAAATAATTATTACGAAAACAGCAAAAATACAGTTAATTATTTATACTTTTTTTTGTTATTAAGTGTCTCGAATATTGTATTTACAATACTAGTAGCCCACTTCGGCTTCGCCCGGATGTATACTTTTTTTTCAAAATTTTCTTGACAATAACAAACACAACAAAAAAATAATTAGCGAAATTGGTCCAGCCTTTCACGCGTAATGCCGTGACAAAGGGAAATAGGGATTCATTTTTATATATATAGATAGATAGATTAATATCTAATTATTCTTTTGATAATGAAATTATCCACGAGAATAAACCTGTGAATTAGGAGCATGAAATGTTTGACATTTTAATATGTACAATTTTAATCGTAGTTTATAAAAAAATCTTTTTTATACTGGGTAAAGGCGTCTCCCAAGTTCTTATAAATATTCATTTTGAGATCGTTTTATTTGTACACAAAAATAGTTTTATTGAGTGGGGACGGAATGAACAACTTCCGTCCCCACTCTATCTTATTCTTTGTCGATTTGACTTAAATTTTGTCGATACAGAATGTAGCCACTTGAATTGACCATTGCATTGTTTGGTCAACTAACGGCCCGTTTCAATACCGAATCTACCTTTAACCAACTGTTAAATTAGCTACTAACAGTAGCTGAAACGCCATTAGTTAATGGGTTGTGGAGGTCTGGTAGGTAGCCACTCCACGTAAAATACTGGTATTCAGCTGAATCCGGTTTGACTGGAAGCCAACCCCAATATAATTGAGAAAAGGCTAGGCAGATGATGATGAGTAGCTGAAACGCCATTTTAGCCTTTGTAACATTTCAGCTACTGTTGGTATCTAATTTGACAGTTGGTTAAAGGTAGATACGTTATTGAGACCGGTCGTTAGGCTTTAAAGCAGCCATACTTAAGCTCTTTCTTTCCTGGGCTTTTAATATTATGATATGCTGCAATAACCTACAGTACAATAAAACTCTACATTTTATGTTAGTATCAACATGAATGTGATTTTCAAATTTGTAATAATGAAATGTTAAATTTTCGATAAAATTGCTATATTATGCTATGGCAAAGGCCAAATTAATCGTTAGCGGGTGAATATACCGATCCCAGCACATTGTTAATGAGTATTAGATAAATACTCGTAGTTAAGCGCTCTAATGTGCTAGACTAGTGACACACAGGAGAAGAAGAGGCTGAGTATGGTTGCTTTGACATGATTTGTATGCCTTCGGGTACAATGTAGCGATATAACCAAATTATAAATGAAATATTTTGATTTTTATTTAAAGCCTAACATATTTCCCATCAGCCTTAGCATGGTACCTCGGTGGGAGATGGTTATGTTCCCCAGTAAGCGCCAAGAGCTCGTGACGCTCATTCATCAATATATACGCGTTGCACTTGGACGTGCTTGTACATCGCCATTTGTAGCCGCTCTTAGTTTCATAGATGAAGGAGTACGTGTAGTTCCTGTACATGTAGTATGTTCTACCGTTTGCAAGCAGCATCTCCTTTGGAACTGAAAAATTGTGTAATTAAAAACTCATTTTTCAAAGTTAAGTCGGTTGATGTCATGTTCAAGGCCAAAAGGCCGAAAGAATGTAGTCTTGTGGAAAGATGAACGAAGCACGTTCAGCCAAAAAAAAAAAGGGCTTCATACTTTTTTTTTTTTTTTGGCTCAGGTAACAAATATCCTGAACGTGCTTCGTTCATCCTTCCAAGAGACTATATTCTTACATACTGGGTTTTTTTTTTCTTCTGATAGATACTGATAATATCAAAAGTAAATAAGTTTATTACCCGTTTAACCTTTATTATGGCCAAAATAGTACACCTGTTAGCCATTGTGACTTTAAAATAATTCAATTATACAAATGCCATCAGTTTTAATTTACAAAACAGCCTTTACAACTTCATATCTCGACTCTTGGTACTGTAGATATACATAACTATGACGGGCATGATATCGATCCGTCATCCCATGCAACTCGTTGGCTTTGAATAGTTCGGTCGGCCGGGGCGAATCAACAGATATATGTACATACTACATTTATGTCACAGTTCTATATCGAGAACGCCGGGGAGATTTTAAATTGAGCGAGTTGGAATCAGTTATTCTGCCATTATCATTTTTGTTTTTATTAACACGCTTTTATTAGCTTCACCTGTATGTCTGTCTGTAACCGACCCTTTGAGCTCGATTTTGCCCTACTTTGAACGATCAGATTTAGTTCAAACTTTGCACACCTGTCAAGGATCGATGACAATGCAAGAATTCAATTAAAATATCCGATTATCCTAATTAGATTCGCCAGGATTAATTAATTAAAATTAAAAAAATATTCTAACAAAGCAAAGCATTATCCATAAACACACACTTTTTATTTTTCACAAAAACACCCCACGCTTTTTAACAATAATGTACATTCACTTCTTTTTTACACTATTCTTAATCAAATTTATTTACAATGTATTTTGGAGTAAATAGATGATTATTTTCTACTTCAGCATTTTTTTTAGTAGGGTAGGCACTCAGGCAGGTCCGGGTTAGTTGATGATATTGTTTTCTTAGCTTAGCTATACTCAACCAGCGGGCCGCATGTGGCCCGCCAAGCTTTTCCGTGTGACCCTGTAGCCTAGCCATTATTGATGCTATATTTAGTCAGTGCATTAATATGTTTGTACTGACTATTCCTCGCCCACTATTAACGTGAAAAAGTTGGCCTATGTCATATGAAAACGGTTCTTTTGTCACAAATTCAAAAGTCCCAGTCATGTCAAATTTGGTTTTTATTTTACTGTTGGTTATAGCGGCCCATCATGACTATAGTTGAAGCGCAATGTGGCCTAGAGAGAAAAAAGGTTGAGTATGGCTGTGTTAGCCCATAGCTCAATCCAGAACTACCTTTTATATATTGAAGATTACCAAAATGGATATGAATGAAAATTCACAAAGGCGGTAAAAGAAAAACTGAGTGACACAGCAAATTGTGTTTATTTTATATAGACACTTGAATTGTTAATTCGATTAAATAGAAATATATTTGAAAACTTTCTCAATCCTATTGACATCTTAATTATAATATAGATCCTATCGGAAATGGTGTTGAAAGTTAAAGAAATGACTAGTTTTTATCAATGACTATGCTTGCGTGAAATCCAATTTCACTTTCATTGTCCCATGGAAAAGTATTACCGAGATCAAAAGACACTATGCCTCTATACAGATCATGGTCTACCCAAGTCATCTTAAATCTATTTAGCTGAGGTTAAAAGTTAAGATGGCACTTCACTTGGCGTATTTGTCAAAATTTTCGCGTTACTTTGATAGTAGAAAATATACCCTAAAGTTATATAGGTAAAGTTCATTTTCCAATAAATAGGTCAGGCAAATATTTGACCAAATACGCCAAGTGAAGTGCCACCTTAAGGCGTGGTTGATTGACAAATATGCATACACAAGGGGCTAAGTCGTCCTTAGATTATGGAAAAATATTGGATACGTATTTTTATTTTATCAGATCAATAAAAAATTACTAAGATAAAACGCATCAAAGATAAGGAGAGGGGGCTTGTAACGTCACTTTCCAGTAAAAAGTGTACTGGTAAGTGACGTCACACGAGTTTTTAAAGCATTGTATCGATCGACTTAATTTTTTGTTTACGTAAAGAAAAAAAAATACATGTCCATTTTTTTTTGGAAATCTATCTGACGGAGTAATTCGATTTTTTTAGTCAAATACCCTGTGGCTTTTTTGACGGATTGCGACTGAGATGGAAATGCAAACGTTGCTTAACAATTAGTAGAATTGGAGATTAAGAAAAATACACTATAGAAAGCTACACTATTGCTAAGTATCATAAGGTTATCTTGAAAAATGCACGGTTAGTGTGAGAATCCCCGAGTGAAAGCTGGCTTCTATATACAGCGTGTTCCAGAAGAGCGAGGTCATATTTCAGGGATTTTTTCTACAATAGCAATTTGTACAATGTGGAGACATCGATACGACAATAAATGAAAACCGAACGCATCTAACCCTAATCTCTTCAAAATTAGAGTGAACAAGCTCGCTCCATCGTCGACTTTGTCTGTCATCTATGACCTAGACTAGAGACAATAGAGTCAAGAGCAAACTCATCTCAAATAAAAAAAAACACTGCCAATACTGCTTCATAGGTATATTTTGAAACTATTATAAATCCTGTCACCAAAATTAAAAATAAACTTTCCAATTACATAAATCGTCAAAAAACTCAAACTAGTCAAGGATAGTGACGGCTAATCTGACATCTGACGAAATATTCCTAGCAGTCAGTTACATGTCATCAAATCTGTGATAAAAGATAACATATTCGTATGAACTAGTATTGCCAGTGTTTTGATTTATCATCGTATCGTCGTCTCCACCCTATATAAAGTCAACAAATAAGAGCAAAAAAAAATATCGATTTTTTCAAAAAAAACGACCCCAAAAAAGTCTAAGAAATTTAAACTTTTAAAGCAGTTGATGCAGTTGGTAACAAAAAATCTGTGATTAAACTAAAATAAATAATACCAATTGCATGAAACTGCTAAAGGAGTGATTTATTTGGAACTTGTCAGTATTTTTTGCAGTCGAGTTTTTCGAAAAAAGTCGGTAGTTTTTATTGTTGCAATTATTTCCTTATTGTCCAGCCTTATTCCAGCATACAGAACGTCACCCTCAAAAATGAACACGCACTTCTGAAACACCCTTAAGGTTGTTACCTTACATCATTTTTTGTATATTATTTTAAGATATCTTCCATCATCCATGATATGGTACTTCGGCGGGTCATGGGGATGTCCTCCAGATACCTTCAGCAGCTCGTTTCTGGCATTCATCAAGATGAACGCGTTGCAGTCAGACGTGCTGGTACAGCGCCATTTGCGCCCTTTCTTAGTAACACATCGAAACGAGTACGTGTAGTTGTTGTACAGGTAGTATTTCCTACCGTTTTCTAACAGGATTTCCTTTGGAACTGGAAATTTATAATTTTTATGTATTTAACATGTTTGAACAGAAAATCATGTCATGGTGATGCCTTCGTAAAAAAAAAGAATACCATACCTTTTGTTTAAATTTTAGTAAAATCGAAGTAGTTAGGTAGTAGGAAGTTTATACGATTATATAATATTTGTATGAAGTTTAAAATACTTGGCTTTTCCTAATTTCTTACAATCACGTTGTCTCGGGTTAAAAATAATACATTGAAAATGAAAATCCTCTAACTTTTGGAGTCTCATTGTAGTGTTTAGACGTCAGTCTGAAAGCATTTAATTATACAAAAATACATAGAGGAATGGTTGACTCCAAGTATTTGCTTGTTGAGTGTGAGTATACATAGAAGCAATGGTGGCAGCGAGTGTCCTAAATCTCGTAGCTCGCTACGGCGCACGTTCTACGGCGTAGCACTTCCGAAGCTCGAGCTACGCCGTAACTCTACTGGGATTGGTTGATACGTTGCTAATCTAAAATTTTTAGCGTGTTGATGGCAAATACAGTGTTGTTAAATTTTATACCCAGCACTCAGCAACAGTAACACCATTTGCTGTTGCAGCCATAAGGTCCCTCAAATGTACAGGTGACAGGGGACGAAAAGTGGGACATGAACTGCGGAGAGTTGCCACAACAACACTGAAGATCGGAGCCATCCGAAATCCCCCACGTGATGCAGTGTCTTTACTGCGGCCGACCTGACTGCGACGTCCATTTAGAGTATTCCAGGTCGACCACGGTAACGCATACTGGTCTAAAAGTCGAACCATATTTTTTCGAAGAAGTCATAAATGTTTTTCTCAAATACTAGGTCAAAAAGAAACAAAATTGCAAAAAAATATGGCAGCAGAATTACAATAGCATGATATTTCAAACTGGAATGATTTAGGTACACAAACACATTTATTTGAATCAATTGAATACAGATACATCGTTTACTTGTACATTCAGATTTTGCAAAAATGTTATAGATGTAGGTAAATGCTACACTTATAATCTATAAAAAAATGGCCATATGGGACTAGATTGATGACTTGATTAATGAATATTGTAACATTCGAATGACAATAAAGAAGGGTTCCGTATAGCAATCACACAAAAGAACTAACACTAAAATATTTCAACCAATTAAATAATCGAGACATCTAAATGGATTCCCATTAATAAAACACAGGATGAAGAATTACGAGTAGATAAACTTTCATCTAATAAAGGTCTTATTAAATTACGGAACCCTAAAATGGTTTTATAAGTAGAAGAGATATTTCCGTTACTGACTTATATCTAGCATATATGCATTGTTCAATTTGGTTCATCGTTTAAATTATTTTAAAACACGCAAAAAGCGAAATGACTTGAATATCATCAAAGAAGCAACTCTCAAAACAAACACTATTGGCAAACTTACATATAACAATACTGAAGATCAGAAAATTACCAATTCCATGGTACAAATATCAATATTACTTATTGTAAAAACACACAGAATCCTCAAATAGTACGGAATAAATAGAGGATCTTTGTAAACACTATTGGAAAAACACGCAAAATATTTCATAATTAAAATTAGTGCCTATTGCACGTCTAATGACTTACCTATTTAAATCACACATAATTCTAAAAATGATTTTGGAGTTTATAAAGAGGATCGATGCTCACACTATTGGAGAAATACATCGAAAAACATTTGCACGTTTGATTGATAATGGCTTATTTAAAAACATTACTTTTAAATGGTTTATGGGATCTTAGACAGTTAGTCCTTAACTTTACTGAGAAACTTACATACGTATTTCTAAAATATGTATTGATAAAAAGTGCCTATTGCACATTCAATAATGACTTATTTATTAAAACACACACATGTATAAATATTTAAAACGATTTTCGGAATACGTTAAGTGTTGAACAATATTTATTGTTCAATTTCGTTCATCCTTTATCTTATTTCAAGACACGCAAATGACTTAAATATAATCAAATCTCGAAACTAACACTATTGGGAAACTTATATCTATCAAATATGATGACCAGAAATTACCAATTAAATGGTACAAATAATCAATATTACTTATTTTAAAAACACACATAATCCTCAAATAGTAGGGAATAAATAGAGGATATTTGTAAACACTATTGGAAAAACACGCAAGATATTTCATGATTAAAATTAGTGCCTATTGCACGTCTAATGACTTACCTATTTAAATCACACATAATTCTAAAAATTATTTTGGAGTTTAAAAGAGGATCGATGGTAACACTATTGGAAAAATACATCGAAAAACATTTGCACGTTTGATTGATAATGGCTTATTTAAAACATTACTTTTAAATGATTTATGGAATCTTAGACAGTTAGTCCTTAACTTTACTGATAAACTTACATACGTATTTCTAAAATATGCATTGATAAAAAGTGCCTACTGCACATTCAATAATGTGCAGTATTTTAATTAATTAAAAATTAAATAATATAATAATTTATCAAAAACACACATGTGTAGTCATTAATCCGATTTTTGGAATATATTAATCAAGTGGCTAATTCACTTGTAAATATGTTTTTATCTTTGGTATAATAGTATACATATTAATAAATAGGAATGTTGTAGTATTTAAAAAAATGTCTTTTACGGAATAATAAAGACAAAACTTAGATGACCTACATATTTAAGGAAAAGGTATAAGACATTCATAGCTAAAGATGAATTATTAATCATCATCATTATTTTTGCCCAATTATTCGATCTTCGCAACTTGTCACCTTATTCAATACTTTTCTTTTAATTGTAATTTCAGCAAACTAGTTTAAGCTTATAATCTTTCACGAAAACTTTTAATTATCATGAATTTTTATTGAACATAACAGCTGTGCTCATTGCTCGTTCAATAGTAGTTTAATCGCCTATTTCAAAACACAGAATCCTTAAATCTTTTTTTTTTATATTTTATATTTTCCTCGTTGGGAAACTCGGCTTACAATAATCACAAAAGTGCCTGCACTATAAATATGGTATTATTATTACAATATAACCTTTGGCTTACATTTAGAATCGTTATAAGTCACATTCTACATACAACTACGAATATTTAAGTGTTTAAAACTAACATTAATTTAATGATTATAAATTATTGTCCGCCCCAGAACACTAAAGACAACTACTTAAGTGCTAATATTTAAAAAAAAAAGGTATACAGGAGACTTACAAAAATAGCTAAAGACGAAAAATAAATAGTAGTATCAAAAAAGAAAATAGCTTATAACATTAGAGGACTAGAATCTTAGGTTTCATTTTTGAACGAATATTTAGGTGTAAAGGAAAAAGTCAGGTACAAAAAATATATACTCGATTTCAATCGTAGTAGCGTCTAGTAAATTCATAACTTACAAATTCAGCCTCAATTTTACCCTTTTCACCGACTTAAACTTCTATCTTTTGATTTTGCAGATTTTTTTATACTACATCACTACTGTATAAATGTCGTATATTATGTGGTAGTGATGCATATAAAAATAATATTATTCCAAAGTAAGGGTATACTTACTGCTGAGATTTTTTCTGAGCAATTTACAAGCGGAAGGAGTAACGATTTCTGGAGCAGAAACTTTAAATTAGGATTTGGCTACACATACAAATAGTGACAAATATTACATTTAAGCGACAATATTGAATAGAAAAAATTATAGTGAATCAGATCACACACAAATACATATAGGTATGTCGTCAGCAGATTATACGCTTGCTGTTATGTGAAATCCCGAAGCAAATTGATGATGCTTTTGACCGTATTCACTAGAACTAGAACATAATTGATTACATATTGTTATACACGTACATTAATGATGTACAAGAATGAGATAGATACAATAAGAAAATATCAATCCATGATATAACTAATGACTACAAAAATCCTGCGATTTTATCATCCATCTCCTTTTTTTTAAGATGCCAAGTACTCTTCTAATTCTTGTTCCAGAATTTGCAGCACTTCAAAGCGAGACAGAGGGTGAATGCCGCATTTTTTGAAGCCCACTGTCAAATTTTCTTCAGTTGTTTCATTTTGCTCAATAGCCTTATTCACAAGGTCCCAGAATATGTCTTTTGGCAGTGCTATTGCTGCACTGCCTGCTGACTTTTTCTGCCAGCAAGACAGCTGACCTGTAGGTGTCTCGCGCCACTCGTTTAACACAATGCGCCAGGAGGACTGCAGATACTCATAGTACTCCACATCAAGGGGATGCAGATGACTCGAATTCCCAACAGGGCAAATAAACTTAATGTCATGCTCCTCACACATCTGCAGAGCGTGGACACTAACATGTGCACTCAAATTATCGCAAATCAGAACTTTATTTCCTGGTTTATCTTTCACTATAGGCAGGAAGTGTTTCTCAAGCCAATGTTCAAACACATTTGTGTCTATCCAACCAGTTGTTGATGTAGCCTTGTTTAATTCCTCGCTAGGAGCGGCAGGCTTCGCTTTAAAAATGGCAAATGGAGGTAACATCTCTCCGATAGCATTACCACAAAATACAACAGTGTACATTGACTTTGTTGAATAGCTATCCAGATCTGGGTGCCGCGAAGCACGTCGGAACAACAGACTCTTTTTCTTCGGTTCGTGTTCGAATCCGCACTCGTCGATATTGTAGATATTATCTGGAGTCACATCATACATATCTCTTTGCAGGCGATCGAAAAAGTCATTCACCGTTGTATGATCAATAGGAATTGTTTGTTTGGATGGTTCTTCATTGACCATTATAATTTCTTTTACGTCTGGATGCCTCTCCAAAAACTGTTTGCACCAAAAGGTTCCTGGCATGTTGTTTTTGAAGCGCATGCCCCTTCTATCCACGGCGTCTAGGTAAGCTTTCACAATATCTGTGATATCTTGGAAAACTATTGGAATGCCCATTTCGTTTAAGGCGAGTAAGTGGTTCTTAAAGATGGTATCTTCTTCTTTGGTTACCGACATTCTTAGACAAGGCAGCGTTTTCCTTTCGGGTTTCTTCCTAAGTCTGAATCGTATGGTGGCGACGGGTATCTGGTACAGCTTTGCAGCTTCTTTTACGGTCAATGCTTTGGATTGAATTTTTACAAGCGCATCTCGCAGTTTCGCTTCTGTGTATGATTTTTCTTTCGGCTTAGCTCGCGATTTTCTGCCGGATGAGCGGGTAGGTTGCGGTTCTACGATTTCTGAAAAAAAAAAAACAATAGTAACAAAAATGTGTATTTGTACCTGACAATAACTACTACTTTTAATAAGATTAGAATGCTAAAGAATGCGTCAAACTAAATTCATTTATGAATATTCTTAAGACTACGGGAGGGATGTGAGAATTAGGTTCGCTGTCATGTACGGTAAATTGAAACGATTCTTAAAAACAGAATATTATAATTCAATGAATAAAACACTTTTTAGTATTAGGATAATATTTTTTTTAATAATAATAACGCATGCCAAAGCCTATTCATACATATGGCATAAAAAATTGATTCTTCTCGGAGTCCTCATTTGTTAAATAAGATTCCAAAACGTATTATCTAAACTCAAATTGCTTACTTAAACCTAATTCATGAATAAACCACTTATAATTTGTAATATAAATATGACACGCATTTTTATTTATGTTTTAATTCTACTAAATACTACTAATACTAAATCTAAATATTCCTAATAACAATTAGCAGTCTGCAGGACTAGGTTGCGGAATCAGCTTAGCGTGTTGACATACATACATCCCCAAAATAAAATAATTAAAAAAAAATACTGAAGACTATAAAAACACTTCAAATAAATAGTTATTTTTAATTTTGGTTCAGTTCCCGCGAAATAGTAATAAATTAAAACTTCTGTGAAAAAAACTTTTAATCACCAACAAGGGCTTGCTTTGACGCCGTATCTACCTTTAATCAACTGTTAAATTAGCTACCAACAGTAACTGAAACGTCATGTTTGAAAGGGAAACATGACTTTCAGCTACTGTAGGTAGCTAAGTAAACTAAGTAGTAAACAAAGTTGTGACCAAATTAGTTTACCACTTAGTTTACTAAGACAAACTCTAAAAAAAAACTGGCAGCCTTAGATAAATATTACTAACACTAGTTTATAAGTTTATATTGTTACTAACAAATATGGAATGTGATTCTGAAATATAATTTTATTACAATTAATTTTTTCTCTAACTTTGACACTCTCGGGACCCTGGGGTCCCGGTCCTTTGTTAGGCGAGCGAGGGACCGAAGCCAACTCGCAGATGCCCCGTTAGACATTTCAAATGGAATGGGGCACCTTATTATTAAATTTTAACGCCATCAGTTCTTATAAGTAGCATACTCTGGGTGTATCGTCCTCAAATAATATTAAATTAATTTTTGTATACCAAATTTTGTAAATCATTATTTGAAAAGAGTAACTATGGAGTTTCTTGTCCGTTCTTCTTCATAAGAATCTACCTTTCCGAATGGACAGTAGAGTCACTTTATTAATGTAATATTATTATTTTACTGAACTGTAAATGCTGACGTTCAAAAGTGCCGTTTAATGGCCTTATTGAAATAAACGTTTTGACTTTTGAGTCGCTTTCACCAACTCCCCAGTCCTCAAAATCATTAAAAAGGCCTTGCATTAATTAGTACTGGTACAACGCCATCTGGTGCCGACTTTTGTCGTAAACCCAAATGTATGCGTTACCTTTATACATCAAGTAATTCTTTCCACTTTCCAGTTTGATCTCCTTGTACGTTGTTGTAAGAAAATGTGTGTAGATTATTGGTGTCGTAATCACCAGTCTTTATGAGTCCCTACATAGGGCTATCCAATCGCACGCCATTTAACTCGGTCTTAGGTAAATGTCATCCAATTCAACTTCAAACGCGAACCTTTATTTGTCCTGGTGCAATTAATCCTGGTGATACTTTTTCAACTTTTTTAAGCATTTGGGTATCACATTTAAAGTGCACGGGGAGTGTTTATTTCTAGGTCTTGTTTTTCTGGGCATGTCGAGTTATGGTTTAAGATATTTATAGTTTAATCCGGTATCGAATTGGTCAATGTGTTTCCACAGGACACTGACACCACAAGTGTTTATTTGACACCTCATCCTAGGGTCAGTTTTTGAATTGTGTATTTGGAGTTAAGAGCGTATCAAACCCAACAATAATGTCAAAGTTTTCAGGCAAAAGTACAATTTGACATTTTGAGTAAATGTCAAATTGTACTTTTGCCTGAAAACTTTAAAATCTTAGTTTACTTACGCTCAGTTTCAATAACGTATCTACCTTTAACCAACTGTCAAATTAGCTACCATGCAGCTGGCATGTTTGAAAGGCAAACATGACGTTTCAGCTACTGTTGGTAGCTAATTTGACAGTTGGTTTAAGGTAGATAAGTAATTGAGACTGGCCGCTAGAAATACGGCGTTGCCAGACATTAATTATTTTTTAATGGGAAAATGAAACATTAATGATTGCATAGAGCTTTATTACACGAAAACTTGCAATACAATGATATAAACGACAACTGCGTGACTGCATTCAATTGCTAAGATTAAAATTAGGCTAACTTCTACACAACTAATAAGCCATTCTACCTAGTAGATACCAACTTAATATTAAACGGCGGCATAATATATATTTAATAAAGTTGGAGAGAAGTTTTAATATTGCTTAAGTATATTGCAATAGACGACTCACAGGACAGAATGGAAGAAAAAGACGTGTTGCGCCGACCCCAAGTAACATGGGATAAGGGCAGGAAGATGATGATGATATTTCAATAGCGAAGTAAGTAATTAACCTTTTTAAAATGTTCATAAATAGGTCACGCAGCCTTTAATGATCAAAAACTAATTTGGTTACAATTTAATTACCGTGAGCGCTTACGTTAACACGTTTTACAATGTCCATCATAATTTTGGATACAAGCAACACATAATAATATAACAGATGACCACTAGACAGATTATTATTATAAGCTAGTAAGCAGCTCCCAGAAAAGTAGATTTATTAGATTATTTTTATTTTCATAAAATTATTTTGAAAAGCTGTACATAATAAACGCGAGCTATGTGATTTTGTTACCACGATGACAAAAGGAAGGACATTATAATACAAGTAGGTTTTATTGAAAAAGTTTAAGAAATTGAAAACTTAAAATAACAGTAAACCATTACACATATTAGTCAAAAAAATCCTCCATTTTCAAAAGTCGATAAAAACTATAATCTAACTTAACTACTATATAATGTTTAATAATGATAATATTTTTATTCGTTCAAACATTTTACAAGAACAGGATTATGTTAATTCATGTTTTAATTACATAAGGACATTTTTAGGTATTACAACGACACAGAATTTCATATTTATTCTCATGTTATAGGAAATGTATCGGAATACGATTAATGACGACTATGACGTGTGAATGCAATCATGATTCCATCTGCAAGAGAGAGACGGAACTCTACAGTACTTACAATCCATCTCTTTTTCGGCTTACCATTATGATGCACACGTGCAGCCAATGGCGTCCACCCACCGTGAGCTATATTAAACCGGAACACCGTGGTGCAGCACCTCATCTATTTCGGACATATTATGCGTCCACCTAGGCATTGTCTGGAAAGGTTTCAGATACTGGATTGGGTGTGAGGAAACCCGCTAAAGACTGCAGTTTAGATGAAGAAAGAGGGTTGTTGAAGACATCACATACCAAGCGGTCCACACCGCATAACTTGAAAAGCAGGTTGTATGTGATCGATCCTCAAAAGTTAGAGAACGATGAAGAATAAGAAGAAAACAGGCGATGTTGCAAGCATGGTAGCAATGTCAACAAGACGATTGCAGCTCTGTTGATTGAGCATCCAATCCGACGCCAGCTTAGATAAAATCAAAATATGCTGAACCGAAGTACGCACTTTGTAAACAGCACGACAAAAAGTGGTTGTCACTGACCACAAGTCTTACTTTATAAGGGATATCTTCTTCATTTTAGCATAATTATATTATATAATACACGCTGAAATTTCAATGGTTGTTTTCCAGCGGCAGAACGATTAGCCATCAGTAGTACTATCGAAAGATAAAGTTAAACTTAAAAAATAAAAATGTTTTGGTTTTCAAATAATAAAAAAAAAACATAAACTCGAAAGCGTGAGAAGCAATAGTAACTCACTAGCCGTGACGTAGGTACTACTCAACACGCACGCGCCGCCGTTCGCTCTTTTCACTTTGTAAATCAGGAGTACTTATCAGCTGGTTGATACGCGAAGGCAACGACCGCGGCCGCTTTGCGCGATACGCGATGTATAACTATTGGTTCGAAGTCGCTTTCTAGTTTTGTTTATCACAATTGTTATTCTGCCATTTCTTGATTTTAAAATTATTATTTTTCAAGACAAACTCATTTCGCGGCGGCAAAACAACCAATAATATTTCACGCTGTATATATATATATATATATATAAAATAACCAGACTTGTATGTATATCCTGTAGCTGATATGATTTCGGTATATGGTAAGATATAATTCTTACTTCTTTATTGTTTACCATAACAGCTTATATAATATACAGTGATGAAAAGTTCATGCACAAAGGCGAGCTTAACTCAGAGTTGAGTTTTCTCCCAGCAAACATTTCGATTGGACACAACGGAGGGTAGGATCCAGGGCACTATGTTATTTCCATAGTCATACAACGACACAATTTAACATCGGATACATTTCTTTATGATAACACATTTTAAAAACCTTATTAAACACACATTAACTAAATCAAATATTAACATTATTTCAATGTAAGTATCTTAATTATTCACTTATCTAAACACTGGTTTTAGTAAAAGATAGAAAAAAGAAAAAAAAGCAATTACAATTTAAAAAATGTTCAAGCCCATTACCAATTTTAAAATAACAATTCAAGAATTAGAAACTACAATAAAGACATATTACATTTAGATGAAATAAGAATAGATATTCTAGTTAACTAACATATATGATTAATCTAATTAAGTGTATGTTTACTAAGTAATATTGTGATTAGGAGCAGTCTAACGGTGCAATAATATGAATAATTGATCTATCGTCATCATTAATACTTGATTGATTTTAACACAATTCTACATTCAATGGTTTCATAAGAAAACGTTGCCATCAAAAACGGACCGAAATTGCCAATTTCAAAATAACAAAGCGACTTTTCGATATTCAAAAAAATGTAGGTGCCGTCATATAACGGGCTTCAATTGACAGTTTGAAAATGACAGCGGGTGTAATTTTACTGTCAAAAAATGTAGGTACGGCCAATATTTTGCGACTGTAATATGGCGGCGCCGCTTTCTTCCAAAACTCAAGCTTATTTTTCTCATAAAATAATTGTGCTAGGTTTAAATATAATAACAAAATGTTAACAAACGACGATAATCAAAAATTGCAACAAAAAATTAGACTGCTTTTTTACATCAGTATTCATAAATAATATCAATATAGTCGCATGATTTGTTCTCTTTGATAAGCTTGTATTTCCCGTCTTCAGTTTCCACGAAGCATTTCGGGGGGTGACAGTGGTCGCCTGGTTCTTTCAGTATGGAAAAGTCGTTGTTGACAATGACACCTACGTAACATGTGTTGGTGTTGATGCAGCGCCATCTTTTCTTCAAGTAAGGAGTTTTGGAGTAGTAGTGTCCCTTGTATTTCAACAGCAATTTGTCCTGGACCGTTGTTATTAGTTGCACTGAAAGAAAAAATGGTGCTGTAGAGTTTATTCCAAACAGGATTGGTTAAACTAAAAAAAAATAACTAAATTTTTAAGTAATTATTTTTCTTAAAATAGTCACGTTTTTTGTTAGGTTTTGTTAGATGATTAAGGAGTTAGTTAGTACGAAGAAAAAAAATTAAGGTGATTTCATTTTATATTCTTTTATCTACAAAGTTTTGGATAATTTTTGATAAATTTCATGTTGAGTCGAAAATAAAATCATGTCATAATAAATTATGGAAACCAGTAAACCATACGTTGGTAATACTAAGTTGGTTATACTAAGATTTAACATTTATTATGTTCTCAGCTATGGCTAAGATGATAATTTATGATCTATTTGATGCCGGAACCATTTATGATGTTTTCTTATACCTAATTGGATGCCCCTTCTAATTGCTACATGAGCTATATATCATCCAGATCTTTTAAAATTTTATATATTAAAAAGTTTACGAACAGCTTCTGTATATGCGTTTCTTAGGATACGTTATAAAAGCCTCATCTTTACAGAGTCGCCAATACAGGTCAACCAACATTTACAAAGTAAGTTATAATATAACACATAATATTTAACCGTAGTCGAAATAATTGCAAAAATTTAAAATAGAACAAAACGGGTAAAAGATTTTTAGTTTTAAAGTCACGGACCAAGCCACGTCTCGGTAAGAGCTGACACTAGAGCAAATATAACAAAAACTCCTGAAAAAACAAAATAATGAAAACGAAGTTTTGGACAAGAAAATGGAACAGTTTATAACGTTCCTATGGCTAGGACACAGTCCTCCTCTCTGTGAGAGGAACTGAGCACTTACACGCGGCCCAGTAACAAATATAATAGATGAAAGAAATATGTGTCATTGCTTTAAATTTTGGCTGAGATCTGAAATGTTTTTCAATTAAGAATAATCAGATCGTAGAAAAAAAATTTTTCGTTTCTGAGTTTCTAAGCGTCTAACAAAAACATGTGACCGGTCGATTCTATAAACATATCGAAGTGAAGGCTTGGGTGAAGTCATCACGAGGTGAGCTGTCAATCCATATGATCAAGATGAAATGACAGCTCACTCCGTGATCACGTGATATCTTGATTGTATGGATTTACAGTTCACCTCGTGATCACTTCACCCAAGCCTTCACTTCGACATGTTTACAAAATCGACCGGCAGTTTTTTTGATTTGATGAAACTGACTTATGAAGTGTGTTGCATATACAATATGTATCAAAAACCCTGAATAAATATCCGATGGGTATTATGTAAACCATTTAAAAAATTCTTCATTCAATATTATCACGACCAGACCTTTTTTCACATAACAATAACCTTTTTATGTGAATAGAGTTTTGTTGTCCACTGTCGTTAATATTTCTCCTGAAATGTTTGAGATCCAATTACTATTAAAAGTGTATTTACAAAAAAAAAAAAAAAATTGCAACTTACGATTTTTTTTATACCTTCTTTTTTGAAGTCGGTACAAGTTCAGATGCAATGATGAGACCTTCCTTATTTGTACTAAACTACCCACTACTTATTCTTTAAATAATACTTCTAATCATTTGTCTTACTTTTTAACCGACTTCAAAAAAGAGGGAGGTTATGAATTCGGATGTTTATAAACAAGGTGGGTCTCCACCTTATTTATAAACATCCGAATTCGTCGTCGTCTTACGACGATACGACAATAAATCAAAAAACTGGCAATACTAGTTTATACGAATTTTTGTTTTTTATCTCAGATTTGATGTCACTAACTGCAACAGGCTGCTTGGAATATTTCGTCAGAATAGTAGAGTCCGTAGGATTGACCAGTTTGAGTTTTTTGACGTTTTATGTAATTTAAATTAAAATAAACTTTCCATTTTAATTTCGGTGACAGGATTTATAATAATAGTTTCAAAATATTCCTATGACCCAGTATTGCCAGTGTTATAATTTATTGTGGTATCGATGTTTCCACATTGTATATATTTTTCGTTCGGGCATAGCTCCGTCAAAAATATTAAGACATGCAATTTTTTTTTTTTTAAATAGTTATTTTGATATGGTCCCATTTCAATTTCATAAAGATCTGATGTTGAACTTCGGAGATAGATAATTAAATAGATCAGATACGTACTGGTCTTCCTCAAATTCATATCATGAAAATTTTAATATTCATGATATGATTTAAATATTTTAAAATTTATTTTAATATTATCAATTTATTAAATTTTATAAAATTTTAATATTATAATATTTTAGTATAGAGATTAAGATGTTTGTTAGGTTTGTGTCAATGCAAAACCAAAAAAGTAGATATTTTACAATAATCTAACAGACTTGGTTTGCGAAGGCGTGCAACGGAACTCATCAAAAGTAACTCATTAAGGGTACAATTTCAATACTAAAGTTATCTTCCCACAGTATTCGCTTACTATAAAATTTTCTTTTTTATTAAAATACAAGCGAAATTACGAAGTCGGTGTTTCTGATGTGGTTTCTTCGTTTTTCGACACCGACTTCCAGAATTAAAGTTATTTTGTACTTCGTAGTGGTTTTTATTTGGAAGTCGGTTGTATTTTTTCTAATTCTTAAAGAATATTAAATCAAATAACAGTACATTTACGAATAACCTTTAATGTTTAATAATAATTCACATAAATATTTAGACTGTGAGTACCACGTTATATTTTTAAAATGATTGTGAATTGGTCTAAAAATACTGTTAATATTAACCAGCATTGACCGAATGACTAAATATCGATGTAATTTAAATAAATCATAAGTTTTAAGAACCTACTTTAATTGATTTACCTAAATATGAAAGATTTTGATTCACATACTAAAATAAATGTGGTATAATATGTTGGATTTAGTTACCAACAGAAACTTAAGGATATGCATAGTTCATTTTCTTGGTTTGTATTCAGACGATTAGACATAAAAAATAACAACTTCATATCGCTTTTCTGGGAGTAATGCGATATAAATTCATCAATCACACTCAAAAATATTTAAAAAAATATCTGTGCGAGGCCAAAATAGCCCTCGGCTCAGCGTGAACTAAAAATACTGAAAAGTAAATAATCAAATGCTCTGGTAATCTGGTAAGGCATTTTTTACATTAATAAAAAAATAAAAGTTATAAAATAGGAACAATGATCAGCTCAACACAGAGAGGTATATGTAAATATATTGAGCTGATCTGACATATATTTATATATGTCCTCAGCGCGCTTCTGATTGGCCGAAGGCTCGTTTACAGCTAGCTGCTTGTCTATACCTTGTAAATTTAGGTGGAGTGAGCATGAAATGAACTGACATTCCATCTTAATTGTGTGGATTGATAGCTCACTTCAAGTTCACTTCACCAAAGCTTCCAAGGTGAAATGTTTACAGAATCGACTGCTGCACGCGGCACGATGCTTTCATTCATGCATTGCAGTATAGTGTTTCATTAAAATAATACTTATTGGCTCGAGCCGAGGCCATGCTGATCCAGTGAGGCAGCGCTTGTGTTTGGACGCCCTTTATGTGCCCAAGAAAACTGAGCATAAGAGCTATAAGTCCCTGAAGAGTTCAAATAGAACTCCTTAGGAGGGTGATCGTGTTCCTTGGGCTGCCGAAATACTGTTAAGTGCTGGTCTACTGAAATTGTGGAGAAGCAGTGTCTGGTGTGAAGGCACCTCCAACTCCATTTACTCCTCGGAGTCTTGGTGTAGCAGAAACCCTGGTAGCGAAGGAGACAGCCGCCATTCTCCGTGTATATTATCTCCGCTACAAAGTTTAAGGTTGCATTTATAAGTCGTTATTAGACTAAAACTTATACATAATTAAATCTTAAATTATTATTATATTTTAGATACCATTAGCTCGTAGTTGTTTACAGGTGTTTTTTTTAAATGAGTACCAATATAAACAAAAAAAACACCGTTTGAAAAAATTTAAGATATCAACACTCTTACAAAAGATTCAAGTATATGTTATGACCTATTTCTTCTTTTTTTTATTTATTTAATATGGGTTTGCTCTTGACTCTAGTCTAGGTCATAGATGACAGCGACAAAGTCGACGATGGAGCGAGCTTACCCAGCCAAGCCTTACAAAAAACTAAAAAAAAAACACATATTTATTTCCCGAAGGCTTTGGCAGTGTTCTGAGGGAACTCTTGAATGAAAGGACTCCTTAGGAACAATGCTTATTATAAATTTCGATTCATGTGGACCCAGCTGTAATGTACAAATGTATCCGGTAAGAATGGAAGCCGAACCAACATAGTTGTGAAAGGTTTTTTTTTTAAGGATGGGAAATCATCAAATGACTTCTTCCTGGTGGAGCGGAAAGACGTGTCAGACTCTTACTGATTAAAACCTATCCTTAACCGTTCCTCCTAAAGCCCTTTGCATTCAGGGCCGCTGACTCTTTCGAACAAATTCTGCTACCCGGGCAGGCTCTGGCCCCAACGGGCACCGTCTTCTATGCTGACATCTCTTTGAGGCGCGCGTGGAACACAACGCGCCATCGACCCGGGCCTGATTGTGATCAGACAGCATGCCACCCAACGCTCGCCGTTCGCAGGCCCGAAAAAGGTTAGGTTAGCAAACTGTTTGAGAATGCTGGTTATAGAAATTCTGACGACGATTTGCATTTGGGCTGACGGAGGCAGAAATAACTGGTTTGACATTGAGTTTTATAATGCCAAGGTACAGGCACTCTATCGATTTACTAGGGTTATAATTTGAGCCGAAATTATATATAGGCTGTAACAAAAATACTCATCATTATGGACAACTTTTACTATGGTATCAACTCGAGATCTCAGCTGTTTTCTACAATTATCAATCTGAGATTTTTTCGTTTTGTTACTACACGAACTATTGTATAATAGAAAAGTAATGAACAGTGGATTAATTGTTCACCTTACGCCCATGTGAATGTAGCGAAATGGCTAAGCGAAATATTTTGACTAAGGTGTAGAGTTTGTGAAGTTAGGCCAGAAGCTTGGCTCTACATGAGATCTGATTACTTTTTGACAGTGCGAGTCATATATGTATGTGTATTCAGTGGGGATCCAGTGTCACACCTAAAAAATTGTAACACTTTTTATGCCCCAATAAACTATTATTATTATGATGAATACAATGACCGCTTTACAGATTTAGTGTTTTTTGATATGCCTTGTTTAGTTATTTGATTTATAAACAACATTTAAACATAAAATATTTAGAAATAAAGCAGGATTACAGGCAGCTAACTTTCTACTATGTACTTACAACACTTTGTATTTTTCAAACGTACATAAGTTAAAGTAGTTTCTGTTTTAAAGTAGATTTTCTATATTTTAAATTCGAATATATCTATTACGACTTTCAAAATGTTGCCTAATCTTATGATTATGATCAGTACGTCTGTCGTAGATCTTCAAGTCACGGTCCATTACAAGAAAAGCCTTGCATCTGGGTTGGGTGGTGCACTGCCATTTGGCATGGAGTCTCTTTGTTTCGTACCGCTGGTAGAACGTGTAGCCCTGGTACAGGACCAGCTGCTTGCCGTTTACCATCATTATGAGCTTGGCTGAAAACATATAACGTTGTTACACAAAATCTGTAGTTCCAGAGTAAGTTTTGGCTGGAGTTTGATTCGCCACTTTTCTTCACATCTAAAACAATACACTAAACACTAGGAAGTGGTGACGGGAGGGCGTTTTAGGCGACGATTTATATTTTTTCCTTGAAAGCATTAATCCAAGTTTGCTGATTGATTGAGGTACAATTCATTGCATTTTTTGATGTGACAACGTCTAATAAATCGATGAACGCCGGCTGCATGCACGAAAAAGGATGACTCATTGTAACGTTACGATCATTTCATCAATGTTTTGTTATAATGTTGTCACGTTAAACTATCGTCCGTAAACCGACTTTACAGACAACCAATTTTTTTACAAGAAATTCATATAATGCAACGAGTGTGATGTTGTTGAACTGTTCTTTTATCTTCAAATGCTTGTCAGTCACGAGTTATGTTTGCTTGTCACAGTTTGTGCAGTAGGTACCACCAATTTGGTGTTTTACCGTAGAATTTTGTAGTTACAGTATCATGAGCCATTAAAACCACAAAATAATAATAAAACATTTACTTCGTAAAAATCCATACCTGTGTTAAAAACAATTTTCTTAAAATCTATGTTAGTAACAAATTGAAGTAATATAAAGTTTAAAACTATCACTTGACTACGGAACACTTAAAAATGTTCATAGCGTTTATTCTCGCTGAAATTATAGTAAAATATTTTTTTACGTTTCGTAAATTTGAATATTGTACATATTTATATTTTATTTACTATAATATCTATATTTCTATAATAGATATCAAATAAACAAAAGAAAGAGTGGACTTTCTTCTGTTTATTTGATATCCCACTTTTGGAGGTAAAATCCGTCACATTTATTTTTTGTAATAAATGTAGTCGGTCTATATATAACGTATCCTATTTCCTATATCCTATCCTATTTGTTATATATAGGCGCTAAGCAAGAACATTTTTATTTAATTATTTTTTGTTACAATATACAATTTATTTTATATTATTATCTAACCTTAAGAATAATAAGTACCTACTTAATTATATATTAAATGCTGCGAAAATAATTTTCGGAATGCGTCCAATGACTTTTCTTTATTTCTATAATATTGCTGAAGGTAATTTATGAAACACCGTGAGGAAAGTGTTTTCCTCACGGTGTTTCATACAAACTTTCAAGTCCTTATTCTTGGAAATAAATGAACTGATTTTAATGAAACTTGGTAAGTATACGCTACATATCTAGGTCTTAATAGTTAGTTGAGAACATTTTCGAAAAAGAGTTCAGTGAGAAAGATAGAGTGATTTTTCATTTTCTATGGAAAACTTTGAATCGCTTTCTATCTCACCCTCTAAAATGTTTTTCGAAAATTTTCCCAATTAACTATTTAGACCTGGATATCTAGTGAATGCATAACAAGTTTAATTAAAATCAGTTCATTCATTTCCAAGAATCATCATCTTCCAGCCGTTATCCCATGTTACTTGGGGTCGGTGCAACACTTTTTTTTCTTCCATTCTGTCCTGTCAACTGTCACGCTATCACTAACTCCCTTTTCTTTCATATCACCCCTAACACAATCCATTTATCTTTTCTTTGGCCTCCCTCTCCCTGCCCAACCATCCACATTTATATTCATATCATTTCCAAGAATAAGGACTTGAAAGTTTGTATGGAATACCGTGAGGAGTAAGCGCAAGGTTCAGAACGTGCCATAGTCAGGTCAAAATATATGAATGTTTTTTTTTTTTAATAATTTTCCCTTTAAAATTTCGAATTAATTTTGGATATTTTTTTATTTTAGACTCGAATGTATCTTCCGTTACTGCTTTCGATGAGTTGTTTTTTCTTATGATTATGTTCAGTACTGCCTTCGTGAATGTTCAAGTCTTTGTCCGTTATTAGGAACGCCTTGCATTTCGGCTGGCTGGTACAGTACCATTTGTCGAGTTTCTTTCTATCGTACTGCTTGTAGAATGTGTAGCCCTGGTACACAACCAACTGTTTGTTATTTACCATCGTTATAAGCTTGGCTGAAAACGTAAAGTTAGTATACAAAATAAGCGGTAAGTTCCTCGATCATCTTACTACTATCGACATATTACATTGTAAATGCGAATTTGTCACAGAGATAGAATATGGTCTGGAATCCCTTGGAATAATTATAAAAACACGCGGGCGGAGCTGCTGGCAGAGGTAAGTTTATCCATGACTATTGAGACAAGTTTAAAAGGTTAATTTTTTGTCAAAATAAAATTAAACGCCTCAATTAACGGTGTTCTCAAATTTTTATTCCGTTTCTTTTTTATAAAAGCGAATTTTAAATGAGTTGCCTTTAGTTGGCTATAAAGATGAGTACACTAATAATTTTTCGATTTGATTAAAACAAAATTAATGAATTTCAAGTCATAATTATTAGACATTTTATTTAAATTTTATTCTATACGTAAATAATTTATTTTTTAAATATTTATTTATTTGTTCTACACTTACTTAAGGTTGACTGGTAGAGAATGTCTTATTGCATAAAGTCCGCCTATGTACCACCACTGTTCATAAAGTTTTAATATAAAACGTGAATGATCGCAATAACTGAAAGGAGGTCATTGTACATGAGAACAATGGTCATTGCCTTTTCATTATGAACGACTTTCACTGTGGGACCAACACTGAAATTGCGAAAAAAAATACGATCGAATCATAATGACGAGTACAATGACCCCTTTTCCAGGTATTGCGTTAATTACACGTTGTGATGATTTGAGTAAGTATATCTATATTCTTCCAATACGTGAATAAGTACCGCTAGGGTTTTGAACAAGTTTTCTTCTTCCATGAGCATGTACCGATTTATTGCTGTCTTTTATATTCAAATGCGTGTCAGTCACAACGTATGCTTGACACACGTTCGAATTCGTGCAGTACCACCGGCTGAACGTCTTGCTATTGTACTTCTTGTAGTAGCAGTACCCTTCATATAAAATCAGCTGCTTGCCATTTGACATAGTTATTAGTTTGGCTGTAACGAAATAAATGATTCGTTTAAAACCGTTTTGCGGTTTTTATTCCTCTGAGCAAACACTTTCATTTAATATCTGAATGATATGGGTATTAAATGAAACCTTGCATTGTGAACAGTAGTGCAAAATTTCACCTCAATCGACCAGACTTAACAGTTTTAAAAATTTAGTTGCAAGATGTGACCTAAACATAGTAACAAATAATACAATTAACAAAATAAACTTGCTAATTATGAAAAAAAAAAAATTAATGAGGGAAACTTCTACTCAGTAGTAGACCAGTATGTTTACGTAAGGAAACTATTATAAAAGTAGATAACCGTTCTGTTACGACCAGTTTCAATAACTTATCTACCTTTAACCAACTGTCAAATTAGCTACCAAGAGTAGCTGAAACGTCATGCTTGCTTTTATAACATAACGTTTCAGCTACTGTTGGTAGCTAATTTGACAGTTGGTTAAAGGTAGATAAATTAAAGAAACCGGCTGTTAATGAGAACCTTTATCTACTTAAATATGTTTATTTTGTATAGCCGTTCATATAATCGAGATAAATGCTGAATTTACGATTTAAATTGGTTTGCCAATTAGGTTGCAGGTGAAAAATGAAATAGTGAAAGGATTTTTAAATACATACACAAAGACTGTTGGATTAAACGTCATTTTTAATAACATAAAGTTTTTAATCAGTTGCTGTATGGGTGCTGAGTTTATAAGGTGCAGGCGCGGAATTTTCGCACATATCTCTAGTATAATAAATAAGTGAGAGATCTAGGTGCAATGTGCTGACACAAAAGTAACTACCGTCCTATATCCTACGAAATCTTTTTGTTTGCATGGCAATGACCAATGCTGAAGACATGTTTGTCATGTACATTGTAGATCATCATTTGCAAAGCATCTTTTAAAGCTGCAATCTGCAATCTTCGCAAATTGGAGTTGAACACTGCAGGCAAATAGAACTATTACAAGCGCAGCAAGTGAATCTTGTCTTTCTTTTAATTCGAGTCGGGCATGCTTTGCATAATCTTCTTTTTTGATCTGTTTCTGGCTGGGGAGGTGGTAGAGCAGCAGGTGGCAGATCCTTACCTAAGACTCTTTTGATAGTCAATCGAAGCTCTCTAGGCAGTCTATCGTTATAAACGCGCTTTTTCAAACTAGGAAGAACTAACTCTCTTGCCACAGACAACAAGAAGTCTCCCCGTTTTAATTTGGCATCTGGATAACCTTGGTACAAGACATACGCATTCACACCGGCTAGATCCAATATTCTGTAAAATACTGTCATGGGCCAGTTACGTGCCCTTCGACCGCACGAATAGATAGAACACTGTCGCTCGATTTCCTCAAACCCAGTCTTTGTGCGATTGTAATCAACGATCATAGTTGGTTGGTCGGCCACCTCATCTGTACTTGGTTCGTGATGAGAAGATGAAATCAAAATAATAGCTTTATTTATTTTCGGAACATGAGATAATATGGTGTAGTCTTTGGTAAACCCATATAAAGTGCTCCCTAGTTCTCTTTTTTTATTAGGTTGGAACTCACGAGGAATCTCAGGAGTCTTCCTTTTTAAAGTTCCCAAGTAAGTCAAATCCTTAGAATGTAAAACCTCCATCAGTTGCATTGAACTAAACCGGCTGTCAGCCGTTACATTTCTGTTTGTGTATTCAATAGGCTTCGTCAATCTTATAACCGCTTGTGTTTGAACTTCGAGCTTACTTTCTGCATCCGGAAGAAATTCTCCATCCGAATTTCCACCGTAAATATACGCATTATAAGCATACGGTTTATCCGCATCACTAAGAATCCTGATTTTGATTCCATAGTTCGTTGGTTTTTTTGGCATGTATGTTGTGAATTTACACTGGCCTCTGAACGGTAAAAGCATCTCATTAATGCAAGTGTTTGGACCTAGAGTATAATTATTTTGAGAGTTAGTAACGAACTTTTCAAAAATATAAGATACTGCTGCTAAGGGGTCAGCCCCCAGGCGCTCTTGACCATCGACTTCATTGTCAAATCGGAGGTAGGTTAGTAACATAGAGAATCGCTGGTTAGACATTACAATGCGGAAAATTTCATGTGAAGTGCCATCAGTAGCGAACAAATTGTTGGTATCTCTATAATTGTATTTAAATACTGCACTGTAATAGAGTAATCCAAGCAGACTTCGGATTTCTGAATCATCGGTTTCTTTGCCATCAATTTTATTTTTTTTAAATTTCGCTCGATTTTTTTGAATATTTAAATTGGTGCTTGCGACTATTGTCGCTATCATGTCAGAGTCAAAAACTTTTGACCATAAGTCTATAAAGCTTTGAAAGGTATTCGGTTCTGTAGAATGAGATTCATGTTTGATCTTAAAAGCTGGAATTCTACCTGATCTTCCAAACTCAAATTTCGACCACAAAAACCCGTTTTTTCCAATAAAATGTGAAGCAGTTTGGCCACGTTCTAGGGTAGTAAATGATTTCAGTGGCTGGTCTGCATCGTCTTCATCTTCACTGACGTTATTTTCACTCGATTCTCCTTCTACATCATGGGGTCTTATGATTCCTTCATACTCTTCCACACTGCCAGGACTGCTTCCTCTTTCTTGCCTATTACTTACTTCGTAGTCTTCAAAAAAATCATTGGAATCATTTGATCCTTTTTCTTCCATCGTTAGCCAAACTTCAGTTTCAGGAGTTCGTTGAAACCTCGTCTCGAATGGTCGGAAGCCAACATCTAAAATAAAAACCAAGTGAAATTAGAGGTAAGACGAAATTAAGTTACTTAAGGGATAATCAGATCATACGAAGGGATAATCAGATCATACGAACATCGAACCAGCTGCTAAGCTGCAGTTTGCATGCGGTCCGACTATCGAGGACTTAACTGTTAAAATATTGTTGATTAGTTAGCTATAACATACCATACTGTTTCGATATGTGTATACTGGATTCAAGAAGGGCCCCCTAGTTTCAGAACTCCTGCGTAACACGCATGCAAATCTGGAATGTAAAACCTTCTAGTATTTGACCACCGTCAGCACTTTGCAAGATTCGTGGGAATACAAGATATTGTAAACGGGTGTTTGGGTCAATCAAATTCACCTGTCATAGCCTAGCACTGACCTCTGATAGACAAAATTAGTGACAACCATCGGAGGTTGTGAGGATAACAAATATATGGCGGGATAACCAAGCGACTTTTTCGTCAGTTGTTCTCGCTGATAGAATTTCACTTGGTTCAGAGCCTCATTTCCGAAAAAGCAAATCTCATGTGAAAGCTGACTCTTGTATATCCATATCTAAAGTAATGAATAAGGGTGCTGAGACTTTTATTTAATGCTTTAATGTAGGAAGGGGGTCAGATAAGATAAAATTAAACAAATTGCGAAAGATCGTTTTTTTATAACGTATAGGTACAGACTCTTAGATTTTACGTGGTACATGATTACAATATTATTTTCAATCAGTTGGTGTTATCCCACTGCGCTCATCAAGAGAAACCAGTAACCAAGCTATTTTACTAAAACTACCTTATTTTATGGGAGCAAGGACTCAGTGACATCTAAGTTGTTCTTATAAGCTGCTAATTTTTCTCATGTGGTACGGTATATTCGAGTTGCGGCCAGTGTACCAGCGTCTTTACTTACACTCGGAAGTACATACCATCCTCTGTTTTAAACAAATTTCTTCTCTCATGATTGTGGTCCACTTTACATTCGTGTATCCTATACTGCTCATCGGTGACTAAGAAACATTTACATAAACGAAAGCTGCTACAATGCCATTTTTCGAGGCCTTTTCTCCCTTTTCTTCCTTTATACATTTTATTGAAAGTATATCCGTCGTATAGTAGGACAGCAGCGCCATTTCCCATAGTTATCAATTGAGCTGAAACCAAGATAATCATAGATGTTAAAGTTATCATTTGATTGCTAGAGGATTACTTTGGCTAAACGAGAGCTCGTGGCTAAATAATAACAGTAGCTAGTGTTGGTCGATTTTCAAGGTTAAGCAACGCTTTCCCAGGTCGGTTTGTGGATGGGTGACCATCTTGACATACCGTGCCTCGGAAAGCACGTTAAGCCATTGGTCCCGGCTGTCATTTGTAGATCTTTGGCAGTCGTTACGGATTGTCAGAAGCCAGAAAATCTGACTCCAGTCTCGCCAAGAAGTACCGTGTTACCCAGTAAATGGATTGTGGAGGTTTGGTACGCAGCCGCTCTACCTAAAATCTAAGCTGATCCCAATATAGTTGGGAAAAACGCTAAGTAGATGAAAAAATAAGGTAACTTGTCTTATGCGATATCGGTAGTGACAAATCACAAGTATAAACTGACTCTTGTATACTTATCCGTAGCTAAAATTATGAAAAAGGGTGCTGTGACTTTTAAAAAATGCTTTGATGTAGGAAGGGGGTAAGATGAGGTTAAAAATAAAACAAATTGCCAAAGATATTTTTTTTATAACGTATAGGTACAAAATCTCTTAGATTTAACGTGGCACATGATTACAATATTGTTTTCAATCAGTTGGTGTTAGCCCACTGCGCTCATCAAGAGAAACCAGTAACCAAGCTTTTTTACTTAAACTAGCTTATTTTATGGGAGCAACGACTCAGTGACATCTAAGTTATTCTTCTTACCTGCTGATTTTTCTCATGTGGTATGGTATATATTCGAGTTCCGGGCTGTGTGCCAGGGGTGCGTTTCATAACGTATAAACTCATTTGGTCTAATTTCATTTTAATATCGTTCATAAGATATAATCAACGTGTGATATACCAACTGTTGATATAATTTCTTTACATATAACATTTATTTCTTCTAAAACGTATTTAGTATAACGTTGTTTGATATAACGTTTACGCAATCGAAAATCATTTGGTATAACGTTTAATATATATAAAAAATGTCATTATGGTTAACACCCCGACGGTCGACCCCGATAGTTTAGGTTAGATGGTTAAGGCGGGAGACCCCGACTCGGATAGCCTTCGTGGTTATTTTTTTTTAAAACCACCCTGAAATAGGAGCCCCGCCAAGCGGGGCTCCGTCGAACTATCTTAGCGCAGGTGGTAATCAGTTACTAGTTATGTTTTTATATCTTTTGAGTGGTATGTCAAACGATTTTATATTTAATGTATGTCATGCTTATAAAAAATATTTATTTTAAAATTATATCAAACGTTTATTATATTAACTAATCATTATATTAAATAAAATTATAGCTTCCGTTGTTATATGTTGTAAATATTAGAGATTTTGTTGTTACATCATCTGTTACTTACCCATGTACCAGCGTATTTACTTACACTCGGATGTATCTATCATCTCCTGTTTTAAACAAATTTCTTCTCTCATGATTGTGGTCCACTTTACATTCGTATATCCTATACTGCTCATCAGTGACTAAGAAACATTTACATAAGCGAAAACTGCTACAATGCCATTTTTCGAGGCCTTTTCTACCTTTCTTTCCTTTGTACATTCTATTGAAAGTATATCCGTCGTATAGGAGGACAGCGGCACCATTTCCCATAGTTATCAATTGAGCTGAAACCAAGATATTCATAGATGTAAAGTTATCATTTGATTGCTAGAGGATTACTTTGGCTAAACGAGAGCTCGTGGCTAAATTAATAACAGTAGCTAGTATTGGTCGATTTTCAAGGTTAAGCAACGCTTTACGAGGTCGGTCTGTGGATGGGTGACCAACTTTTTTTTTTCTTTTATTATTTTGACATACTTAGACGCCTCCATACCTCGGAAAGCACGTTAAGCCGTTGGTCCCGGCTGTCATTTGTGGATCTTTGACAGTCGTTACGGATTGTCAGAAGCCAGAAAATCTGACCCCAGTCTTGCCAAGAAGTATGAATCTGAATCCGGTTTGACTGGAAGCCGACCCTAATATAGTTGAGAAAACGCTAGGCAGATGATAAAATAAGGTCACTTGTCTTATATGCGGTATCTATCGGTAGCGGCAAATAAAGGTTTTGGTAATAAATGAAAAATAAACGTCACGAAACTATGAAAGTTATTAATATTAATGTTATTCAGAAAGTCATTAACTTACCACTATAAACACATTAATTAAATGATTAGATCACTCACAAGACTAATGAGTTACTTAAACCTAAGTTACTTAAAACTAAAGAAAGCTTTGGCGTTAGCATTTATTAAAATTGTACAGGCTGTTTCAAAAGTGCATGATCATATTTGAGGGTTAAGATCTGTTCTGTATGTGATATTAAGTAAAGAAACAATAGCAAAAATACAAAAATTTCGTTTTTTTTTTTAAAAGCCGACTCCACATTTTATGTAAATGGTAATCTGTGGAACTTCTATTTGTCTTTTCTAAATTCTTTTTTTTTTTCGTAGGCTTTATTCATTCCAGAAAAAATGTATGAAAAAAAAAACCATTTCTGTTTCATTATAAGAAGAATTAAGTCGAAAAGCCTATTTAAGGAACTTGCTGTACCTATTGAAAACAACCATTTGCTGAATGATCTGAACAAATAAATTATTATATTTACCTTCTAGCTTCCGTCCGCGACTTCGCTCACATACAAATATATAAAAAGTTGCCTATGTGTTATTCCGGGATATGCACTACATGTATGCCAAATTTCATCCAAATCCCTTCAGCCGCTTTTGCTTGATTGTTGCACAAACATACAAAATTTCACATTTATAATATTAGTAGGATTATTGTTATTTTATTTATGTACACTCAGTAGTACTCATACATTCCGCATTGATTAAGTTTAAAGGGTGGAGGAAATGAAGGAAAAACATTTAACTCTAGTACAGAATCATGAAATAACCGACCGACGACATGGGAACAGGATGTGTGTCGATGTCACTTCCACCCTGTATGTAATAACGGATGGGTTTTAGTCAGTAAGAGTCTGACACGCCCTTTCGCTCCATCCAGATCGGAAGAAGTATAAAAAAAGGGTAGCGAGAATTTGCAGTGGGTTAATACAAATGCACCATTTGTAAAAAAGAATTTATTTCATTACAAGATTAATCTCTAAGCCTACTTGTATACAAAAGAAAAACACCGCAGAAGAAATGCGTTTTTTTGCATGTTTGAGGTCAACGCCATAGAAAAAATTCAGTTGTATAAAGCTGTTTCAGGGGGTAAAAGTAGACATGGATGAACTTTTACGGTGAGATCAACTCTGAATGAGGATGCTGTTCAGTTATCTCGATAAATCGTAGGGAACATTTTTATTGCAATTTCAAGGTTAATCTCACAGTAAGAATTGTGCATATTACTATTATCCATATTTCCATAGACCCAGGACTTTTCTTAGATCCCCAACTTTAAAACAAGAACTTAAATTTTTAGCTAAGCGCTCCCTTATATACAGGGTGACATAACTTGACAATACAGTGAACAGCTGATTTATTTTCGCGACAAGAGGTTTGGTTCTTTAGTGACAATTGTTCATATTCATGAATAGGTTCTTTCACTCCCAAAAATATTGCCAACAAACTAAAAGTCACCCTGTATTGCTCAATGTGTGTGGCTATAGTGTCTTAGATACTTATTAATTATCAAGTTTATTTCATACATACCTACAGTAAGAGAATTTTATAAAAAAAAAATATTTATTTACCATACAATTAATTAGATTATCTTCTTGCTTCTGGTGTATGTTTTGTGACAATATTTACATGAAACTACCTAAATTTCGTTTATAAGGCACAGAAATGAAGGATACGATCGCCGTTACATTTAGAAGGGTTTTGCAGACAGGCGGGACGACACAATGCGACAACCATACGACAATTGTTTTCACACAGACAGTTTTTCAGATAGAAAAGTTTTATTTTGTTTACATGTAACTTTTACTATGGTACCAATCCCGAAATCGCGAAAGAAATATCAACTGCCTCATACATTTACCTAGGCATAACTCAACAAAATGTACAATATGATGAGTACAATGAGCCCTTTTCAAGTTAGCGTTTATTATTTTACACGCTGTAAATCCTCAAACAATTCCTATGAAAACGTGTTGTCGCATTGTCGCAGCGCGCTCGTGCCCTTACAATGATCTGAGGCTACAGCATAAAAGCAGTAGCCAATTGCGGTTGACATTAACCTTTTGACCGCCACGGTCGGCTATAGCCGACAAATGAAAAAGTGCCCAACACGCCACCGTCGACTAGAGCCGACAAAAAAACGGCGAATTTGTGGTTTGGCGTCGGGGGCACACCGATGCGTTTATGCTTTGGCGTTCAAAAGGTTAATAAGTCTTAACATACTTCCCATCGGGACATCTGTGTACTGGTCGCATTTCATGACTATGTTCCAGTAAACATTTGATGATGTTGTTTTGATCGTCCAGGCACAGGAAAGACTTGCATCTTGGGAAATTGGTGCAGACCCATTTGTGTCCTATCTTCAGTTTATACCTATAGAAGAATGTGTAGCCGCCGAAAAGGACCCAAGTCTTGCCACTTGCCATTTCGATTAAGCAGGCTGAAAAGGTAAATCAGTAAAGTAAAAATTTTAAAATAAATTATTTACTCTCATGCATAGATAATATGCATTAGAAAGAAAATTAAGCTGTTTTCAATTATTATTAAAAACTTGACCTTAGACCTTTTTTTTTCTCGGAGTTAGCGAGCTTTAATAAAATGATTATGTATTGTAAGTTTAAGCTCAGGGTCTAGGCTTTCGATGAGGAGGGAAAGATCTTCAACCTGTTTTCAATCATTATTAAAAACTTGAACTTAGACTTGTTAAAGTCATGAACACACCAGTAAGGACTTCACTTTTCTCGGAGTTACCGAGCTTTAATAAAATTATTATGTATTGTAAGTTTAAGTTCAGGGTCTAGGCTCTTCGACGAGGAAGGAAAGATCTTCAACCTGTTTTCAATAATTATTAAAAACTTGAACTTAGACTTGTTAAAGTCATGAACACACCAGTAAGGACTTCACTTATCTTGGAGTTACCGAGCTTTAATAAAATGTTCATGTATTGGATGTTTAAGTTCAGGGTCTAGGCTCTTCGATGAGGAGGGAAAGATCTTCAACCTGTTTTCAATTATTATTAAAAACTTGACCTTAGACTTGTCTCAGTCATGTACACAACAGTAAGGACTTCACTTTTCTCGGAGTTACCGAGCTTTAATAAAATGATCATGTATTGTAAGTTTAAGTTCAGGGTCTAGGCTCTTCGACGAGGAAGGAAAGATTTTCAACCTGTTTTCAATAATTATTAAAAAGTTGAACTTAGACTTGTTAAAGTCATGAATACACCAGTAAGGACTTCACTTATCTTGGAGTTACCGAGCTTTAACAAAATGTTCATGTATTGGAAGTTTAAGCTCAGGGTCTAGGCTTTCGATGAGGAGGGAAAGATCTTCAACCTGTTTTCAATCATTATTAAAAACTTGACCTTGACTTGTCTCAGTCATGAACACAACAGTAAGGACTTCACTTTTCTCGGAGTTCCCGAGCTTTAATAAAATGTTCATGTATCGGAAGTTAAAGTTCAGGGTTAGGCTCTTCCACGAGGAGGTCATGCTTCTTTTCCCCCTCTCGGCGCTAAGTTGAGCGTTGAAAAATAACTCCAATTGTAAAAATGCATTTCATAGTGCATTTCTATTTAAGCATGCATTTAGGTAAGTATATATTAGTGGTCGTCAAGACTGGCAATAATATTCATAAATGTAGTTGCCGATTTTGTATGGAAATAGCACACGATGTGAAAGGTAGTTTCTTTGAGACAAGCCCGTCACACATTCCCAACCACTGAGAGCAAGAATCAACAGTGGCGTCCACCAAAAAATGGCGACTCAATGAAGCTCGACTAATTCGCCAAAAATGATTCAACGTGACCAACACCGGTTGCGGAGGCATTTCCTGTATTTCTTTGCATGAAAGAGGCTACTAACATGCCTTAATGATTAAGTAAGACATCACTTTCAAATTCATACGTTTAATTAAAAATTACAATAGCTTTAATTCCTAAGTTTGATAAATGTGCCATCATCACACTTATAATAATTAAGTCTTTCATGATTATGGTGTTCGAAAGACCGGAGTATTTCTCCTTCGTCTGACACAAAAAGGAACGCCCTACACTTGGATGTTCTCGAACAACGCCATCTAGCGCCAAACTTAAGAACTGCATGCCTGTAGTAAGTGAAGCCATTTTTCATCAAATATTTATGATCTCTGTTGCCTCCTTTAACTGTTATGAATTCCACTATAACAAAAAAAAAGTATTAGCGACTGACGTTCTTGTGGCACATTCGCTATTTGAGAAAAAATAAAAATAAAAGTATATTTGAGCATTACACACACAAGCGTACAAACAGACCGTTCTCCTGAAGGTATTTGGTGACCACCGCTCATATACCAGGGGGAAGCCATCCCGTTTAAGACAGACCTCTTTGCAATTTTGGTTGAAGCAATCTATCCGTGTCGCCTATCGTTATCTTTACTTTATTTTGGTGTGGTGCACATTTATATGAATGAAAAACGAACAGTAAAACCTTATCAATGATATTTATTAGGTGGAATACAAGTAGATAAATACATTTACAAATATGTACTTACACTTACTATAGTTTTATGATTCCTGCTGAAACTAATTTATTCTAACAAAAGTGCCATCAGTCATTTTGAAATATTTATGCCGTTCGTGGTTGTGATTTTCTGATGACTTGATGATTTCACCGGTTTCTGACATGACGACGTATGCGTGACACTTCGATGTTCTCGAGCAGCGCCATCTATCGCCAGCTTTGAGAATGATATGCTTGATATAAGTATAGCCGTTTTTCATCAACTGCGGCTTGTTTGAACCGTGAACAGCTATTAGTTGCGCTGTAATGTATAAATTGGAGACATTTTTTTTTGTTTCATAATCTCATAATGTACAGTCTGACAAAATGCTCGACATTTCATTTAATACTTCAAAAAAATTATGGCTCCATACAATGTCGAATGATTATGTCGGTTTAGGTAGGTTGATCATAATTGTAGTGCCACTTTTTCAACTATTAACTTCACAACCCCCTTTCCTATACTACCCGCTAGTGAAATAATAAACTGTTTAAGTATCAATAAAAATTGGATAGGTTTATTAATATATATAAAATTTATTTGTTTGTTTATTACGATTTGGCTTAAAAACTACTTTTACGATTAAAAAAATTCTTACGCCATTAGAAAGCTACATTATTAAGATATGGTATTTTTATTTTCGAAAAAGTAATTTCTACAAAAAATTCAATAATAAAACCCAAAGTCGCAACATTTACATTACCTGATAAATTAATTATTTGGCGTGCGCCGAGAAAACCATTGACGATATATAAAAATAATGTACTACATGATTAAAGTATTAATTATTTGGCGGTTTTACGGTAATTTAAATGTACAAATTCAATCAATTAATAATTTAATAATAATATATGGGGCAATGGAATAAAATATATAATAATATAAAAGAGAATAGGTACATTAATAATAAAATAAGTAGTTATAATAAGAAGCTGGTTAAGTCATTTGTTTAATTGGAATCAGTATTCATAAGTCAGATATGCAAACAATACACATCCTCTCACATACACACACGTACACTACACCCATACACAAAGAGAGGCACTCTCACACACCATTTATTTCTCATTTATTCCTATGTTGATTTTGTGTAAAATAGTATAAGCTAGTTTAAATTCTGATGCTACGGGGAGTGGCGCCGTTTGCTGAAATACAGGTCTTAACCTAGTTCGGCAGCGGATGCTTATAAATTTATTTGAATCATTTTTATCTACTAGCTAATAATTACGACTAATCTTGTAATATTTTTTCTGGAAATAAATTATTTTATTTAAAAAAAAAAAAAAATAACCTATAAAAAAGTACCCGACGGTAAAAGTCTAACTATTATGGTTAAGTCACAATGGCCGCTTTTTGTTCAAATTATTCTATCAAAACCAGGGTGGAATGGAAAAGTGGTGGTTTTGGTATCATGATATTAATTCTTTTCCATTAAAATGGTTTGATAATTAAGACTGATTTTGTACATGTAAATTACACTTTTAAGTTATTCAAAACGGACCTATGAATAAAGAGCTTTACTTCTAAAATTCAGTGAGTGACTCCACTTCCTCTTTTCTCTTCACTTCCCAGAATTATGCCTGAAGTAGACAGGGGCCAGATTCCTATGGGTGTGTATGTTATGTAAACACTATACTATAAATTTAGAAATATGTAAATACACAACTTTATAAGCCTACTGAGTCTAGTTTTTAAGTCTAATATAAGTGCCATTAGACATTTTGAAATATTGATGACGTTCGTGGTTGTGATTTTCTGATGACTTGATGATTTCACCGGTTTTTGACATAACGACAAACGCGTGACACTTCGATGTTCTCGAGCAGCTCCACCTTTCGCCGGCTTTGAGAATTGAATGCTTGTAATAAGTGTAGCCGTTTTTCATTAACTGCGGCTTGTTTGAACCGTGAACAGTTATTAGTTGCACTGTAATGTATAAATGGAGACGAAGTTTTTTATTTCATATTCTCATTATAATGTACAGTCTGACAAAATGCTGAACAATTCATTTAATAGTTCTAAAATAAATATGGCGAGTCGGCAATTTCGAGGGACTAGGTATAAATCAATAGTTACCAATCAATCATAATATAGTGATTTTTCACATATGTCACAACCCCCTGTATATTACTCCGTAGTGAAATAATAAACTGTTTAAGTATCAATAAAAATGGATAGGTATATTTAAATATAATGTCACTAATTGCACACGATTAAAGGTAACAAATTCCACTAAAACCTTAATAATACTTTCTAATCACATTATGAAATAATATGCACAGTAGAAATATCAACACCTACTACGAATAATTAAGAGCTTTACTTCTAATATTCAGTGAGTGAACTAAACTCCACTTCCCAGAATTATGCCTGAAGTAGACAGGGGCCAAATGCCTATGGTTCAAGTCTCCACCGACGACATTCAAGCTGTAGTCCGCAATAACGAACGCACGACAGTCATGCTTCATTCTCGACGAACATTTGTACCTGGTCATGCCTTTTTTGGACACAGAATGGAAGCTGTAGGTGAAACCGAGGTACTTAAACAGTTGGGCACCACTGACTAGTTCTAGAATTTCACCTGGAATTTTAATAAAGATTAGTTTGAGGTTTCCATGGTTCAGGTATTTTAACACTATCGTTGCCAACTTTATTTTCATGAAGTACTTTTTTTTTTTAAGGATGGGAAATCATCAAATGACTTCTTCGCTCTGTGTGGAACGGAAGGGCGTGTCAGACTCTTACTGATTAAAATCCATCCGTATTCCTTCTAAAGCCCTTTGCGTTCCAGGGCCGCGGTGACTCTTTCGAACATGAAATATTTGCAGGTGCCGAATGTAACTCGCCAAAGACACCACATACATATGTGTCAGCACCCAGCACCGAAGTTTCTAAACACCTGTAAGTGTTAAAGCCAGTTGATGCACTTTTATCCTTCAAAACCGCTTGGTTTTGTTCTATCTCTGGCAGACGTTTACAGAGCAAGCATTGCCCCGAAAACATGGTCAGTTTCACCACTTACACCGCGGTCATCTTCAACGGTGATGTCTTCAGATGCTTCCACTTCAGCCGGGCTGTTTTTTCTTCAACATCCGCCTTTTGAGAAATCTTGAGTTTTGAACTTCTGTTGTTTAATAAGCGACACGTGGTAAACGGTGCATATTTCAACACATATGCTGTTGGTCATGCTCTGGGTCTTGGAACATTTTATTGAAAGTCTAACCTACAGTTTTATTATAATACTTAAGCAGGTACTTATAATGTTAATTGTGTGACATCTCAAGATAACTCTGTCTATGAAGTGGTGCGTAGATCATATAGAGGCGGGTGGAGAATACGTTTCAAAGGCCTTTACGATTGGAAGTTCCATTGAACTTATTTTAATTCTTGGTACAAAGAAACAAATGAGCTTTTTATGATTTATAATAATATATCTTGCGACAACTCACACTCGGTCATCTGATCCCAAACTAGGCAGAGCTTGTGCTATGGCAACCAGACAACTGATAAACATACTTGTATATTTCTAAATATATACAAATTATAGACAAATTACACCCTTATTCATTACCATCGCATAATATTGGAATAACATCCTTGCCATAATTATTGACCAGCTGTCATGTCTATGGTTTGGTGTGGTTAGCTTGAGGAGTGCCCTGCGTGGGCCTTTGAGCGGCGAATTCTGGCGAAGTCCTGACTCTGCCAGCGGTAGTGAGGGCTATACTGGCAGATAAGGAAAACTGGAGGGAAATGGCCGCTTTCTGTGAAGCCGTGATGGTCCAGAAGGAGGCTGCCGAGCGGGATCGAGAGAGGGCCGATCCCGCTCGGAGAAGGAGGCGTCGGTGAGGCAACCGCCTCGACGCCTAAACGCCGAAACCCCGCCTGCAGCATTAATGGCAGATGGAGGTCTCCAGGGTCGCGGGCGCTCAGAGTGGGGACTCTGTCCGCCAACCTAGTGATCCTAGGAAAGGCGGTGGCACAGTGATCACGTGCTGCCGTGCACAGCGAAGCTAAGGGGAGAACCCTTTACAGTCTCCCCAGGGATGTGCCCTAACAGGCGTTGCACAAAGGGGGTTCCGGAGTGGTCTTTTAAGAGGTAACGGAGCCCCTTCTATGTGCGGATGGTGATCACCGGGGTGGTTTTAGTGAGGTAAAAATCCCACACTCCCTGGTCTTTACCCCAAAAGTCCAGGCGCCTTTTGAAGGTTTCCCCCCGAAACAAAAAAAAAAATGGTTTGGTGTGGTTATAGCCCGCGATAAAATCACTCTACATATTAGTTTAGAAAATTTTGGTGAAAGTTGGTTAGAGATCTATAAGGGACTTATTTTGTAAAAAAAATACAACATGACTTTTTTGACCACATATAATACTTATAACCTAGCTGGTCTACTAATGCGTTATAAGTGGAGATATATAGGCATATAATCTAACAACGTCTCGAGTTACTCCTAACCTAACATTTATGTCCAAATTTTAAAACACGTAAGTAGATAAGTTTATAGAAATTTTAAATACTCTTAACATTAATAAACTACATTATGAATTTAAAAAAAATGCATTTCTAGAATCCGTTTCCGACAAAATATGCCCTGAAGACTACTTTTTCATCTGTAAAAATATAAGAATAATTTTACTCTGTAAGGAGTCGCTGTTTAGTGTACTAATCTAAAACTTATGGCGAAATATATACTACGACTTGGGAACTATAAAATTAGTATTGACGTCACATAAATCCTACACTGGCAGGAAAAACCACGTGATCAGTAGAAAATAACAATAGTCCATAAACACGCACGACGAAAAATGCGCATTCTTCGATGCTCTGCTGCGACTCTGCCGGATTCATCTAGTTTTAAACGACCAAAAAAGATTGACGTGTAAAAGTGTTATTTACAACCTACTTACACAATGAATATAATTTATCTGCGTTACGAAAACGCCTTAAGTTTTACGTTGATACACTTGGGCCACTCGAACCTGTGTGAATGAACATGAAGTGATCTGTCATTCCATCTTGTTTGTATGGATTGACAGATCACTTCATGATCACTTCACCTAAGCATACACTGTGAGATGTAGACACAACAGACCGACAGATCTATAAGGGACATATTTTTGTAAAAATAACACAACATTACCATTTTTGACAATATAATATTCACTACTTAGCTATTCGACTTGCGTTATGTGCAATTTCACAGAACCAAGATTTCGAGTTACACCTTTTTTTTTTTTTTTTTTTTTTTTTTTTTTTTTTTTTTTTTTTTTTTTTTTTTTTTTTTTTTTTTTTTTTTTTTTTTTTTTTTTTTTTTTTTTTTTTTTTTTTTTTTTTTTTTTTTTTTTTTTTTTTTTTTTTTTTTTTTTTTTTTTTTTTTTTTTTTTTTTTTTTTTTTTTTTTTTTTTTTTTTTTTTTTTTTTTTTTTTTTTTTTTTTTTTTTTTTTTTTTTTTTNTTTTTTTTTTTTTTTGATCTCGGGGGGAAATCCTAACTTAACATTTATGTGCACATTTTCAGTACACGTTAGTAGACAAGAAAAGTTATAGAAAATTTTAAAATTACTTAACATTAGATAATAAAACGTCATGAACAAAAAAATAAAAAATTCATACATTTTTTTTCTTTCAGAATCGATGGTATAATATAACTTTATCCTTGATTTAGGTGGATATCGGAAAATGTGTTCCAGGGTGACATAACATAGGATCAAAGTTTTGTTTGAACATTGTAACTGACATTGTTGCTGGGGAGTTTGTTGCGCCACTTCTTCTTCCCAGCTATAACACTAGGAAGTGGTGACGGGCGGGCGTTTTGGGGGACTGTCTTTATGTAGAACTTTGACGTTCAAAAAGTGCTGGCACTCAGCCTAATTTGAATAAATGACTTTTGATTTTGATTTTGACCACAATACTACGGAACCCTAAAAATCTGTACAAATAAATAAAAGCTGAAGAGTATGTTTGTTGAACGCGCTTATCTCTGAAAGTACCAGTTGTATTTGGAAAATTATTTTGTGTGTGATAACTACATTCACTAAGAACGGGAAAAAACGGGAAATGCGCGTACGAAGTTTCGGGAAAAGCAAGTAATGGAATATAAGGAAGCTTTAAAAAACATAAAGCATTTTTTTAACAATACAACTCTAGTGAAAAGGATATCAAACAGGGTGACTTTTCATTTTTAGGCAACTTTCTGCGGGTTCTGCTTTCATTTTGATTTTTAATTTATTTTTCGACCATAGCGCAGTTTTCTCATGGTTATGGAGCTTAGGACTCTTTATCATTTGCTGCGATCTATTAATAAGTAAGAATGAAGTACAGTTTGGACTACTACAGTTCCACTTGACCACATCTTCAGCTAGATCGATATTTTCTTCTTCGTAAACAAACTCCCTAAACACTAAAACCTTCTTGTTTCGGTTGACCAGGAAAACTCCACCGACTACTTTTTTACCTGTAAAAATATAAGTAATTTTACCCTGAAAATTCTGTAAGGAGTTGCTGTCTACTATACTCAGCCAAAACATACTGCGACATCTACACTGCGACATAGGAACTACAAAATTAGATTTGACGTCACAGACATCCTACACCGCGTAAGCAAAGTAAGCCGCGCAATCAGTAGATTAAGTAATTTTACCCTGAAAGTTCTGTAAGGAGTCGCTGTCTACTATACTCAGCCAAAACCTACTGCGACATCTACACTGCGACATAGGAACTACAAAATTAGATTTGACGTCACAGACATCCTACACCGCGTAAGCAAAGTAAGCCGTGCAATCAGTTGATTAAGTAATTTTACCCTGAAAGTTCTGTAATGAGGCGCTGTCTACTATACTCAGCCAAAACCTACTGCGACATAGGAACTACAAAATTAGATTTGACGTCACAGACATCCTACACCGCGTGGGCAAAGTATGCCGCGAAATGAGTAGATAATAGGGTATTTGACTGGTTTCTTTTTATTAAATTTCTCAAAACCTAGAGAGCCGACAATACGCAGTTAAAAATTTTGCTTAAAAATCTCAAAAAATGGCGGTGTTGGTAAACTTTTAAAATCTATACTAAATAAAGAGTTTGTATGTTTGAACGCGCTAATCTCTGGAACTACCAGTCAGATTTGGAAAATTTTGTTTGTATATGATAGCAACATGAATGAGGAATGCTATGGGCTATACGGGAACGGGATAGAATGGGATATGCGCGTACGAAGTCGCGGGCAAAAGCTAGTATGTAATAAATAGAGACAGCACTAACTGCGTGTGACGTCTTTAGTAAGCAATTCTAATATATGCTTCAGCTGTCTGGACAGGTCTACTCAAATCTGTGTGGTGTTTTCCTCACAGATCTCAAATATTAAACTTCATGGTTCTCGTGATTTGGTCATTACATGTACATTGTTTCTTCTCAGAGTAGGAAACATCGGTTTTTAGTTTAATTTGAATTAGAAATGTTGATGCGTAAAACTGTTATTTTTAAAGCACTTTGAGAAATGAACATGTTTTATAATTTCTTTAGCATTACACATTGCACCAAGAGTCAGCCCACAGTTCTTACCTTCTAATGGCGAATATGGTAGTTCCTGCGACAGATATCCCGAAAGTCCCCTGGTGGTCTCTGGTTGCCCAGAGCTGACTCTGGAGATCTGGTGAGATCCAGTGCGGACTAGAGGTGGAGATTGTTTGCCTAAAATTGAGCAGAACAAAAACTGAATACTTTTTGTGTGAAATCGATGTTCCCTCTAGCCCTGTTCCTTATTATCTCTTTATAGAAGTTTCTCTGCGAAATAAAACTAAATGGATTCTTACATTCCAAAGAAAAAAACAAGTCAACTCTAACTTTTTACTTAAACTATAATTAAAGACAACCCGAATACGAATATTTTTCATTAACAACATTCAATCATCACATTGTTAACATTAAAACAATCTGAGTGAGACGATGTCCCGGTAGAAACGAACACGTAAATTAGGTTTTTATACAAAAAATAAACATAGGTAAATATCTCAACATTAACGAATAGAAATTTAACACACTAAGAGTAAAAGTAAAGTTACAACCAGTACAAAAATTAGATTTTTCATACATAAGTAAGGCATAGCTTGATTCTGCGGTATAAGATACTGGGGCAGCGTCAAAAGGTTTCAGGACCTATAGTATCTTAGGGTGCCACCACACCAATCGAACGATCCTTAAACCGATCGTCAATCGATGGCATAGATCTTCGTTGCGTCGGTCGATATTATGGTAGCTTTTGGTTTAGTAGAGACTGATGATCGACGCAGCCTGATCCATTCTACCGTCACCGATCGAGGACCGATAGGTTGGTGTAATCGCACCCTTACCGAACCGCGTGGCCCCTTTGGGGGGCAACCAAGCAATACAAAAATTGCATCTCATAAGTCACGGCTTGCCTGATTGAACTTAGAGTACATTCCGTTCGCTACATGTTGAATGTGAGGTCGTTCGTGGCCATTGTGCTGTAACTTCGTCCTAAGAATGACAGTCTCATCGTCACTTAAAACAACAATCGCTTTACATCTTTTGTGGTGTGAAGAACAACGCCATCTGTTATGTGTTATCGTCTTGAGTCCTGTTGCCTTGTGAAACGTGTAACCGTCCACCATAAGAAGAACTTTCCCTGATATTAAGGTGATGAATTTGGGATCTGCAGAAAATTTTTGCACAATTATTAGGTTATGGATAAGATTATACATTGTTTCAGATTGTCTTATGAAGACTAATTAGTAATTTTTTGACCATATTGTTTATTTATTTCATTAATATGTACACATATACTAGGCTTAAGATAATACAAATCTTTATAAAGCGTACTCCTCGCTTACTACTCAAGCTTGCAACCTCGCGTTTTACTGGACATTATTTTTTCCTGATTGTATGCAATGATACCGTAGTGAACCATCTACCGCTGCCCTAGAAACCATTAACTTATTCTGCACCAGAAGATTCCCAGTTATAGACATTGGTATAAACGGACTCCAGCAGGAAATTTCAAACCATAGCGTAGGCATGTAGCGCCATCATTGTCGCCACAATAAAAAACCAAGTAACAAAACATGTACCGCTACAAAAAGAAACGCAGCGCCATCTATACCGCCAGCGACGAACTACTGAACGAAATCCTGCATCGCGGTATTAGAGTTTTCCGTGCAATTTTAATATATACAGCAGTCCGAATATCAACTATCGGGCAGTTGCCCACCGGACACAACAACCGTCCAGTCGGAGGATCCTCCCTTTTTAATGAAGGTTGCAGGACTTTACTCTCTGTTGTGTAACAGAATAAACGCAATACCACAAATAACGTATTGCGTACCGATCGTTTCGTAGTCCAGCGAAATTGACTCGAAGCAATTATGTCCAGTGATTCCCAGGTAGAACACTAATTCGGCGACATTGTTCAAGTCTCTAAAGCTTTGAAACTATCAGAGCTTCTTTGTTGGTGGGGCTCTTAGCTCTTAGCCCGTTTTACTTATAACACGGGGAATATTGACTGATTCAGGGCAGTGCGCGACAGGCGGGTCAAAGATGTTTAAGAAAAAAATTAGGTGAGTACTTATCATTTTATATTCGATTGAATTACAAAGATCAGCGAATGTGCTACAGATATCTACTATACTAAACGAAAACTTACCTATTTCTTATTAAATAAGAAAATTAAAAACAGTTTTTTTATTTAAAAAGTACGAATACAGCCGACTTTACTGGCTGGCCGTATCCTCAGCGGCAAAAGATAACACACATTACGTATACACGTACCTACCATATCATATTATATGGATATACAGAGAAGAGATTTAAATAAAGTAGTACCTGCTATCTCTGGTCATGTGAAGAGGAGGGATGAAATGTACGTAACTAAAAGAGTTATGAATATAAATGTGGATGGACAGGGAGAGGGAGGCCAAAGAAAAGATGGATGGATTGTGTGAGGAGCGATTTGAAAGACGCACGCTATCACTAACTCCCTTTGGAGTTAGTGATAGCGTGACAGCTGACAGGACAGAATGGCAGAAAAAACGTGTTGCGTCGACCACAAGTAACATGGGATAAGGACAGGAAGATGATGAGTACCTGCTATCTCTTCTGTGTCACACGTTATATGATAAGAAGACATTTAAAGAGTAGCATATCGGCCGTTTCCATAAAACTGTACGAAAGGTTTAGCGTGTCCGTTATGGTTAAGGTTGGATCTCAAAATGTAAGTTTCATCCTCGCTTAGAATCACAAAAGCACGGCACCCTTGTTCTCTGTGAGCCAAACAGCGCCATCTATTGGGCGCCAAGCTTGCACAAGGCGCCTTATAGAATGTATAGCCGTTCATCATAAGAAGGACTTCGCCTGATAGCAAATTGATGAATCTGCGTTCTGAAAAATTTAGATATTTAATGTCTAGTTTTGGGATTTTAAGAAAATGTCTAATTGCATGGTAAGAAGCCCTACTAAAACGCAATGCTATCAAGATTCCGCTGTGAAAAAGGGAGAGTGCTATTCGTGATGTATAGTTCCGTCTCTTTCTCACACTGGTATAATGATAGCTGAGACACGTTATAGTACAGCTGCAGGTTCTAGAAAAGCTTTTGGACTACTGAACGTGACACTCGTTAATAGCATGGGTAGGTATTTGTACTTACCCTTAAGGGTGCGTTTCCACCAGAGATGTGCGAGGATGCTTAGCGACGGATGTGTTTGTTAAGAACCAATAGAATCGCTTGCGCTGAGCGAGGCTAGGTAAATGAAGCCATTCTATTGGTTATTACCAAACACATTTCTCGCTACGCATCCTCGCACATCACTGGTGGAAACGAAGGCGTTGTCTATTCTTCATAATAGTGTTATGCTCTCGTTCTGGGTCTACGTTCGTTTGGTATAAACTCTTTAACTTTCATAAAAACTCGTAATTAAAATTCAATTATTATAATTTTTATTGTAAAGACATATTATTAAAATATTACACATCAATTTATTGCGTTTGGCATGGTTAACGAGAAGGAGGCCGCTAGCCTCCTTCTCGTTTATTAGCAAACATAGCATTAAAAAACGGAATTAAAGACAAAGTGGAAATGTTGAAAAAAGAAAGAAAGAAAATTATAAATATTGGCACAGTTAAAAAAAAAAACCTTAGAAATAGAGAATATCAAAAATATTAAGCTCATAAGGTAAACCCTTATCGTGATGAGCAACATTTTTTCAAATGACTAACGATACACAGTTAATTATTGGGTTCCTACGAAAGCCAATACCTGCTATTGCACACTCAAACGAAGCAACACTATGTACAAACAAATTAACAAACACATCGTTTTACAAACACATATATCTGTTAAAATAACGATTATCTCTTTATATGTAACATTTAGTTTTAAATATAATATCATGTAATTATTTATTAGATTTGTATGTTAATGATCAATTATATTTAATTTGTAAGTAGGTTAAACATAACACTTTAACACGTCAATATTTTTTGGTAATTTTAAACTAGATGAGGCCGGTGTTTCCTAGCTACTACCCTGAGAAGAAACACCGAAACAAACTCAGAGGTCAAAGTGTCGTTTAAAGTCCATACAATCGTACTTGTCAAATCATATGAGAACCATATAGATTAATGTCTGAAGTGGTATTTTGAGAAAAGTACCACACAGATTTGACGAACAATGCCAATGAAAGGACATTTTGGTAGGCCACAAAAAGTACTCAAACTGCCAGACATCGTTAAAAAATATTGAAGAAGAAGAGAAACAAATATAACCCATATAGTCCTCATATTCACATAACGAATTAAAAAATATACATATAATACTTTAAAAAGTAAGTATTCATGTCGAGAATTTTTTTTTTAATTCAAATAAAATAAAAAATAGAATATAATACTCATGCAAACTGAAATATGTTGACAACTTGAAATATCAAGTTCGTGCATTATGGTATCTCCGCGAAATTCAAATTTTCTTGTGTTCTAGTCTGCGATCTAGTTTTAATATGCATCAAATCAAAGTTGATGATAATGAGTGAATATTCTTACGGCTATAATTATGAAAATACATGACTTTGACTGGCCTGTTGGTCGAGTGGTTAGTGACTCTGACTGCTAAACCGAAGGTCGTGGGTTCGATTCCCACCCAGGACAAATCTTTGTGTGATGAGCATGATCATTTGTTCTGTGTCTGGGTGTAATTTGTCTATAATATGTATGTATTTAGAAATATATAAGTATGTTTATCAGTTGTCTGGTTGCCATAGCACAGGCTCTGCCTAGTTTGGGATCGGATGACCGTGTGTGAGTTGTCCCAAGAGATATAAGAGATACATACTTGTTATTTTCGCGGATTATGTTTTGATCAAGCTACAACCTGACACTAGCCTGCAAATTGCAAAAAACTCAAGAAAATTTGAAATTCGCGGGCTGCCACTACGTAATCACCTTAATATGGTTTCTTTACATTGTGTCGTTTTGAATTAGAAAGTTCTTAATGATAAGCTAAATGTCTAATTTCATTTTCAAAAGCTTTTTTTTTTATTTAATATGGGTTTGCTCTTGACTCTAGTCTAGGTCATAGATGACAGAGACAAAGTCGACGATGGAGTGAGCTTAAACAGAAGAAGCCTGTTCACTCTAATTTTGAAGAGATTAGGGTTGTATGCGTTCGGAAACACAGACGCAGGCAGAGAGTTCCACTCCTTTAAAAAGTGGCTGGCTTAAAAAATCTATCTTTAACTTTACAGATACATTTAAATAAGTTACGAGCGTTTGAGGCAAAAGGCACTTATTAATGTTTATAATACAATCACAAAGTTTTCAACCTTCCTTTTTGGCTTTGAAAATCACGTTTGGTACTTGGCGGGTCCTACCTACATTACTCGAATTGTTTGCTTTGAAAAACGGAAATAAAGACATGAAACCGTCCTGAATCAAAAATATTAAAAGAAAATTTAACATAGCGTTCAGTACATTTAACCAAAGACATCCTAGCAAAAAATAAAACACTGATTGAAATGATTTTATTTTGACTTAAAGTATTACATTGCACACTAGAATAGACAAGTCCATTATGGGTGGGTTACTTGCACTCGCGCAACGCCACGCGCGGGCTCGTAAGAACTCGTACCCAGTCAGTTCTGTTAACATAATTCTGTATTTAACCATAGTAACTTTAAGTTGACTACGCACTACATTTATTTTCGGTAAGTATCTAATGCGTTTTTCTTATTATTTTTTTACCATTATGCTTATTTTGGTGGTCTGAATTAATTCTATAAGCAGGTTCATCTATTTCAATGGTACCTTATTTAAGGTGTAATTTTTCGTTTGTTCCATTATCAATTACAAAAAATCTTTTCCAATTTCTTCGGGAATGTTAACTTCTGACAGATTTCAAATTTTGTCTTTCAAATATTTGTAGCGTGCTCTATAAAGAGAGTCTCTTTTTGATATAAATTTTGGAATATTTTCAGCAAAATTCTCATTCTTTAATTTCATTGTTGCTTCTTGGTATAACGTTCGAAAGGGCATGTGGTTGGTTTGCACTGTTTTTTTGCACTCATCTAAAACTATTTCAAATTTCTCGCCATTAAAATTTGGTTGACATGAATGACTTGTGTCCCGTATTACAATGCTCTTGGATTGATTTAAAGTTAAGCTTCCTTGACAGTGACTGTGCGTACATTTCCAAAGGCTGGTACCATCTTTGTTGTTCTGTTTTATGCGAAACCTATGTCCAGATCTCAACAAAATATTGCCTCCCTTTCTACTTGCTATAAAATTGAATGACAAGCCACTACCACTTCCTTGGCTGCTTGAAGATGGTTCAGGTGATGGTTCCTCCAGATTTTGTTCTGCTGTGCTCACAGAAGGTGTTTTTTTTTTTTTTTTTTTTTTTTTTTTTTTTTTTTTTTTTTTTTTTTTTTTTTTTTTTTTTTTTTTTTTTTTTTTTTTTTTTTTTTTTTTTTTTTTTTTTTTTTTTTTTTTTTTTTTTTTTTTTTTTTTTTTTTTTTTTTTTTTTTTTTTTTTTTTTTTTTTTTTTTTTTTTTTTTTTTTTTTTTTTTTTTTTTTTTTTTTTTTTTTTTTTTTTTTTTTTTTTTTTTTTTTTTTTTTTTTTTTTTTTTTTTTTTTTTTTTTTTTTTTTTTTTTTTTTTTTTTTTTTTTTTTTTTTTTTTTTTTTTTTTTTTTTTTTTTTTTTTTTTTTTTTTTTTTTTTTTTTTTTTTTTTTTTTTTTTTTTTTTTTTTTTTTTTTTTTTTTTTTTTTTTTTTTTTTTTTTTTTTTTTTTTTTTTTTTTTTTTTTTTTTTTTTTTTTTTTTTTTTTTTTTTTTTTTTTTTTTTTTTTTTTTTTTTTTTTTTTTTTTTTTNTTTTTTTTTAAAAACTTTGCCCCACACTAGGAATTTCTCCTGTATTGTGGGTGCGTTTACAAACATACAAAGTCACATACACAAACAGCCAGACCCGGAACAACTATCTGTAGGCCATACAAATATCTGTTCCGTGCGGGAATCGAACCCACGACACGCAGCGCAGCAGTCAATCGCTCAACCTCTGCGCCAACCGTGTCGTCGTTGCTTATTGGTTTCAACTTCCTCTTCTTTAAAGCAGTCATCATGGAACAAAGCGCGATTTTTTGCGAATGGCATGTCCACTGGAATAAGTAAATTCCAACATAAATATGTATCATTGCAACTGTGTTGCAGAATACGCCGGATAGACAATCCTTTATATTTTTTTAGATCTATTAATTTTACACTACTATTATCTATTGATTTTACTCATTAAATGTAAACAATAAGTAGCTTTAACAAAATAAACTTACTTTTCCTGTATATTACACATAATATTTCACTGATTTACACAAACTGCACTTACATTTTCACTCCATTTAGCAAGATGGTGAATGATCCATTCAAGGACAAATTAGCCAACCATTGCTTATTATATATCCTGATTGTCCTATAAATGTCTCTTTTTCGCACGTTCTTTATCAATTATAATGCTTCACTCCTTGTGACAAAGATAACACTATTGGGACACCAATCGTGTTATTTTTGTCAAAGAAAGAAGTAAAAGAGACATGTTTCAGCCGTGCTTTAACCGTGAAAAAAGCGTGAAAGAGACTAATACATCCTATTCGTTATATATGTTACTGCATGTGGTTTGCGCTTAGTATTTGAGACACTCGTTTTTTGTTATTTTTAAACGTAGTTTTATTATACTTAAGTAATATTATTTTCAAAAAAATACTTTGCGCTTTGACTGTGCTGGACTGACGGACGTAGAGCGACTAATCGTAAAATATGAAGATCAACGGCCGTAATGCGATCGATTTAGAAAAAAATGCAAATGCAATAGAGCCATATACCTACGGACGTTACGTGTAGCGGCCGTAGTACGACTCCGTCAGAATTTCGTGTACTACATGCGTGCAAGTGATGGGCGATGTAATTTTTTCACACTTAAACAGTGATAAGTGATAAGCGAAACCCGCGAGGCCGAGGCGCGCCGGGCGGCAGCGGCGGCCGACGCGGGGTACAGTGCGCAGAATCAATCAATTGGTGCGTGGAGAAAACATTGCATATCTTTGAAACAAAAAAAATATTCGAGATTAATTTAAACTTAACAAGTCCTTAAATTTCTTGCAGTTGATTTTTTTAACGCCTTAGATAAATAAAGTTTTAGTTAACAAATTGTCCACTACATTTAAATGTAAAGGCAGGTACAGTATGAGTGTGGATGTTATTGTACTTGATCAGTGCATTGCTTTTGGACATATGGACGTAGGCAGAACATTGCTTCGACTGTCGGTTACCGCAGACATATCTGTGGCCGCCATCACGGATCTTCGCTCTTTTCCTGAATATGAAGCCGTCGATGAGAAGATATTCGTTCCTTACATTAGTTTTTTCCAATTTCACTGGAATATAAAAGGTTGGAGAAAAAGAAAAAATGGTTAAAAATAAATAAAAAATCGGGGTCAGAGGCCATAAACTCTGACACTAGCCTTGCGAAGGGGTATCGTGTTACCCAGTAACTGGGTTGTAGGGAAAGGCTAGGCAGATTGATTGATGGTTTTACACACTGACCAGGTGACTCGCGTGGCTCTGAGCAAGCCTCCTAGTGCACTTTCGGCCTCGATATATAATACCTTTAAACGAGCAATTCTTGTTTATATGTATTTATATAATCTGTATCTCGGAAACGGCTCCAATGATTTTCATGAAATTTAGTATGCAGGGGGTTTTGGGGGCGACAAATCGATGTTTTTAGAGAGGTTTCATTTTTAGAAAATCAAACCTAGCTATGTCATCCAGGTACTGACATTAATATGCATATCTTACATAGGACCGCAGTTTAAGTGCAAAGCCTTTATGATAAGTGTGGTCACCCGATTTTTTTTTCTGATCTTGTCTAGTACCATCGGATTAAAGTGCAGTCCATTATTTCTTCGACGGTCAGTAAATAAAACAAATATATTCTATTTAGAGAATTTTATTTCAGTTTATTTTTATTTACATCGCCCTGAAATCCCACAATTTTAAAGAACTAGTAGAGATAAGAACAGCGGGGTAGTGAGGATCTTCGGGAAAAGTCACGCCACCAGTTGGCGCCACTTAGGCGAGAGGTCTTTTTATTTAAAAACTTAACTTTGACACATGACGTTGACGTCAATTTAACTAATTTTGGAAAACATAAGCTTTTTGACAGGTGCCTGGACCTGATGCTTCAGTGCTACCTATACCTCATTTCTATAAAACCCTCATTGCGTAACACATGAATTGAGGCAATCGTTCGCTACCTCTTCCATTTTGCAATCTCCACAGTGTTCATTGCGAGTTTTACATTGTTGGACGGACAATTTTTCAAACATATGAAGCAATGGATTGGGGGTTTTATTAGGTTGTGATTGGCACTCTCATTTAGTTTGTTATGTAATTAGGGTGCAAGTTTTTCTCTTTATGAAATAAAAAAAGTATAATACAGTAGATATTACGATAATAATAATCGTCCTACTTTACAAAGTCAGGTTCTTAAGTAGAAAATTTCATCAATATTCAATAGATTAGTATTTTGTACCACATTAAAATCTACATACTGTTTGCCATAAAATCTACTTTATATCCAACGATTACTTGAATTACCTACTATCTAAATGAAATACTAACATAAAATCGACATAAATACACATACACGTGCATTGTACCTACAATTCTTCATCTACAAAAACGGTCATCGACCTACACAAAACATACAAATAGTATAATCATAAAAAAAAAAATAACTGTAAAAGGGGATAGAACCTTTGTGGCATAGCTACCCAGCCGCCATTTTTTTTTTAACTCAAATACTAATTCCCAGCTTGATTTAACCACCAAGCCGAGAACTAATATAATCTACTGCTTATAAGCACGTTATAAGTTATTATTTTTAGTGATAGTCATCGTTGACACATGACGACTACGTCCAATATCTCGGCAAAGTGACACTTTAGAGCACCATGTTGCTGACATCCTTTGTTTGTTGACACGTTTCAACGTGCGTCACGATTTTTGAGAAAGAATGAAAAATGGCAACTTGTGGCTATGCCAGCTCCCATACAAACATGTTCGAACCCCATTATCGACTAATGACACAATACCAAATATTTTCTGTGTCTGATTGTCCTGTTCGAGTATTATATAAGCCAAATTGAGTATCTATCCTGGAGCAGCGACCATTGGCCAACCGCTTATATTTATTAGGTTCGTGATAATGACAGGCTTCTTGCTTCATGAAATAACAAAATGTTTTCCAAAAGGTCTTTCAATTGAAAAAGGGTTATAAACCAGGTCTCAACCAGGTTCCGCCATATTACAGATAAAGATATCAGTTAGGCTAGTTGACTGTAAATTACTCTAATTATCTCGATAATGCGACGACATATTTTGTTCGTGTATACGTCCCTAGCCATATATAGGCATTACCGTGTGATGCCATTTGAACAAAAAAAAAAATGGCGAAACCGGGATGAGATCAGCCTCCATACAAAAAGGTTCGACCACCTTTATCAACTACTAATGATACAATAATTAAACGTTTTTCAATCGATCTTAGCATAGTCTTACGATATAAATTGAGAACCTACCCTGAAGTAGCGACCGTTGGCCAAACGCTTATATCTAACAGGTTCGTGACAGTGATAGGCTTCTTGCTTGATGATGACGTCATCAGGAGTGACATGGACGTATGCTTTGCATCGTTTACCCTTACTCGAACATACGTATCTTATTATTCCGGTTTTGGTTGTCAAAGATTTGGAGAAACTGTAGCCGTTGACCATTAGCAGCTTAATTCCTTTGCGCAAAAATATATAATGTGCTGAAAAATTTAAATACATGTTTTATTAATGTGTCGTATTTAAGAGACTCACCTGATATGGCCTCTTCTGACTTCATAGAACTAGAACTGAAATAGCGAAGGTCAAAAGTAATTAAGCAAGTGTATTCAAACGTTTATTGTGTGCAACAAAATTTTCTTCTTTTCTTAATTCCATATAATTTTCAAACATAATATTATTAATGACATAGAACAATAGGTAACGACTACAAATTATTTACATTCCCATAATTACACGTGTAACAAATTTACCGCAAAACGTCATTGTACTCATCATTATGTACAACTTTTACTACGAGATCAACCCTATATGTATAACTCGACAAAACGTAGGTACTGCCGACCTACTATGACATGCTAATGCCATACAATTCCGATGATGTAAAAGGGATTGTGCTATTCGCTATGTATAGCTCCGTCTCTCTCTTAGAGCGGAATCATGATCGTTTTAACCTTTTGAACGCCATTGTCACGTATACATGACAAGCTAACGCGTGCCCTGTACGCCAAACGTCACAAATGTGACAAAAAGTATGGCGAATTTGAGGCTTGGCGTCGGGGGCACGCCGATGCGTTAATGCTCTGGCGTTCAAAGGTTAAGACTTCATAGTAGGGCCCCTGAACAGCTATGAATGTTGAGTATAATGACCTATTTGCAAGTTTTTCGTTTATTCTGTTCTTGTTGTGTATCTTTACTTGCTTAGCTAGATTAAAACGCGTTGTCGCACTAGAATCATCACATGAGCGGTTTAATTCTGAAGTAGCGACCATTATTCAACCGCGTATACCTAAGAGGTTCATGATCATGGTGAGAATCACCCTTGATGATGACATCATCGCTGTTAACATGGACGTACGCTCTGCATTTCTTGGTGGAAGCACAGGAACAAGCGTACCTGGTAACACCTAGGGCGTTAGTGCTGCCTTTTGAAAAACTGTAGCCGTTGAATAGTAGCAGCCTACTTCCACGATCCAAAATTATGTATTGCGCTGTAATTTTATAAACAGTTTATTAAAATATTGTAAGATCAGTCATGGTTTTTGCAGCACAATGATAAACCATCGCACATAACCATCATTGTTGTAGAAAACCCTTAGGGTGCTACCACACCAATCGATCGATTGATGGTAGAACTGATTAGTCGACGTCGATCGATAGTTTCTGCTACAATTCAATTGGTTTCAATTGTTTATCGCCCGGTATCCCTCGATCAGCCAAAGCTAGCTGCCACAACAATCGATCAACGTCGTCGATTGGTGTGGTAACACCCTTAAGCTCTCTTTTGTACATAAGCTGTCCTGTTATATTTGTATCTCTCATTAAAAATTGCTTAGCAACTGTGTTGCGATGAAGCAGTGTCAGTACTGAAGTACTCACCTGGTATGGTCTCGTTTTCGTATCCAAAGTTAGTCCAAGAGACTCTCTTCAAAACCGATGCCACCTGCCTTTCCACCACAAGTCTCTTAAATAAACATCGTAATAGCTAGTAGCTTGCAAACAGTTAAATGCATAGTATTTATTTAATAACTTTATTTTTCCATACCATTTTTATTAAATAAACTTAGGTATACTATTATTATAAATGTGAAAGTAAATCTGTCTGTCTAACATTGGATACTTTTCATCCCGGTAGTATGTCCCCTTGGGATAATTTACGATTTTATACGTTTTTTTGTCCCCATCCCAAAACGTTACGTAACACCCAAGTGACAATTTTTACCTAAAAGTCACAATTATGTCTCTACTACTTTCATGTTACCTACTTTTTTTTAAAATGAATAAATGTCATTTCAAGAAAAATATTGACGTTTTATTTTTGTTTAGCAAAATGAAAACTGTTTAGTGACTGTGTAAATCTCAAATATGTTTATTGGGCTAGGGTTAAATAAAAAAAATAAAAATGTTACGTAACGCGTTGTTCGAACATCCCTCCCGCCCCTGTAACGCATCGTAACGTTTTACAAGACCCCCAAATCCCCCCGATTGCGTTACGTAATACTTGAACGCCCGCTTAGCTGAAACTAGCGTTGTCCCACAGGGATCTTCTAATGAGCGGTTAAATTCTGAAATAGCGACCGTTATTCACCCGCGTATATTTCAGAGGTTCATGATTATGGTGTGAGTCATGCTTGACAATGACGTCATCTTTAGTAACATGGACGAACGCTCTGCATTTCTTGGTTGCAGCACAGGAACACGCGTACCTAGTAACTCCCAGGGAATTAGAGTTGCCTTTCGAGAAACTGTAGCCTTTGAATATTAGCAGCTTACTTCCTCGGTCCAGTATTATGTATTGGGCTAAAATTATATAAACATACAAGTTATAATATTATCGTGGTTAGCTTAAGATAAGTCTTGGACTTTGCAGCATTATGAAGCAGTCTAGGTTTTCGACTACTCACCTTGTATAGACTCGTCTTCGTATCCAAAGATTTCGATACGACTCGTTTGACAACCCAGCTGCCTGTCTAGGCAAACAGTTGCATTATAATAACCGTAATAGCTAGCAGGGAGATAAATACATCCCATTTAATTAATAAACTTTATTTTTCAATAACAATTAGTATAATTCTCTATAGTAAAATTTGCTAAAAATATTGTCTGAAAAATTACCAAACATGGTAACATTCATTCTTTGTACGTTTATAAAAATATTCTAAAAAGTAAATATTTAGTCGGACAAAAATAATCCTAATTAATATTATAAATGCAAAGAGAGTTTATTTGTTACACTTTCTTGCTTAAATTGCTGAACCGATTTTGATGGGAGATGGGACCCTTTTGCGAAAATAAATATTAACGCGAGCGAAGCTGCGACCAAAAAAAAGCACAAACACAAAAAATGCAATCCAAAAATGTTTTACTGTGGAACTTACAATTAAAATTCTCACGTGGGTAATTTCGTCATCGGTCACACCATCATTACTTATCAGTAACATCATCATTCCTCAGAGTCGTATCCTTGCGAGAATTCCGGGGCATAAAAGGATAACTTCTGTTTTTTTTTCTTTTTACTTGGTTTCCATATTCATATTAATGTTCATTTTAAAAATATACCTTTATGTAAGAGACAACTGATTTATGTAAAATTGAATAACAATGTATGTTATGTAAGTAACCCTAATATTAACTAACTAGGTATTTATAGTAACAAAACTTAACTACATTTAACGTAACGGTTAACGGAACAAAGTAACGGTTTTACTTTAAAGGTGCGATTTGTAAAAAAAAATTATATTTAAATTATTTTTGCAAAAAACCTTTTCAATATTTTCTAAAAAAAAACTATCAGTGTTACATTAAAACACTTCTGTGTCTTCATTAAAATTAATTTAACGAACTTATCTACTTTTAGAATTAGAAATAATTGATCGTCATCTCAAAGTAACCTATATTTTTAATTGATTATTTGGTATCCACTTTGGTAGCTGTGAAATGCATGACGACTGAGGTGCGCACGCGGCGGATAAGCATTCAGCAAGTTACGAGAACTCTAGAAAAAGAGTGTATTTTTTTTAAAGAATGTATAATATCGTGACTGTGTATTTCCTAATAAATATTAATATTATCATACAGGTTAAAGACTATCGGAATGATCGATTTTTGACAAGATAAATCATCACTATTGCCGTGAATGCGTTGGGTGGCCTCCCACAAGGTGGGCTGATACCCTGGTGAAGAACGCGGGATCCCGCTGGATGCGAGATGCATCAGTCGATGTGACAACGTTTGGGGGAGGCCTATGTACCCGTACGTACAGCTGTAAACGTCTTTCTGCTAAAATAATTATGATGTTTTATTTATAGCATGCAAGGGGACCTCAGTATCTTTCGGTATCTTGTAATACCGACCGTTACCCAACGGCGCATATTGGAGAGGTTTGTGGTTATGTGTGGTGTCAAACTTGAGAACTTGGTCATCGGCGGCAACATAGACGTATGCCTTGCATTTCCGGGTGAAGGCAAAGGAACACTTGAATCTGGCAACACCGAGCTTGGACGTGACGGCTTTGGAGAAACTGTGGCCTTTGAATAGAAGCAGCTTGTGTCCCCGGTCTAGAGTTATGTATTTTGCTGTAAGAATTTGAAATAGTGTTAGCGGGAGAAAAACACTAAACACATAATAAATCGAGAAATTATAAAATTTCTCGATGTATTATGCAAACATAGTGTTGAATATGTCACCGGAAAATTGCAGACTCCGTAAGATTGAAATAAATCTTGATTAGATTATAATTTCTCGATATATTATGAAAAAATGTTTTGTTTACAATAAATCCCATCCAAATTCAATAGTTTCCAATATATCTAGTCTAGTCTAGTCTAAGAAAAAATAGTTTACAATTTCACGTGTAATTTTACAATCTTACGGCGTTGCCATTTTCCGGTGGCATATACAATCAATCCCATCCAAATTCAATAGTTTCCAATATATCCATGTCTTATTAAGAAATAATAGTTTACAATTTCACGCGATATTTTACAATCTTACGGCGTTTGCCATTTTATACAATAAATCCCATTCAAGTTCAATAGTTTCCAAGATATTCGTGTCTTATTAAGAAAAAATCATCATCTGCCTAGCCTTTTCCCAATTATATTGGGGTCGGCTTCCAGTCAAACCGGATTCAGCTGAATACCAGTATTTTATGTGGAGCGGCTGCCTACCAGACCTCCACAACCCATTAACTGGGTAACACGGTACTCCTTGGCAAGACTGGTGTCAGGTTATCTGGCTTCTGACTATCCGTAACGACTGCCAAAGATCTACAAATAACAGCCGTTACTTAACGTGCTTTCCGAGGCACGGAGGAGTCTCGGTATGTTAAGATGGTCACCCATCCACAGACCAACCTCGGCAAGCGTTGCTTAACCTTAAAGATCGACCTATCGACCGAACGACGTAAACGTAAACGTAAAAGAATAGCACCATCCCATCACTTCCCGTGTGTGTCGGAAGAGGCGATTAAGGGACTCACCAGAGTATGGGCAGCAGCATTCTGCGCATTGCAACAGCTACACTGCGATCACCAACCCGCCTGCCAAACGTGGTGATTATGGCACCCCCCCCCCCCTTGGGGATGCCTATGTCCAGCAGTGGACATCTTTCGGCTGATAAGACTATGCATAAAATTCACTCGGAAGACATTGTATTTTTTTTATTTAACGAAACCCTCATACTTCAATGATGTCCAATTGACACAGTCATGAACTTTATTGTTTCTTAAAATAAAACGCTGTCGCGCATTATTTATTTTATTTATCCACATTGAAAACACCATGGAATGTTATAAATGAATTCCCTATTTTGTAGAATAAAAAGTTTAATAAGTTTTTATTAATAATGTAAAATTCCACTTCAAATTCAGCGTCCGTCTTCCAAATGTATGTAAATGTAGAAATATGAAAATGTATTGATATTATAATATTTATAAAGTCAAAGTCAAAGTCAAAGTCAAAACGTTTATTTCAATTAGGCCATTAAACGGCACTTTTGAACGTCATCGTTTACAGTTCAGTAAAATAATAATGTAACATTAATAAAGTGACTCTACTGTCCATTCGGAAAAGTAGATTCTTATGGAGAAGAACGAACAAGGAACTCCATTAGGCCTGATTACTGGTGCCTACAGAAATAAATAAATGGCTTTATTATTATTAAATTATTCAGATGAGATTTGAAATAAGACTAGAGTTATATATTGCTTATTACGACAAGACATTGCCTACCTAATGACTAATAATAAAGGTGTAAAAGTGAAACTGGGAAAAATTTGATCAAGTGCTAAAATTCCAGAAAAGTATTGTTGCTTGAATAAGTGTTTTTCTACTTCAGAAAAGGAAACTCACGATTTTGCGACGGCCATTTTCTACGGATTTTACCCTAAGAACAACTTCAGTCGTATCAAGTCGTAGGAAGACTAGGCGTCGTCCTAATACAAAGCGATAATCGCGTGAATACGCGATCGTCGCGTTCTTTTGTATGGCAAACATCGTATCGTCGCGCCGGCAAAGGGTGCCTACCTGATCAAATGATAGCATCGATCGAGTATTCGCGCGATGATCGCTTATATTAGGAAAGTTTATACACCGCGGCACCGTGCGAGCTCGAAAATTGCAATTTTACATCCTCTGCCACCGGCCATTGCGCAACTGCGAATATTTAAGAGGTGCGTGATTATGTTTGGTGTCATATTTGATGATGAAGCCGTTGGGTGTGATATGGGCGTATGCCTTACATCTCTTGGAAGTGGCACAAGAACACTTGAACCTAGTTACACCCATAGCATTTGTATTGTTTTTCGAGAAAGTGTAGCCGTTGAACATTAGCAACTTATTCCTCCACGAACTTCCTCGGTCCAGAGTTATAAATTTTGCTGAAATAACACACACATTTTAGTAAAAGCGCTTCAAAACCACTTTTTGCAACTTGGTTGTTTTAAGTTGCCAGCAATATTTTTGATAATAAAAGCGTTTGCAGATCAACAGCTTCTTTCACATTGATGTGCCGCAATACTTTGGTCTGCATACTGTAAACTAAGCTGTGTAAGTATTATAAATTACATTCAATTGAAAACTAACCTAGCTCTTGATCTGCAACCGGTTCAAGGCCCGGAAACACTAAGGCGCCACCTCCACGAGTGAGCGAATCGCCGCGAGTCTGCCCAGCGATCGTCGGGTAATCTCCACGAGACGATTATTTTTCCGCTAGCATAATCGTTACGACTCGCGACAGCTCGCCGAGTGATCACGACGTTTTGTTGTGTGTGGTGACAGTTTTCTGCATGTCCACAAGAAATCTTTGCACATTTTGTTTTGTTGAAGTCGAAGTTTAAGTTAGTTTCGAAGCTTTGAAGTGTCAGGCTTTTCATTTTGCTTGTTAAAGTCAATCGAATCGTCGCAATGCTATCGCCGCCGCGCCGTGTGGAGACACGTTCATAGATTTGTTATAGAATGAGGTGAGTAAGACACTCGCTCGTGGAGGTGTCGCCTTAGCAACATTCAGCAATATTTTCAGTCAAGCAACAGCAATGTATTCTTGTAGCATATATTTAAGTGGTCTCGTTGGCGAGCGCTTCGCGACGGAAAAGAAAAATACACATTAACTTGACTTGCCTTTATTAATAAAATATTTGACAAAGATATTTAGCAGGTGTTTACATTTATGTGAACCTACATAGATTTTAACTTCCTTAGATTAATTAGTTCTTTAAGAATTTCGAGACATGTATACTAAAGAGTATGTCTTTCATAACTACTCCATAGATTGACATTTGTTTTGAGAATTACTTGGTTACCCAAGAAAGCGGTAACCTTATTCTTCGAAGTAACCAAAATACATCGATACTTGTACCGTTATTTATATCGGTTATTGGTCTTCAAACATGTCAAAATTTGGATCTCTATAGTTGGTCAAACTGTTTATCTTAAACATGGTTACTCTATTTTCTACTTAAATGATATCTCATATACGTTCCATTTTTCTTCTTGAGTAAATGTGGAGGTTTATGGTTGTGTTCCAGGCTTCTCTTGATAATGACGTCATCGATTGAGACATGGGCGTACGCCTTGCATAGCGTAGAAAAATTGCTGGAGCAAGCATATCTACTACCAACCTTTGGCCGTCCGATTGCCCCAAATAGCTTTTTTGACTGCACACACTTTTTTGGCTGTACTTATAGATTTAATTTTAAATGTTTGCCACATTTTGCCACCTCCAAATTTTCTATCAGCGACTGCCTAAAAGATCACAGCAATAACGCTTAGGTACAGCGTTTAAAGCGCATTTGGTTTCAAACGCATTTTGATTTTGTCATGCAACGCTAGATTGAGTCCAACTGATAGACAAAATCAAACTGGTTGATTTATGTATTAACTTTATAGATATATTGTATCTTTTTCGTGTTTTCATTTTTCTGTTGACTCACACACTGTTTAATAAATATGTGAGTACCATTTACCCAAATTTCTTTAGAACATGAATAAGTTGACCTCTGCTGGTAATACTTTGTTCCTATAAGTAGCACACTCTAGGTGCATCGTCCTCACATAATATTAAATTAATTTTTGTATACCAAATTTTTGTAAAATCATTACTTGAAAAGAGTAACTATGGAGTTTCTTGTCCGTTCTTTCGTTCCATAAGAATCTACCTTTCCGAATGGACAGTAGAGTCACTTTGTTAATGTAATATTATTATTTTATTGTTAATGATGACGTTCAAAAGTGCCGTTTAATGGCCTAATTGAAATAAACGTTTTGACTTTGACTTTGATATAATACTGGTTGCTAAATCTTTACTAATATTATAAAGCTGAAGAGTTTGTTTGTTTAAACGCGCTAATCTTTGGAACCAACAGTCGGATTTGGAAAATTCTTTTTGTATATGATAGCCACATTCATAAGGAAGGCTAAATGGGAACGGGAAAAAACGGAAAATGCGCGTGGGAAGTCGCGGGCAAGAGCTAGTAACTAATAAAATGGTAACCAAAATAGAGGTGACATGATTATGTAGATTGGTTACCTAAGATAGCGGTATGTAGCTTTATTCTTTATTTTGTAGCAGTTTTCGGTTCGTACTTTAAAGTTAACTGTTCCAACAAAATGTGGACGCCTGCGCTCTGGCCTATCGATCAATGCAATCCTTGATTACACAGTTCGTGTTCGGTACACAATGAACGAAGAATTACCTCGGCTATGTGGCCTAAGCAGTAAAATTGGCTTAGCCCTGTGACTTCACTGGTATAATATTTCCACAACCACATAGTCTACAAGAAAAGTATCTGTCCTTTTTAATGAAAAACTTTTTATTGTTCCAGACGTATAATTTAAAAAAAAACACAAAACAAGGCATAACTTATTTTATTATTTATCTATTTTATTACTAACATATGCACAGTCATCAAAGCTAGTTGGTATGCAGGCAGCTAACTTGCAACTACTTTTAAACCATATTGTGAGTGTGCTGAGTAGACAATTATTATACACCACACTCATAAGTATGGGCAGTGCAGTGGAAAAAATAATATCTTTGCCTGTATATCAAATAGCTGTGTTGACTGTACAAAACCCAAATATACTTAAGCGTCGCATCCATGAGGAAGCTGCTTACGGCTGCTTTACGGGAACGGGAAAAAACGGGATATGCGCGTACGAAGTCGCGGGCAATAGCTAGTTCTATTATAACTACAGTCGACCGCACGTCCGGAGTACCCCGTCTTTTTCCCTTCCGCTGCTGTTTTCTGCAAAGCGATTCTGTAAACCTCTCACCGTGTAAACTTAGGTGAAGTGAGCCGTCAACCCGTTCAAACAAGGTGTAATGTTCAGTTCACTCCATGCTCACTCCACCAAAGTTTACACGGTGAGAAGTTGACGTAATAGACCGGCTGATTGATTTCGTCGCGGGATCCAAAACAGTTGAATCGTTTCTTCGGGACTCGTCAAACTTTATTGATTTGGTGCTTTTCTGGTGGACGCCACTTTGATTGTGGCTTGCAGGAGTTTCAGTGTGAAGGAATAGCCCTATCTCTACTTGAAACATCTTTAGCGCAATGTGGATCATTACAGTCAAAGTACCTTTTGGTCATAAATATTAGTTTTTCCTTCTACCAGGATTAAGTCTAAGGTACGTTCCGTTCTTCATCTTATAAAAGTGTGGAGGTTCATGGTTGTGCTCCGTGTGACTCTTGATGATGACGTCATCAGCAGTGACGTGAGCGTACGCCTTGCAATCTGTAGACAACAAGCTGGAGCAGGCGTATCGGCTCCCACCTTTCGACATCCGACTGTTCCTCGAGAAGCTGTACCCATTGATTATTAGCAGCTTTGACTTTCCTTTCTCTAAAGTTATGTATTTTGCTGTAAATTAAATAAACACAATTTATTAAGTTTATTTTTTTTTATTTTCAGTTTACACGAATCTAAAAGTAATTGACCTTTTAGTTAAAAATACCATCACCACGCATATACATTTGGATGGGTAAAATTTGTGTTTCATGATAGTTGTAACCTGTGGTAAATCAAGACTCAATTTGTTGCTTCTAGGTGCAAGAGTGCTCCATCGTCAACCACATCATCGCTTACCATGAGACAGAAATAGTTCGGTTAATGTTTCGTTCAATAGATTTTTATTTTTACTTTAACTATCTGATGGTCTAATATGCTCTACATTAAAATAAGTTAGAAAATTAAACTGTTATTTTAATTTAAAAAGATTTATCGTTCCACACCTAAAACTTAATTGAAAGAAAAGAAAGAAATAAAGAATAATATTTATTTAGCACTTACATTACACAATTGCAAAGCGCAACTTAAATTAATTTTCTATCCATTTATTGCTAAAGCAATATTGTCTATAAGTGTCTTATCAGCTGTTGGGCCACGAAAACGCCGCATTTTTTGCTTCAAAAAATTTGAAATAGACATTATTTCCAACAAAGGCATTTTGCATTATGAGCGATATTTTTGGCCAAACAAAATATTTTGGTTTCATTCTGTTCTAACTACAATCGACCGCACGTCCGCACCCACTACCCACTATCGGCGACCTTGAGCTGGCCAGCGTAGGTAAGCAAGGAGTTTCAATGGAAAACGGCTTGTTTACACTTATTTTGGTAACCGGACGTGCAACCTACTGTCAAACAAAATAATATATTTTTTATACAATGTGTAACAGAATAAATTACTAATTAATAATTCGACAAAATGTACTGAACAGCTGATATTTTTTTCGCAATTTCTGGGTTGGTCCCATAGAACATTGCGTTTATTCTGTTACACGTTGTATTTAATATTCTATTAATCGATCTCCGAATACCTAATTAGCCTATCATTTACACTGCTATTCCTGGCCCCGTGGCCTTTACAATAGGAACTGTTTGCTTACATTGAGCGACAGCGTAGCTTTATAATGGCAAAACAATTTTTTTTTTTTTTTTAAGGATTGGAAATCATCAAATGTCTTCTTCCGCTCTGGTGGAGCGGAAGGGCGTGTTATACTCTTACTAACTAAAACCCATCCGTGTTCCTTCTAAAGCCCTTTGCGTTCCAGGGCCGCGGTGACTCTTTCGAACAAACTCCGCAACCCTGGCACGCTCTGGCCCTAGCGGGCCCCGTCTCCTATGCTGACATCTCTTTGAGGCGCGCGTGGAACACAACGCGCCATCTCAAACAAACTCACACAAAAAAGTATTTTATCCTATTATATAATTATACTTCTGGACACATCTATTGGCCCACCTTAGAGTTTAGGTTTCGATGGCCCCTACCGAAATATGATTGCTAGATTGAACAAAAACTGTTGATGCAGTTTTAAACCTGATACATTTTACCATCTTTTTCGATCGTATTGTTTTAAATTTGAATTCAGAATACCATACGACATGGAGCTACGCCTAACAAGTCGGATATGCGCCTTGTTAAAGGCAATTGATTTTTGAATAAAAAACATGTTTTATCAAATAAAGGTTTAATTTAATAACGCGTGTTGCCTCCATGGGCATCTACCACAGCTCTCATACGATTAGGCATAGAGTTTATCAACCGCTCTATGCAATTTTGAGGGATCATCTCCCATTCCTCTTCTATGGCAGTTTTCAACTCCTGCATCGTCTGGGCAACTGGCTGACGAGCCCTAACACGTCTTTTTAGCTCGTCCCACATGTGCTCAATGGGGTTCATGTCTGGGCTTCTGGCTGGCCAGTCCATAACTGTGATGTTCACATCCCGAAGATATTCCCTGACGATGCCGGCCGCATGGGCTCTTGCATTATCATGCATAAAAAGGAAATTTGGGCCCACATAGTCCGCGTATGGTATCACGTGAGGTTCTAAGCACTCACGAATGTACCTTTCAGCATTTAATGTTGGCAGCCGTGGTCCTGTAACAACCTCAAGTTGAGTTTTGCCGCTCGCGGATATACCGCCCCAGACAGTCCATGAGCCACCGCCATAAGCAACCCTCTCTTCAAAGCAGCATTGTGCGAAACGCTCTCCCTTACGTCGGTAGACCTTCTTCCTTCCATCATTGCCATGTAACACAATTTTAGACTCATCAGAAAAGAGTACACGGCTCCAATCTTGCTGTGTCCAATTTAAATGACTGCGTGCGAAATGAAGGCGCGCTGTTCGGTGGGCTCGCGTTAGTTTGGGCCCATTAGCTGGCTTGTGTGGTACCATATCGCGTTCTTTTAACCTTCTCCGAACAGTTCGAGCGCTCACAGATACTCCGTGGAAGTCGCGAAGTTGGTTTTGTATCTCAATGGAGGTAAGGTGACGATTTCTCAAGCTGGTCGTCACGATGAATCGATCCTGCCTTTCAGTTGTGACCCGAGATCGTGGCCTTCCTTGGCGACGAACAAAGCCGCCAGTCTCTAGGTACCTCCGATAAACATTTCGGACCGCAGATCGACTTAAATTAAGTTGAGCACTCACGTTTCTTTGGCTGTGTCCGGCCTGAATAAGTGCCACAGCTTGGGCGGCGACTTCAGGTGAAGTATCCATAGATTATTGATAGAACCTCACCTTAATGTTAAGAATAAGTAATGTTTGTTGCAAAACCAAAGATATCAATCACTTTTTCAAGAATTAAATCCAAGTAAACCAATAAAACCAAGTTTTCTTAGTATTCGATTGTTTGATATCAACAAACAGGCTCCAAATTGTCTTTTGTTTCTTTAAATTCTGTGTTCGAAATTCAAAAAAAGACTATTGAATGAAATTGTGAATGTGCCAGGTTCAAAACTGCATAAAAACTTTTTGCTCGACCTAATATAAAATTTTAGCTAGGACCAAACGAAACTGAAAATACAAGGTGGGCCAATAGATGTGTCCAGAAGTGTATATTTACATTTAATATTAAACTTTTACATATCTTCCACTTCCAACCTGCACATAGTTTGTCGGTGCATGATTGTGCTCCAAACTGGATTTAATTATGCTGTCATCTGCAGAGATGTGTGCGAAAGCCTTACAGTTCTTTGTAATGGACGAAGAACAGCTGTACCGGGATCCTCCATTACGGACACTACCACTTCTAAAGAAGGAGAAACCGTTTATCAGTAAAAGCTTCGAGCCACGGTCCAGGGTAATGTATATTGCTGCGGATCATACCAGAACACAATTTTTACAATTATATTTTTTTTTGTGTTTTGAGTTTATGTAGATTTTACAATAAATTATTTAAATAAATAAGGTTCGTTTTATCATCAACAGTATGTCGTGCGAACGCCATCATGATTCCGTTGTGAAAAAGAGACGGGTCTATACAAAACGAATTGTAGTTTCTTTTTTCACAACGGATTCATGATGGCGGTTTCATTTTAAAGTACCTACTTGTTTGTCAGTGGCTATATGTTTGTACAGTAAAACGCACGTCGATGGTAACGGTTTGAAGTTATTTGACCTATCTTAGGAAAAAGTTAAAAAAAAGAGGCCAGCTTACTGGTTTTGTTACCACTGACGTGTGACCACTGACTGTACCAAACGAACTTTTTGTGAGTAAAATACACAAACAATCTGATATTTAGGTACCTACAGTAATAAAACAACTATTTTTAACAAACATGTAACTTTATATTTTATAAAATGAGATCGTAATTATATTGTTTACATTTCAGCAATGTCAAATTAAAATTCAAAGCAATTTGCACTACCCAAATTAAAAACATTTTATTTCAAATACCTTACAATTATTTACATCCATTTTCATGGTTTTTGGTCAATAAGATTAAAAAATTAAGGTTTCTCCAGATTTTATTTTACTCATACAAAATTCAAAGCGCGGACAGACAGACGGACAAGGCGAAACTATAAGGGTTCTTGTTGACTACGGAACCCTAAAAAGCTCGATTTAAGGAATTTTATCTCAGAAAATCTGTTTTAGCTGTCAGATTTATTATTCAGAAGGACAATTCTACGTACTCATTTTAAGCAATGTTTGCATTCGTATATCAGTCGCAATCTGTAAAAAAAATATCATTTTTGACAGATTTCGACTGAGATGCGAACAGTGCTCAAAAATAAGTAGAATTGGCGTTCCGATAGATGCATTTCTACATTCTAAAGTCAAAATTCATGTGTTGCTTTCAATTCTCAGTAAACATTATTACTTAGCACCAGAGACCGTAGCCGGTATGAAAAATGCTTGTATAGGTACTTTATAATTTTTACAGGTGGATAGAAATGCAGGGGTGAATAAAAACTAAACTTTTATTGGGATTTACACATAAATACCATATTAATTGTTTCTCGCAAAGAGTCCATTTAAATATAAAATAATTGTTAAAAAAATTGGAGTTCTTCATTGCTGCAAACAATATTTGAATAACGTGAAAATTCCAATCATAGTTTCGTTTTAATTCGTCCGATCATTTCTATCCACCCCGTTTTACCCGGTACTTAAAAGTTTTATAATAGGGTATTTGACTAAAAAAAAAAACTATTTAAGTAGTCCGTCAGATAAATTTGCAAAAAATATTGGACACGTATTTTTTCTTTTGTCACGTAAACAAAACATGAAGAAGATACAGTGCGTTGAAAACTCGTGTGAGGTCACTTACCAGTACACATTTATCTGGAAAGTGACGTTACAAGCCCCCACTACTTATCTTTGATGCGTTTTATCTATAAAATTAAAAATACGTGTCCAATATTTTTCGATAATCTAACTGACGGACTAAATAGAATCATATTTGTTTAAACCAAGCAACATCCCTATTGAGTAAGCTCAGCTGGTAATATAAATTTTACCGAAATTAAATTCCATCTATATACCTACACTACCAGTCGGTATAATTCAAAGGTCGGCTAGCGTCTATGAATCAAAATCTACCGTTAGTTAAATGGTAACCATAGCAGCCATATTTGTTTTCTTGATTACCCAAGATAGCGTTAATCTTAATCGTAGAAGTAACTGAAATATGTCGATACTCGCACCGCAGTTTTTTTTTTTGAAGCAAAAAAATATAGCCTCAGTGAGGGAAGTAATTACGGTGCAAAAATGATAATAAGTATCATTTGTTTTTATAATCTAGGCATATTACTATCTATGTTAATTAAAGGACTACAATTTTACTGACTAGGCTTTTCTACAACAAACAAAAAAATGAGATCATTAAATAAACAGTTGCAGAATGGAGTGACTACTTTCCCTTAAAAAAAAAACACTAAAATCGGTCCATTTGCTTGGAATCTATGATGCCTCTGTGACAGAGACACATATATCAGAACCTAGACGGCATATAGGTAACACCGGCCTTCTTAATACTTCAGGTATTAAAACGAAGATCAAAATAATATGACATTAATTATAATCTAAAAGTGCATAAGCGCTTTACAAAACAGGTTGATCACAATATTTTCTACCTGAATAACCTTATCATTTAACAATTAAATAAAAACTTTCACATAATAATAATAATAAGCTCTATAACGTACGTATGCCGTGGAAGAATACTAGTATTTACCAACGTTTGTGGCTATCACGGGAATCAAACGCTCGAGTTAGATGACTAGAGACGTAGATGTAAAGATCTTAGTCAATATTTTCTGTCCTACTCTAATGATGTATAACCGCAACTGCCACCACAAGTCTTGGCGTGTTGGTGTCGTTTTAATACTAAGCGATCATCGCGCGAATAGGCGATCGTCGCATTCATACGGCATACGCGATCGCATCGCCGCACCGGTAGACGGCGCCTTCCGAGTTTCCCGAACAAATGATTGCGTCGATCGCGCATTCACGTGATTTTCGCTTTGTATCAGAACGACGCCTTAGTATATCTATACAGTAAACTATTATTGTTATAGATCACTCATTTTCTAGCTTTATTATTTAATCGGACGACAATATTAAGAAGACATTTAAAGTGATCAACAGTTAAAAGCAATAAATCTTATTTTTGAGGCAGAAATAAGAGATGAGACGTTAATACAGATAAGTATGAATTATATCTAGGATATGATATGAGCACTGAACAGCCTTTGTACTGCTAACATAATCCAATAAACCTACATCTAACATATACCCATACCTATCTGCTCAAAAATTATTACCTTATGTTTGAATCCTGAATTGGAAGACATTTTCAGGAAGAATATATTAATACGTCACGATTATAAAATAAAATCTTTGTGTAATTAAAAGGCGACATATTTTTGGAAGATAAAAGTGATAACATTCAGGGCCAATGTAGCCGGTCCGAATTTAGATGGCAAGATAATTTTAAAATGAAAGGCTGAAGAGGGTTTGGAGCTTGATGGAGGAACAATCTAGACAAGGGACTAACAGCAGCCGGATAAGAACCAAGGCTGAAGTGAAATAGCGAACTATCGGAGACGCCACAGTCCAGTCGTTGACAATTAACTGATGATAAATGATGCCATGGTTGCAACAGAATGTCGAAATTTTTGCTTACATTCGGTTAAAGTTCTAACAAAGCTACGACTTTGTTTAACCATGTCGATGCAGTTATGTCAATTATGCCGCTTTAAACTTGTGACTAAGCAGATATCTTGTAATCTAAACTCAGAACGTCGGTAACTATATATATCCTCTTATAAAAACAAACAGTTCATTAACTATAACACTAAAACTTAAGATGACTTTAATTCATTCATCAAGCTCAACGTTCCGTTGTCTTTTCCTCAAAGGAGTACTAAAAGGGCTATGTGTGTGCTGCATGTTACTTCTAACTATGGTCATATCATCAGCCAAGTGAAGATACGCCTTGCATTTGTGCCATCGGTTCTTGGTACAGCCCCATCGGAAGCCACACTTCGTTCTTGACTGCTTGTAATACGTGTAGTCGTGGTAGATCAGCCTCTCTTTTCCTCTTGTCGTCATGAATATGTTAACTGAAATTGTACCTCATTAGCTAGACGCCATTTTAAACAAAATTGTTTACAAAAATAGCACAGCGGCCGCATCTACTTCTAGTATTTAATTGTAAATGGATTTGTGTTAGAAATAAAATTGAGGAATCATAAAGTTGAATTTACTCTCTTTATTTTAAGTTTTACACATGACATAATAGTGCTTCACTTTTTACGTTTTATCTAGTATATAAAAATATGTTGACTATATTATAGAAACTCAGTAAACGTACATCGTGAGTACTACTAAAATTGATGAAATAAATAAGCCTTAACACAAAGTTCTTTGGTATTTCAAATCTGGTATTTATTTATGACTTGGGGCAAAAAGCCACTTCAAAGTCTGCAATATAGTCCCTCTGAATTCCTGTGGAGTGGTCTCGTGGGATGTAGATGCTCATGCTTAGATGTATAGATAACGTTCATTTCACAATCCAAGTGGATGTATGCCCTGCATTTTGAAGAGTTCGTGCAGGACCACCTGCTGTTCAGTCCATGGCCGACAGCCCATCTTCTGTAGTAAGTGAAGCCATTGAGAATGAATAGCTCCTTGCCATCAACGAGTTTTACCAATTCACCTGCAGGATTTAAAGCTGTATTAGATTTGATCTTACCGATAGTTTTGGTAGTGGATTCAAGTTACGCTGGCATGATGTCATTGGTGTTGCTCTTCAACTGGATACATAATTTGAAATTCTTGCGTTAGTGTAAAAGGGTGATCCAGGTGAGTCAAGGATTTTAAGGGACTTTACTTAGATTTTGTTGGGCGTGTAATTGACTATATTGTATCTTATTTATTAGGAAAACATCAAAGATAACACTGTCATTTATTGTGTCATCCAGACATTCGACATTCAAACCAGTAACTAACCTATTGTCTTAAACTTCACTTTAGATTTAATTGTACAAAGAAATACACACTGACATCGATACAGGAATTGTATAATTTTTCAACCAAAACTCTATTATTTTAACTTACCACGATTTACGAGTTCAAAACCAAACAAGACTTGATAAAGAAAGGTTTACAGTTTAATATATTTCCCACAAGCTGATTTATAGAACTGCGTTGGAGAATGATCATGTTGGTGGTTTCTGTACAGAATTCTATAGTCATCACTGACTCGCAAGAAGGCTTTGCAGTAAGACTTATTGCAGCACCATCGGTCTCCAACTTTGGAAGCTTGCTTTTTATAGAATGGGTAACCGTCTACAATAAGTAACGTTTTACCATTTATTAGTTCTATTAACTGGACTTCTGCGTGCTGATCTGAAACAACAGATCCATAGAAAATTACGGGTTCAATAGGTGATGAAAAGGAATTAGGGATAACACAAACTGGTTTTAATACTTTACTTTTATGATTCTTTCGCCCAATGGTCAGTCGAAATCACTTGGAGATGAGACTACTGTTAGCTTTGTTAAGATTATAAATTCTTTTCAGTTGACAGTTGTTCCAAACGAATGTTCTCTCATCAAACACCATTATGATGACGGAATGGACACAAGTAATTTGTATAGTTCCAAAGCAATAACCAATAAATAGTTAAAAGTTTTAATGAAATGAATTAAGAAATTATACAATAGTAGACAGTTGTAAAAGTACATAAGTAATGATTAAATTGTAGGAGTATAGGTAGGAAATACAATTGCTACTATACTGCTAATTTAGTCGGTTACATGTAAAAATATTAAAATCTAGTTTAATAAATCACAATACTTCGAAATTCCAGTTTCAGTTCTCGGGCTCAAAAAAAGACACGATTTTCATAACTAATTCTAAATAATAAGTCTAAATTTTTTCAAATTCAGATACATTAATCAATTACTACAACTAACTTCGTATACAATAATGTTTAATTTGGTTATAATCTTGACATCAGCGAATTTTCCAAATAATTAAAAATGAGATCCAAATGAAATGCCATTTTATCACAAAAAACAATCTTGCAGTCTTATGATTAGTACATATAATGATTATTTTCACCACTAGTATACATGACACGAATATTTAATTAGCAACTAGTTTCACTATAAGAATAAACTCTATTTATAGATTCAAATGTATGTCGATGTAAAAGATTTTTAAAACTATAGCGGATATATTTCGGATTACTTTAAAGCGTTTGATTGCTACATAGGCTATGATTGTGCCGTTTACCACGGTTTATGGGAAATATTTCGAATGGTTTACAAAAATATAAGCTCAATTTACGTTACATTGGTAAGCAATGAAAAAAACTCTTTACTGGAATCTTGTTATCACAAAAGCAATGGGAGTTCCACATGGTTTAATTCTTGGCCTATTTTTATTTTTTTTTTATGTGGGAAAGAGGGAGGCTTTTTCCCACCAGTGACAACACACTGACAAAAAACGCTTATTAGGCTGGGCTAGGCTCACCATCTAAGAGATATTGATAGATCCTTATGGATGTCATCGGAAAATTACAGACTCCGTAAGTTTATATTATAATTTCTAGATATTTTATGGAATATTAATACAATAAATCCCATCCAAATTCAATAGTTTCCAATTTATCCGTGTCTTATTAAAAAAAAAATAGATTACAATTATTTTTTTTATTTAATATTGGTTTGCTCTTGACTCTAGTCTAGGTCATAGATGACAGAGACAAAGTCGACGATGGAGCGAGCTAACCCAGAAGAAGCCTGTTCACTCTAATTTTTAAGAGATTAGGGTTGTATGCGTTCGGAAACACAGACGCAGGCAGGTAGTTCCACACCTTTGTTCAGCAAAAAGACATTTGGAAACGTTTAGTTCGAATTGGTGGAATAGCAACACGGTAGGGATGGTAACTTGCAGTGTGCAATATTTTACAATTGGCTTCTTATGTCTGTTGCAATTTTCCGGTGACATGGACATATTATATACTATTTGATATGTTATCCATAAAAGGCCAATATAGATAAATCGGTCATAGAATACGCAGTCTACAGAACTTAATATATCTAACGGTTAAATTATGATACATAGTCTCTTAACCTACATCATTTGCATACGTGTACATAAAATAATGGAAGAATGTTAAACGAAGCACTATATATATAAAATGTATTTGTGTCATATTGGAAAAATATGTTTTCTATCTCATTCATGGAACATGGCTTATCAAAATTACGGATATTTTTATAAAAATAGACAAAAATGTTGGATATATGTTTTCTCTAGTCTACATTCTTCGTGCTAAATGCAAGAATATATCCTATTCCTAGACTAAAAACTATAAAATGCTTGTTCGATCACAATTATAATACTGGATGCGTTATCGAAAGGCAAACGAAAATATCACACGAGTTACTACAAAATATTAACTTAAACATTGGTGTTACTTCTAATTTCAAAGACACGTTTATTAAAAAGGCACTTATTGATCAATGATAACTATTCTAATTCCTACATATACATAATTACGTACAAAAACGTATAAGTTTACTTCGGTAAAATAATACGTGAGTAGCTAAAAACTACGAATGATAAAAGTAATTAAAAATACATATGATGTTTGACACGAGACACACATATAACAAAAAACTACATACGCAGCGAACATTAACTGAAGAAATAGCGATCAATACTGTATGCATTAATGACAATTGGCAAATTAATGTTAAGCTAAAGCTACGCTATCCCGGGCGGTTCACCCTTGTTTGATAGAACAACGTTTGATATAATATTACTAAATCGAATTTTAGTTGCAATAAAGTCATTTCGAAGAATTATTCATTTGACCGAATAATTCATTGGTAAATTTTTTTTTAGCGTAATTATTTATTTGAACTAATTTCATTTCGCCGAATTTTCAAATGCACTAATTTTATTTTTTATACCCTATACACCTGCCACCCTCAACTATTGTTACCAGGAGAAACTGGATGCAATCTGGACTTTAGGGCACCCCGACTCGGATAGGTTAGGTTAGAAGGGGCCAACCAAGCCCACCCTCGACCATGCATAGAATATTTTAAGGTTTGGTTAAGTGTTAAATACATGGTTATACCATCTGAACATTACATCAAATGAACATTATACCTTTTGATCATTAGCGCAAATGTTGTTATAGCAAATAAATATTCGATGAACTGAAAATTCTGTCAAACTATATTATACAAAGTGATGACTTTCTTAAACGTTGTTCGATTTAGTAATATTATATCAAACGTTGTTCTATCAAACAAGGGTGAACCATCCCGGGCTTATCACTTAATTAGGAAAAAAAATCATAAAATTTTGATAAAAACAATGAACATGAAATCTAAAATGGGAACAAACAACACATGAATGAAATAATTCAAACCAAGATATGGCTAATCGATCAAATTTCTATTTCTATGGTGTAAAGACCACTACGCGAAATACGTGTGGATAAAACGCAGTGAATTCACATCAGCTAAGCATATATGCTATTTAAAAAATGTGATGTAATTTCAAATTCTACTGAATCATCTGTATCAATAAAACTAAACTAAGATTTATCGCTTAGCTGCTTGCATGGTAGTGGTACATTAGTCTTGGTTGTCACTTTTGTTTGACGGATTTTTATTTAAGCATTGTTAATATGACGTTTAAAATGCCCGTTAAGGTCTAATTTAAACTATGCTACAAAGATCTTTTGGTAATTTATTGAAATCATCAGCACTAGCTGGCGCATGATTGTAATCATCATCATACTCTTGCCTTTTGAAATTGTCTGAGGAATTGTATTGAAAAAGCAAGATGGCGGCATTACACCCGATTATGGCTACCCGCCAAAAGATCCTCAGCTCTCCAGCTGTAGTAGGAAATTGAAAGAAATGAAATCGTCAATAGATTTTGGCACTTTACACTAGGAGTCTAATAACTGCCAAACACGCTATGAGCTGCTAAATAATTTTGAAACGGAGTCAAAGTACGGAAATGGTCATTGATATTAGTGTTACTGTTATGTGTCACTTTCGGGGTATCTCGTTTAGCTGCATCTTTCTTCACTAGCTTCGGGACAGGTATCTTCTTTTCATTCTTCAAGCTTGGAGGATGGCTGTGCAAGATATTGGCTTTCAGGACCTCAAGCCTGTCAGTAATGATGAGATGGGCCTTGCATTTCCACTTGGAACCGTAGGCAGTGCAGCTCCAGCGATGGGCGTTGGTTCTGGCCTTGAGGTGCTTGTAGAAAGTAAAGTTGTTTAGACGAAGATTGATCCTACCGCTGGGACGGAGGTAGAATTCGACTGCAGGAAAAACATTTAGGTCAGTTACATGACATTTTGTATACCAATAGTAAAACACAGTAATTTTTTAAATAGAATTGCTTGTTATGGGACTTGCTAACTAGGGAGCAATTTAAATTATGCTGTAGATGGTAGAGGCTTTCTTGTTACCTAAAGACTTAAATAATAAAGGTCAGTTTCCAATGAATACTACATCATTATTTTTCAAATAAGTATAATATATTTTAGGTAAGGATCTTTATGAAGATCAGAAGTAAGCAAAAAAAGATAAAACGAAGAAAAGTAACTTTGATTTGATTTTAATAAGCGATATTTTACATACAAAATATTATTTAATTCTAATACATTTTTCTATATTCTAAATTAGTATAATCACATAAAGGCATATTTAGTAACGTGTTGTGTTTCTATCATTATTTAAGGTTGATCTAGACGTGTACGCATTGAATCCCGAGCCAAGTACCTTTTTGATTTGTGTTAGGTCTTTAGCAAACACAAATTGAAGCGAGCACTTGACCTATGATACATGAAATTGAAGAACGGGCGTATAAGAAACTGGGTTCATGATTCAATGTGTGCAAGTGTAGTTCAACCCTAAGACAACATGAAATATATTTATTATTACTCATAAACATGATTTCGTACATTGATCTAATGCTAGATGTTATTGCAATGTCTACTTTATCACCTACTTGTCTTAAAACTGTTAATTTAATATCTTAATACTATTTTCCGTTGATGAAATGAATAACTTGATCATTTGAAATATTCGTAAAAATGTCTTTAAGTAAACCTTTATTATTATTGCCTTTTGTATCAAATGCTTATTGTTTGTGATGTTTTATTTTCCTCTGTACATACAGCGACATATATCAAGCTAGATGCACTTCCAGTTGAAGATAACCTCGCATCTTCTTGAAAAACTTTATATTTAGAGACCAGTTTATACTGGAAATCTATAACCCTGATAAGTGGCTGTTTTTTTACCAACACAATCCTCTAGTAACAGGGTTTAAGTGAACACGTTATATTATTCAAAAGTTATTCACTCACATCTACGGCTCTTATTTGTCACCTAACATCCATCTTAACAAAAAAAAACTTAGTTAATCTATCATAAAATCATTATTATTTAGCTGCTGCAGTGCGATTCTGTAAACATCTCACCGTGTAAACTTAGGTGAAGTGAACATGAGGTGAGCTGTCAAAACTTCATGCCCGTTGCACCTCGTTTACACGGTGAGATGTTGACAGAATAACCGGCTGTACTATTTTTTTTACGAAACCTTGCGCCGTGATAGTCTTGAGATCTTCCCAGAGTATAAAACCTGCGCGATCAAATTTTGTCGTGTGATTATGTCACAAGAATTGACGATGTAAAATAGTCTGACACGAGATATTGCGACGGCTTAATTTTTTCGTTCAGGTTAAAACTTTTGGTGCTATACGAAAAAAAAAAAATGTATTCCCTTTTATAGTTAGAAATCTGGCAAGATATTCATTTAGTGCTTAATATAATAGCGAAGCAAGATTGAAGCACCCATTATCACTGAAGCTGATAACGGTTTGAAATTCTTATTCATCAGTATCCAAATCAATAATATATTCTAGTACCTACTTAACATTATAATTTCATGTAATACTTTTTGCACAGTTGTTTCTTCTATAAACTTGCATTTTCTGTCCTAAATCTAAGCGGAGTATTGAGATCGAGTCAATGTTTAATATCTTGTTGTATTGCATATTCACACGAAAGTGAAAAGGAGTAAATAAGGATATAATCTAAACTAATAAGAAAAATGCGTTACCTAACTGTAAATAATATTAGTTACACGCTTACTATGATTGAATTCGAGAAATCTGTTAATACAAAGCAGGTTACTGACGCTAACCTATAAACATTATTATATCTTCTAAAACAACATTAAATTTTTAACACGTCGTATTTGTGCTGCTTGAAAAGAACTTCAAAAAGAAACCTTTGGACCCTAAGACAGTCTACTAGTTTAGACTTAGTCTAACAGATTCACTCTAAAGACTATCTATCTATTTTGGACAAGATGACAACTTAAGAAAACCAAGTCACACCGGTTGTAGAACTGAAGTCAAAAGTTCACTTGATTTGTAAATGATCATCAAAACATTTCTTTGATTTTAAAGAAACTCTTTCGATACTTATAATCAATTTCACAGTACACAAATTGACGAGGGAAGCACAAAACCGGGAAGTATGGAAGAAACAAAAGGACCCAACAGTGGATCTAGGATCTTTTTGGTGATTGCGAATATAATGAAGAAGGTACCATTTCATAAACCGTCATCTTATTCAAAAGGCTATTCAGATGTAGACACCGCGGATCAAGTCCCTCAAATGAAGTCGGAAGTATATTTCATTATATTGCTATCAACATGATAATAAACCTAACCTAAACAACGATAATATATTCATAAGGACATACAATTCGGTTTAACTATAAGGCCGAGACAAATACGCCACTTAGCATATGCTTTGGCTAAGCAGTATCCCTGTTACTGTCGCACAAATGTCAAACTAGGAGAGAAAGACAGAGATGGAAACATTATCTTAGATGAAGCACAAGCTAAGTTATCTCAGCAAAATTTCTAGTAATGTCATTGTCATATTTAAAGGCATTCGGAAATCAGAAACCAGCACGGCCTTTGATGCTGGCTATTTTCAGGGCCAGTGGGTTTAGAGCGTCTTTAGCCAAGGTATGTCTTTTATTCTGAAACAAAAATAAAACCGCTTAATATTTAATTTTATTTGATTTGCATTGTAAGCAAATGCAAGGAGTTATTCTGCGATGGTCTCACAGTTGCATTTCTACAAAAAGACAATGGACTAAGCAATTTCCTCACAAAATTTACCACTGTAGACAGAGACAAAGCTACTTTGTGTCCTTTTTCTATAGGTCGTAGTGACAAAGGTGACAGAGCAATCCTGTGACGTGGCCCAATGATTCTAGAAAAATACAAGTACTGCTCGCATGATATGATTATCTGTCTCAAATTTTTCCGTCTGTACTTATTTCATACTAGCGGACACACGCGGTTTCACCCGCGTAGTTCCCGTTCCCGTGGGAGTACGGGGATAAAATATAGCCTTTGTTACTCGCTGATAATGTAGATGTAATGTGTTTCTGAAAGAATTATTCAAATCGATCCAGTAGTTTTTCAGTTTATTCATTACAAACATACACACACAAAAATATTAGTGTAGATGTAGATAGTGTAGATTTTTATAGGGAATGCTTAGTCCAGAACCTTATTTAGCGAAAGAAGCAAAGAATGACCAGGAACCCTGAGCAAAAATGGACATGGAAAATTACTTACGTCATTGGTCTTCTTCTGGTTCTTCGTGCTTTTCCAAGAGTAGGTCGACGGCGGATGAGTGTGTTGCGTGAAGGCTCTCACCACAAACATATCATTGGTGACATGCAAGAATCCTCGGCAAGACCTCGACCCCATCTGAGTGCAGCTCCAGCGGAAGCCATCCCTCAAGATCTTGTGCTGGTAGTAAGTGTAGCCGTCGAGCATTAGCAGGTCCTTGCCGTTCCGGCCTTTTACTAGGAGAACTGAAAATAAAGCATAGTGTCAACTGCTATGGAGAAACTGATAGCTCTTGGGCTAGATTTTTATTCTACCAATCAGCCGTACCAATCACCTGATACGAACTGCATGTGACCAATTTGGACCTTGGATTCCTTTTCAGGAAATACAGCCTGGAATATCATAATTGGCTGTTAATAATTTTAGTAAAGGTCCGGGTTCCGTACATGGTTCTACAGCGGTATTAATAATAAAAACTTACCTTTATCATGTTAATCAATAAAAGGCGGGCGTTAAAATAAAATGTTATCTACAATTTTGTCTTTTAATTACTTTTCATCTTCATCGTATAACATTCCCTTTATAATGGAGAACACTTCTATTTATTTAGATTACACACATACACGTTAATACTATAAGTACACAATACGTTAGATTTAGATAATACTTTGGCTATCTTTTTGGTTCTATTTGTCACGTACCTATTACTCAATTAAAAAGTAATATCCTATCCTTGTATAAACAATCATTTACTTTTCCACTTTTTAGGGTTCCGTAGCCAAAGGGTAAAACGGGACCCTATTACTAAGATTCCGCTGTCCATCCGTCTGTCCGTCTGTCACCAAGCTGTATCTCGTGAACCGTGATAGTTAGACAGTTGAAATTTTCACAGATGATATATTTATGTTGCCGCTATAACAACAAATACTAAAAAACAGAATTAAATAAATATTTAAGGGGGCTCCCATACATCAGACATGATTTTTTGCCGTTTTTATAGATAACGGTACGGAACCCTTCGTGCGGGAGTCCTACTCGCACTTGGCCTTTTTTTTCTGATATGAATTCTTTCACGAAGAGTCTTTTTTTGGTGGCCGTTTCTGTTTACGCTACTTTTTAACAGTCCGATTGGCTTTAACAAGTTTCAATATCTTCGAATAATATCAATACAGGAACTAGAAATAATAGAATTTCCGAATAAACGTTGCACGTCATGATTGATTCTAGATGGCTTTCATTCAACCTGACGTGACAAATACCTATCAAGCATACTACCCTAAATGTCCATGGTTCGATTCATTTGACATTTCTATTTATGTAACTTGACTAAACGTCCACTTTTGCTTGTAATATACTTAATTGGTTCGTGAGTATGATTTTCGTATGCTTCCATGATCTTCCCACTTTCATCCAGGAGTAGGTAGGCTCCACATTTTCTGGAATAGTGTTTGTTGCACTGCCACCTTTCGCAGCCAGACTTTAGAACATAATGTTTAAAGTAAGTAAAATCGTTGAACATGAATTTTGCTGCAAAAATGATTAATTCAAGAGTAAATTATCAAGATTTTACTACAGAGTTACAACAGAGGTGTGAATTACATGTGATAAACGTAATCATAAGTCTCCGCTGTTCGTTTCATGAACAGACAGTTGAAATTACCACGGAGTGTGTATTTCTTTAGTAACAATATAAAATAAAATTAAAGGAGCCCATTCAAGAATTAAGATTTTTCGGTTTACGGTACGGCTGGTCGATTCTGTAAACATGTCGAAGTGGGGAGATGTCACGTGATCACGAAGTGAGCTGGCATTCCATCTTGATTATATGGATTGACAGCTCACCTCGTGATCACTTCACCCAAGCGCTCACTTCGACATGTTTACAGAATCGACCGGCAGGTATGTCCCCTTCGTGTACGAGTCCGACTCGCCCTCTGTCGGTGTTTTAGGTCTGTTGTACCCTAAAAGTCTCCAAGGCCAGGCCCTAAAGGCCTCTAAAAGTTTCTCATCATAACCAAACAAAACTTTAGCTTATGTACCTATAACATGTAAATCGTAGAACTTTAAACTGCACGCCCCATCAGAGCTTCATTTGTACTGACCAAAATTTTATTTTATAAGTATTATAGTTGTTTTAACACGAATTTATAATTTACTTAATCTGTAGATATCTTGGATTCTGTTTAGTTGCAATTTACGTTTAACGTAAGTTTTGTTCTGCTTGTATAATTAGAAAAAAACTCTTGTCGGATGCAATTTATGATTAATTACTATAGCAGATTCGAAAACAAGACTTGCCGTAATGTTGCCTAGAAATAAACGAATTCAGCCATAATTTTCTGTAACTTTATTGTTTCTAGTTTTACTCAATATAGGTACATTAGTGGTGATAAAATTCTATTAAATTTATCTAAATTTACATTATCTACGTCTAAATGGCACATCGACTTTTAGAGGCAGACATAGTGTTGCCATAATAAAGCTGAAGAGTTTTTTGTTTGTCTGAACGCGCTAATCTCTGTAACTACCAGTCGGATTTGGAAAATTATTTTTGTGTATGATAGCCACATTCATGAGGAATGCTATAGGCAATAGGGGAACGCGACAAAACGGGATATACGCGTACGAAGTCGCGGGCAAAAGCTAGTCTGATATATAAAGAGTAAAATAAGTTCTTGGGATAGTTTAATTCTTAAGACTGCTAAATCCGTTTAATGTTCGACCCTGTGTGCAAGGCCTTCTTTTGATACCCTATGTGATCTGGGCAATGTTATCTCTTTTGCTTTAATTCAACCCCTTGTTGCATGTATTATGAAAGAGCTAAAAGTTTTCTAGTATGTAAACAGACTCATTTTAGCCATTAGAAAAAAAAACAATAATTTACTTATTTTCAAAATGACTGTACGAAGCCATATTTGGCAAGCATTCTAGTAAAACAATGCAAGTTAATTTTTGGCTTCGTATGCGTTCATTAAAAAACAAAAATTGTGTTACTATTTATGAAACTCTTTGAAGCGATTTCTTTTATCATTATAGCACAAGTAAACTTTACATTTTCCACATTTGGTGAACGAACGGAATTTCAAGCAGTTCTGACATTTGTCGATTTGGTTTCCACTCTGGGAATCGATCCACATTATCTGAACGTACAGAATTCGAAGGTAGGTTTTGATGCCTGGCTGGAGTTTTTTTTTATTTTTTTTATTGGGCGGTAAAGGATCCATAGCTGCAAAGCAAAGAAGAAAGTATACTTGACAGAAACCTGAATGCATACGAAGCCAAATATGGCGTTATAAAATAAGGACAAAAAAACTAAAGAAAACCCAGCAAAGCATCGATATCAAAACTCAAGAAATAACTTTTCTTAGGGGTCATTGACATTTTTTTTTCTCTTAATCGGTATGATTATTATATATCATATTTATTAGTTTATTATTTTAGCATATATATGTATTTTATTATTATTATATATATTATCTGTATATTCTTTCCGAAATGTTAAAATTCAATTTGAATCTTATTTTTATTTATTGTACACCTACCACTGTATAGTCTTTATAACCCAAAGGTTGATTGGTAGATAATGCCTTGATGCATTAAGTCCGCCCATGTACCACTACTGTACATAAAGTTTAAATAAATAAATGTTTTTTTCCACTAATGAAATTGACGCAAATTAACAGCACTTCAACTGTCGGGAACCCTGAACAATTTTTTTCAGCTTGCACTTCCCATTGACAATAAAAAAAATGTTCTGTTATACGAAGAAATCTACTATATAATGATTCAGCGTTTGGTTTCGAAAAAACTGTATTTTTACTATTTTAAATTTAATTAAATACACTTTTGAAGCCATACATGTGATGTGGCGTTGTATGCGGTAAGTTTTTAATCAATAGGATCATGAGTAGAGATCGGATAATCGGATCCATATTTACCTATAGTTTATTTTTTGGCTAACATATTATGGAGGCGGCTTCTAAGAATATTTTTATTAAAATAAAATCCTGGGATTGCGTAACTAATCCTTAAAAAAAAAAAAAGTAGAACCCGCTTAATAAGATCACGCTTAATACAATTTTTCGTAAAAATTGCCAGTGCCTGCAACTTGAGGCGTTTTAAAATTTCTTCTGAAAAAGCAACCATAACACATTTTAACAAGGCAACTGTCACTTGTGTCCAATCGGGTTTATTACATCTCACGGAGTATTTAACTTAAATTATTGATCCCGGTATCGTGAGATTTTTCGGTACAAAAGTGCTTTCTAGCAGCTTAACTTCAGACAAAAATGCATCTGAATATCCGATCTTTAATCATGATTATGACTCTCGTATCGTCCCACGACCGTCCCTCGTTCATCTAGGACAATGAAGGCTCCACATCTCCTGGAGTAATGCTTGCTGCACTTCCACCAAGCTCTGCCCGAGTCGAGATCGTAATGTTTAAAGTAAGTGAAGTGGTTAAACAAAGCAGAAGTTTTTTCCTGATCTGTCACGATGAAGTTTGCTGCAAAAATCATTCATTGTAGTTATTTATATTTACGATTTGAATATAGAATAACATCAGTATACTACTATAGAATATCACAGCCGGTCTATTCTGAAAATTCTCTCAACTAAATTAAATTAACCCAAACCTTCACTTCGACATATTTACAGAATCGACCGGCAGCTATCTTAGGTGAAGTGACCATGAAGTGAGCTGTCAATCTACGTATTGCAAACACGATGAAATGACAGAAGAGACACTGAAATGGAGGGGGAGGCCTTTGCCCTATAATGGGACAATACAGTTAAGGCTCGTATCCACTAAGCAACACGTGATGCTTAACATGATCCGCTACGTTACGGAATAACACGGGACGCTGCCAGCAGCCGCGCAACATTGCTAATGTCACTAAAAAAAGTTCCTCGTTGCCGTTCAACATGATAAACAACATGTTGCACATCATGTCGCGCGTCAATTGTTGCCTCGCATATATAAACGGGGCTTTAGTTAGATGGATCAACATGCTAATTGCATTGCAAATGCGTTGGGTCCAGGACTCATTTATTTTTTTTTGCGTTGTCAAATTTGCTCCCATTGTGAAAGGTGTTCATTATGACCCCTTATGTTGTGACATTAAATTATTATTCAGTTGAATGGAAATCTACAGGAACTTGAATTCAACAACAACATAAAAACTTATTATAAAATGTGTGTAGCAATACAGGGTGTTTCAGAAGTGCGTGGTCAAATTTAAGGGTGATGTCGGTTAGATAATGTACATTAAGGAAAAAATATAAAAACATAATAAATTCAAATAAAAAAAAACCTACAAAGTTCCTAAGAAATGACTTTTCAAACAGTTTGAAGCAGTTGATGTCATTAAATCTGTGATTGAACTAAAGTAAACGCCACCAACTGTAAACTAACTGTTTGAAAAGACATTTATTCGGAACTTTTTAGTCTATTGTTCTGTCGATTTTTTAGAAAAAAAAGTTTTTTTTTGTTTTGCTTTTTTTTCCTTAATGTATATATACCTAACCAACATCACCCTTAAATATGACCACGCACTTCTGAAATACCCTGTATTGCTACACACATTTTATAATAAGTTTTTATATATATCGAATTATTTCCTAACTATCACAGATTCTAAAAGAAACTAGCAGCTATTTCTGGTCCTGGAGCTTCCCATTAATAACAGATTTGCCGCAATAGCGCCCAAATAGAAACCAAATCAATCAAAATTTATTTTATTATTTTGTTGTTCTATCAGATAGTTGATACACATATATTGATGATTATATTAAAATACTCAACTCAACTTTACACAAGCCAATCTTGTTTAAATTGGCCAGTCAATAAAGTAAATATAAACATTTAATAAGTAAATAGAAAAAAAATATATCATAAAATATAATATATTTTATACATATTACTAAATATAATATATTATAAATATAATGTATTTTATAATAGTATTATAAAAGTAGTACCGAAACTTCCTTTTAGCGTAAAATACGGGTAGGTACTGTTAAAGCCTATGATACCGACCTCTAAGAATATTTTAAGTTAATGGCATGTTATACGACGATAAACACTACTATATTCACATTTAGAACTGGAAAAGTTACACATAGGAAGATTTTTATGTTAACAGTGGTCTATTCTACTATATTCCGACTGTAAAGTTCTCACAGTACGTCAACTCTTTGTGCTCTACTCAGTTCTTAAAAAACATTCATCCCTACCCCCTTCTGACCCAAAAAAACGCACCTTTATCCCTCCAAGTACTCCACATAGGACAGCGTTTGCCAAACACCAGTCTCTTATTCTGAGCTCTCTCATTTACAGAAAAATCTATAAACACCTGAACATACTTGATCTGACAAAATGGGAAATTAAACAAAAATTTACAGAGTCGCTACATCAACAAAACTATGATCACACAGAATCAATATTAACCTTCACAACCTAACACATAACAGTCACGCACACATCATCATACATACACACACCATCACACACACATTCACATACAAATAATTAGTTCTTTCATCTATTATTTTTTTTTTACTTATTAGATTTTACTTAGGTACGATTACCATTTTCTGTAAATTGTTTAAATTGTGGGTAGATCGACAGGGTCTTCACTTAATAAATAGGTAATATTTATACATAACCTTATGGCCGTTTCACTGTCTCTGAAGATACAGGTGTACCCTAGTTTGAGAGACAGGGTAATATAAATTGTCAACAGATGTACCATGTTCCTAAATCAACATGTTCTACCATGTTACATAACTTACTCAATATCTTGATTGTAATTAATTGTTTTCTCACCATCTGTACCCTTCTAGTTCAATAAACAATTTATTATTATTATTAAGGAAAAACTTGAGCTTTTTCTTAGCTTTTTGGCTAGTTTTAAGCTACATTAACGGGCCAAGCCAAGTCAATGTAGCGTGTAGTGATTGATGATTTTAAGACGTAGAATGGTGGTTTTGAGGAGAAATTTCATTTTCCTCTATCTGCATGAACTTTCTCACTATTCTGCAGGTGTTCAAAATTGCAGCTTTTTGAAGTGTTATGTAAACTGAATCTTTGAGGCCTATTAATTTGAGGCTATGGTGCAGATGGTTGGGTATAATCCCTGTAGTAGAGACAACTATGGGTACGACGTATACTTTATCTTGCCTCCAAATTCTGGTCACTTCTTCTTTAAGTTCTGCATATTTACTTATTTTCTCTCCTATTGTCTTTTGTAAATTATGCGTATTGGGGACTGCAATATCGATTAGGTAAGTAACTTTATTAACTTTATCTTGGAGAGTGATATCTGGTCTATTGTAGTGAACGGTCTTGTCGGTTAGAATAGCGCGGTCGTAGTAGAGTTTATATGTGGTGTTTTCTAGAACAGTTTGAGGAACGTATTTGTAGTAAGGAGTGTTTGTGTCTTGTATGAGTTTATGTTTGATTGCTAGTTTTTGGTGAATGATGTTTGCCACCTGATTGTGTCTGTGAGTATAGTCAGTCTGTGTGAGTGTTGTGCATGCACCTGTAATGTGCTGTATGGTCTCTGGTTGGCTGTGACATTTGCGACATTTATCATTCGTTATTGTAGGGTCTTTGATTATGTATTTCCTGTAATTTTTAGTGTTAATGATTTGGTCTTGAATAGCAATAATAAATCCTTCTGTTTCCGGGAATAAATTTCCTATCTTGAGCCATTTATTTGATGCTATTGTATCTATGTGGGATTGTTCAAGATCATGGGGGTGCCGTCCGTGCAGCACTTTCTTTTTCCACTCGTCTAATTTTTGTTTCTGAGGGTCACTGTTTATATCGTAAGTTGTATTCGCTTCGTTTAGGTTAAGGGGGGTGTAGTTAGTATCGTTTGTGACTATGGCTTTGTGAATGTAACTTGTGTGAGATTTTGTGTGAAAGAATGTTTATTATTATTATTATTATTATTCTTAACAATATTATCATATTAACGATATTAGACCTTGTTGTCCGAAGAACATAGTTCTTTTGAGATCCCGAATAATTTTCTCCACGCTCGTTCTCTCACTTATATTATGAACATAATAAACAGTATTCTAGACTAGGACTATTAAAGAGCATGTCCTTTTGCAATGACACAATTTCAACGGATATTATAAAAATAATTAAGAATGATGTGTTTATGGCCGTCAATTTCTTTTTTTATTCATTAGCGAACAATGCATTACGTACAGCTTGCTCTTTTTCACTTCTCCCGTTTGTTCTTATCTGCCATTTCGGTATTATATCTGTGGGTGGTATGGCTAAAAATCTAATTAGCTTTCTCCGAGTACGTTTCACTTCAGCAACGTCTTGAGGTTCCTTTGCCGACGTTTTTGTACGGCGTTTTTTACACCAACGGCGCTGCCTTTTCGCCACAATCTTTGTTTCTTTTTTACCACTAGCTGATGTACCTTTAATTAGTAAAATACTTTATAACCTACCTTTACCAAAGACGACTGATGAACAGTAGATATCTACTCATATTATAACATACTAAAAATAAATATTTCTAAGTATTATCTTACGGAAGAATGCATTAATGAAGACAGCGGATGGCTAGTGCTAGCGCGAACTGACGACGCCAAACAAACAAACAAGATCCTTGAATAAATTGTCAGCGCTTGCTGTCACTGGTTCCTTACCAGTTCGTATAAAAAGTATAAAAACTGTCTCCGATGATTAATTGATTTATTAAGCATATTTAGACTGTAGAACTGTGGACTGATTGATTGTCAGTTCAAGCCTGTACACAATTTCTCGCGAAACTAAGAGATTACAATGTATCGAATTTTAATGCGTATTATTGTAGAAGAAATGTTCTGTTACAATTTATCGAGACTTTATAATCGCTCGAGATATTTTATAAATTAACTTTAGTTTATAAAATATCTCTAGAGCGATTTTAAATTTTAATCTTTATTTTTTCTAAATATTAAGATTACAATCGTTTGCGGAGTAATCCGGGGACAAACATACATTTAACTTTACATGAGAGTTTTAAATGCTACACGATTATTTTCAACATCGATATGACAGTCTACATTTCTTGAAATATATTTATTTAAATGAAAATATAGTTTTAGTAATATAGTATATACCTATAATTAAAATTTCACAATAATTTGGAATGAGATGACTTAAAGAGTATTCAGTAAATTCGTAATAGTATTTATACATAGCTTCTAAACCTAAATTTGATAATAATATTTATTGGATTATATTTATGACCACATAGTATGTATGATATGATTAAATTATTTTTATATGTATTTTTTATCTAATACTTAAAAGTTTGATTTCAAAAACAATATCATTTAATCTTTGGGTACAATAGACAATTTTTTTTATAATTCGTTTTTTTGCTACTACTAGTGCGCGTAGTCTCTACCTCCACTAAATTAGGCACTCAACAGATGTAACAACTTTCAAGCAACTCGCAATTAGCTCTTTACGGCGATTTTCATAATAATTTTGAGAAACTGTACAAACTCAAATTTATTTATTTATATGGGTTTGCTCTTGACTCTAGTCTAGGTCATAGATGACAGAGACAAAGTCGACGATGGAGCGAGCTTACCCAGAAGGAGCCTGTTCACTCTCATTTTGAAGAGGTTGTTGCTAAAATTGCCAAATTTGACCACTTTTAGCAGAACTAGCAGAGGATCCCAAGTAAGATCGACCTTCACCCACCTGCCGGTAAGGATGAAAATTATATTTTATGAAATAAAATATTTCTAAACATATACAAATAGGGTTGCCGTAAAAAACATGGTTATGGCTTTAAGTTATTTTAAAAAGATTGAAAAAAAAAAATTTTCCACTGACTTGCTTGCCAAACGAACGAAATTCCGATAGAAAGTTTACAATATACATAATATGTAACAGCTAGGTTACCTACCTTTTTCTGTTCCTATTACCTGGTTGCTAAACAGGTAAGTGGTTCAAGTAGTCGATAGTAGTTGCATTCATATGCTTACCACTAGAAAAATATATCAAAATGAAGGCAATTTTGCTTTTTATTTTATTATAGCCTTGACCATATTTTTTGCGGCAACCCTATTGGTATACCATTGTGGCATGCGTCGAGCGAATTTACTCCCCGTTCCCCGCAGCGCCGATCTTGCTCATCTTTAATCGCGGCAACCATAAACCCTTTATTTTTGTTGCTGCAACTGGTAATCGTTAATGGCCACTTTTCAAGTTTGCAGTTTTGTCATTTCAAGTTAGTTGCTCCGTCTGCAAAGCACCTTAGGACCTACCTTAGTCTTATAAATAAACTTAAACCTAGAAGACTAGAATACAGGAATAGCGAAGCAACCAAAAAAGCAGTTCTCGCATTTTTAAGAAGCATTGAAATTCGCATCACAGTCGCAAACTGTTCATTTTAACATTGATTAAAGATGAGATGAGATTGCAACTTGAATTTTAACGCTTTTTAAGTAGGCACGAGAATTAGCCTTTAGGTCAAATCTCGCTTCGTATACAGCTTACATCACAGTCACAAATAAATAAATACCTACTATTATAAGGCATCAAAAAAAATTACAGGTATATTTTCCTAAACCTTAACATACATCCCATCCTTCTGACGAAGGTACAATGGGGGCGGATGATGATGAACATCTTTTGCTTTCAAGATTTTCAGCGAATCATCCACCACTAAATACGCCAAGCAGCCATTTTGAAAGTACTGGTTGCATCTCCAGCGATCGCCTCGCTTCAGTCTGCAATGACTATAGTAGACGTACTGCTTGTATTTGATCAGGGACTTGCCTTTCGCCAGATTCATCCAGGTGACTGAAAATGGAAGAAAAGAGTTTTGTAGAAATAAACCATTCGAAGAGGCTCGAAGAGGAGTGATATTCCGTGTGGCCATTTTGCTGAAATGCGACGCATATTTGCGTAACTTTCTTGTTTTGTTAGTTTTCTTTCTTTCAACAATTGTCACAGGTACATGTTTAGGAATTGGCTTGAAACTCCTCATCACAATTGAATTTTGTTCAGGTTACTATTGTGTGAGTGAGAGACAAAGCTATAAAGAACGAATGTCACTAGGTATGCCTTTTTCACGACGGAATCATAATGACATGGGCACTTGATGGTGAGTGGTGTAGTTTTTTTATTTTAATGAAGTATAAAAATATATAATTACCGTACCTAAGTCATCTGGCTGGGGGTGGAAGTTTTATCGAATTAGGAGGCTGAAAGTTGATAACTTACCTACCAATCACTTGTGCGAATACCTTTGGTGCGGTAGGAGCGATGCTGAATAGGAAACGTAAAGAAATCGACCAATTAAACATTTTCTATTAATTAAATGATACAAGTTGACGACAAATCTTATCTTTGGTGACAAAAACTAACGATGCTATTACCGTTAGTTTTTATACTAACAATACTATCCGTTCTTAAGATAAGGGTATTTTTATTTATTTTTTAATATCTATAAAGGTTTCCTACAAATTAGTACAAATTCTGCACATAAAAATGCGTGCTCCATACATAATGGCTTCTCACACTTCGTGCATCGATATTTCGTTTTTCTGTCTTTTTTTAAAGTACAGTAACCACATCTTACATATTTCGCAGTAATTTGTTTGAGAACTGACGATGTAGGTTCTCCCTGGTGATTAATAATCCACTTTCGGGTTTTCCTTGGAAGGTACGGTAAGAGTAGGGTATTCTTGTCGATTGTCTTCTTTTTTAGAAGATATCTTGAGAAATCTACAAAAAACAAACAGTTCTATAAATCGTTAACTTACTGCCAACTTAAAATGAAACAGCGAACACGTGGCCGAATGTGACGTACCCCAGCCTTCTTCATCAGCACACGTGTATCTTCTGCTATCGCCGACGTGACACTAAAGTCAACTGCACCTCGCCCCGTACACAAAAACATGAAATAAAATCAGCAATTAAAAACTTATTAACAATTTCTCACTGAATGTGTTAAGGGCCATTTTCATGTCAAGTCATTTTTAACCCCCCCCCCCCCCC